>NW_010729078.1:1434541-1476779 GCF_000365185.1 Nelumbo nucifera | reverse complement strand
GTCCAACGCACACCACGGGAACTTGAAGTTGTTCCCCGGTGGTGTTTGTCTCCGTGCCGCGTCCGGCGTTGTTGGAAGAGGCCTTGAGTGTTGGGTTTTTTGAAGAGGAAAAGGGGGTATGAGAGTTTGGAGGGAGGCTTTTTTGAAGCGTTTCCCACAGACGGCGCCAATTGATGATGCGCTATCCGGCCGGTCTTAGCTGTCCGCGATCTTGCCTCTGAACCGAGTAGCAGAGAACCTGAAACGGGGGAGATGAGGAAGCTCTGGGGAGAACCCGGGGTAAAGGCTCCAAAGCTTAAGTTAGAATCCTTCAAAGGCAAGATAAACTAGATAGCGCAAAGTTTGCATACCTCCTCTTTGGGGGTGGAGAGCCTTTTATAACCACCTCGCGCACTCACTCCTAGACTCCTGTCAGGTCGGGAATGAGTATTTCCGTGCTTCTGCCAGTTCGGGCATCATCGTCTCTGCTGGGGCAGAACCGTCACTGCTCCTTTTGTCGGAGTCGTCTCTGTAACTGGAGGCAGTGGTGACAGGTGACGGTGGCAGGTGGCCGTTGGAAATACGGCCGTCAAGCGTCAGATCCCAAGTCAGTCAGGTGCGCCGCCCCTGGATACGGAATCCTTTGGTGCCAGGTACGGTCGTGGTTCGTCCAGTTCAATGCTCCGGAAGCAAAGTGCCTGGAGCGGTGCGTGAGGCAAAGTCTCGAGTTCGGATAAGGGGGCCCCAAACTGTCATAAGACGGGCCAGTTCGGGTCTCTGTTTTGTGTGACTCGGGGCCTAAGGGAGAGTTCGGGCACCTTTGCAGGGAGTTTCGACCACTAAGTAGGGAGTTCGGGCACCTTGCATAGAATTCGACCATCAAGTAGGGAGTTCGGGCACCTTGCAGAGAGTTCGGCCACTAAGTAGGGAGTTCGGGCCCCTTGCTAGGGAGCTCGGACCTGCTGGCCCCTTCCCTTTGACATTTGTACCCTCGGTACGCTGTTTTAAGTGCCGAGATACTTGCCTTTTTTGCCACGTGTCGTGATTTGCGAAGTCGGGCCAAATCTTCCTTCATCAACTTCCTTTGTAAATTAATTGTAATATCTTCCAGCTTAATTAGCTTAGACCACGTCGCCAGCAATTGAGCAAACAACATCAATATTGCACAGTACACCTTCACTTAAGCTGGAAGACATGAATTCTTGGGCGGGAATGTGTGGAGTATTGCGCCCGAAAGACTTCCATTAAACATCACCAAAAGGTGGACGAGTTACAGAAGTTTGGGCTCCGACTAATTTAAGATCTTTATAACCTAAAGCTGTGGTAATTAATGGCCAATACAAGAGCGGGTCCAGAGGACAAAGTCTTCAGCATTAACAGGATCGGAGGGTATACGGGTATACCAATTTTTGAGATGGAGCTTCAATGGTGTTTATCAAATACACTTTTGGCCTTCTCAGCTCCGTTCCAGCTCTGGTTCTCCACATCAATCAACTCTGCTACTCTTCTCTGCCGGTTTCCATGATTCAAAATAGGATCTTCAGGAGCCCAAAATGCATCAATACTCATTACCCACAACCCATAAGGCTCCAATTTGAATCTCTTTCTGACATTTAAGTAGGTTGTCCCTTATTCCAGAAGGATTTTGCTTCTTCTAACGGATCAAAAATTGTTCAATGGAAGAACACAGACCATATGGACAAATTAAGGTCCTCTATGATGTTTCAGTCCGAGATGATGCGGAGGCAATGATTAGATAAGTAGCGAAAAGAGAATTTGAACTATAAAGCAAAGGTTGTGAGGCCTATGAATTGATAGTTGATACTGATGAAGGAAGAATATATGAAATCAATCAAGGTAACAGCTGATCAAGGATATACTAACATTAGGCTTAGTATTGGATAATGATTAACAATCCTAACGTGATCCGTTATCTTCTCTTGTTATCCTCGCTCTCTGCTCATCTTAATCTTTATCTCTCTTGTATCTTATCTAGAGTTAGTTGTGTTGTATTTTCATCCAAATACCTCAATATTTGTATCTCTCAAACTATAATTGCTTGGACTATTATAAATACATGAGGGTTTGATCCTCTCACCATAGAACCATTCTCATATTTTCTACTGTGTTGGTATCAGAGCCAAACGCCATGGCCACCAATGCTGATTCCAGGTCTGCAACTGTTCAAAGTTCTCGAGGCTCTCAGTCCAGTGTGTCTTTGACCGGTGCGTCAATCTCTTCATCGATTGCTGCATCTTCTCACTATCTCCCTATCAAGCTTAGTGGAGACAACTATCTACTCCGGAAGGCGCAGTTGCTCCTGGTTTTCTACACTGACAAGCTTGGGAATAGTTGATGGCACCACTAAGGCACCTCCCAAAGAGGTTGCCGATCCTACCCATCCCGACAACATGATTCCGAACCCTACCTATGCCGAATGGTTTCAACAACATCAATTTGTTCTCAGCTAGATCATCTCCACGCTCACAGAGTGAGTGTGTTCTCTCAAGTGATAGGTTGTTCTCTCAAGTGATAGGTCTTTGGCCATCGTATGAGGTATGGAATGCCTTGGCAAAATCCTTTTCTGCTCATTCTCAATCTCGGATTCTTCAAATGCGCAAAGAACTTCAGAGTTTAAAGAAAGAACTCTTTCAGTTACTGAATACATTAATAAAGCTAAATGTTTATTAGATAATTTATCTGTTGTTGTTGATCCTATTAGTTCTATTGATCTCATTATGTTTGTCTTATTCGGCCTAGGTCTGGAATATGAATCGGTGGTCACTACAGTATGATCTTAACTTTAATAATTTACAAACAGAAGAATCTGAACCAGCAGCCTTTCATGGAGGAATTGCCTCCAATTTTGATCCCACATGGTATCCTGACTCTAGCGCAGCACACCATATGACACCCGACATCGACAACCTGCAAAATCATTCAGATTACAGTGGTTCTGATCAGGTCAAAGTCGGCAATGGTGTAAGTTTTCTGATTTCACATATTGGTTCTTCATCTCTTATAATTCTCATACTTTTCAGTTGAATGATTTAATGCATGTGCCTGACATCTCCAAGAATTTATTATCTGTTAGCAAATTTACTCACGATAATGATCTATTTTTTGAGTTTCATCACGACTATTTTGTCTTGAAGGATTATACGGGGAGGCAAATTCTATGAGGACCCAGTATAGACGGGCTCTATTGTTTCCCGGGTACACTTGGCATCAAGAACGACTTCAGCTTTTGCAGGTGAACGTACGTTAGTTCATGGTTGGCATCAACGACTCGGGCATCCTTCTCTCCATGTAGTTCAACAAGTCATCTCTCAGTTTGCCCTGCCATCTTTTGCCAGCAACGCTTCGTCTCTCTGTGAGTCTTGCCAGTTAGGAAAGAGTCGTAAACTTCATCTTTCTTCTTTTGATCAATCTAGTGCTCCCTTAGAGTTAATTTACTTAGATGTGTGGGGCCCCGCCCCTGTTGCGTCCAATAATGATTATAGATATTATCTAACCTTTCTTAATGATTTTAGTAAGTTTACTTGGTTGTTCTTGATGAGAAAAAAATGGATGTTTTTGATATTTTTATAAAATTCAAGAAATATATAGAAATGTTGTTTGAGAAGAAAATTAAATATTTACAATCTGACTGGGGAGGGGAGTATAGATTTGTCTCCAATTTTCTGGCCGATCAAGGTGGCGTGCATTGTCTTGCATGCCCGCGTACACATGAGCAAGGTGGTGCGCACCGTCACATCGTCGAGTCTACTCTGTCTCTAGTGGCTACCTCAACCCTTCCTTTCACCTTCTGGGATGATGCAACTTCTATTGCGGTCTATCTAATTAACAGTGTGCCTACCAAAGTGCTACGTGGAGAGTCGCCTTTTGAGGCATTATTTAGTCTTTGTCCAGATTACACTATGCTTCACATCTTCGGATGTGTGTGTTATCCCCTGCTTCACATCTTCGCATCTTCATTGGGTATAGCGCCTCTCACAAGTGGTACAGATGCTTCCACCCTCCGTCAGGACGAGTTTACATCGGCCGACATGTGGTCTTTGATGAGTCTTGTTTTCTAGGTATTCCTTCTCCTCCGGCCTCAGATGATTACACTAGTGTTACAATATCCATTCCACTATCACCGCCAGATTCTGCACCATCACTAGCTATCTTTGCACTATCACCATCGATTGACCCACTAACAACCTCTCAAACCGACGCTAGTCCCATTTTGGGCAGTGTTTCCACTTCTTCTCTATCGAGGCATACCCAGCTTCTTCAAGATCTGCTCGACTCTACTCAACCAATACAAGTACCATCTTCTCACACTCATCCCATGCAGATGCGTTCTCTCGCTGGCTCTCATCCGTCTCGATCTCATAGCGCTTCACGCTATCCAGTTCCTAAAGCATTGCTCGCTACACTTCATGATGATCTTCGTGAACCCACTTGTTTCTCTAAAGTCTTTACTGAGCCGTGTTGGCAAGAAGCGATGTCGTGTGAGTTTCTCTTGTTTCCAATGGCACGTGGACCTTAGTACCTTGCCAACCTCATATGAATATTATTGGCACCAAATGGATATACAAAGTAAAATGGTGTGCTAACAGGTCTATTGTTCAGTGCAAAGCATGTCTAGTCGTGCAAGGGTTTAGTCAGGTTCCCAAGGTTGACTTCACTAACACCTTCAATCCGGTGGTCAAACCAGTTACCATTCAAACCATTCTGACCCTTTCCACTACTCTTGGATGGCCTCTTCGACAACTGGACTTCGATAATGCATTTTTAAACGGGTATGTTTCTAAGGATATCTATGTGTGGCAACCTAAGGGTTTTGAGGATCCATCTTCTCCTAATCATGTTTGTAAAGTTACTAAGGCCTTGTACAGCCTTTGACTAGCTCCGCATGCATGGTATTCATGTCTTAGCTCTTATCTCCTCTACTTAGGTTTTCGGATGTCTTCAGTCGATCCATCATTATTTATATACACCAAGGGTTTGGTGACCTTATATATGTTAATCTATGTCGATGATATTCTTTTTTACCGGTTCCTCTTTGTCTGCAATTAATGATTTGGTCTCTTCTTTGAAATGTACTTTCTCTCCAAAAGATCTTGGTCCAGCACATTTCTTTCTTGGAATGGAGATCACGACACAACCAAATGGGATTATTCTCACTCAGTGGAGGTATATCTTAGATCTCTTACAGTGCGCCTACATGACCAAAGCCAAACCTCTCACTTCTCCTATGGCTATGAACTCTAAACTCTCTAAGTTCAGTGGTGTTGCTCTCTCAGATCCCTCGGAATATCGGAACAGTGCTGGAGCTTTAYAATATCTTACTATTACTTGCCCCGATATCTCCCTCTCTGTCAATAAAGTATGTCAATTTCTTCACTCTCCTACGTCTGATCATTGGGTGGCTGTTAAACGTATTTTACAATATCTCAAACATATGGCAGATCATGGTCTTATTTTTACTCCACCTTAGCTCTTCTCTCGCTTCAGGCTTTTTCAGATGCTAACTGGTCTGGTTGCCCTAATGATCGACGATTATTTGGGTTTAGTCCCTATTGGAAGATTTGGGTCATTTGTTAGCTCATGAGCTCATCATCTTCTGGTGTGATAATRTTGGCGCCACGTATCTTGTTGCTCATCCAGCCTTTTGTGCATGTACTCGATATGTTGAGATCAACTTTCACTTTTTATGGGATCTAGTACTAAAGCACTGTGTGTGTGTGTGTGCATTTTTATTTCTTATGGAGATCAGGTCGTCGACCTTCTAACCAAACTGATTAGTGGTGCTCGCTTTGTTACTCTACGATCCAAGCTTCATGTCCTTCTCGGACATTTCACTTGAGGGGCGTATTGGGTAATGATTAACAATCCTAATACGATCTGTTATCTTCTCTTGTTATCCTCATCTTAATCTTATCTCTCTTGTATCTTATCTAGAGTTAGTTGTGTTATACTCTCATCAAAATACCTCAATATTTGTATTTCACTCAAAATGTAATTGATTGGACTATTATAAATACATGAGGGTTCGAACCTCTCACCATTGAACCATTATCATATTTTCTACCATGTTGCTATATGTCGAAGTCTTAGGATTGGAAAGACGCCCTCATCAATCATTTATTACTGATAAACAATGACCACCCCGGATAGGGACCGTAATGGGTTGGGTACCTGCACAGAAACTGCCCTTCCTAAAATCATTTTTCAGCATCCAACATAAACAGCAAAGCTTCAATAGCCCAAAAAAAAAGTAAAAATAAATTTCAATTTTAATATTAAGTACATGAAACAGTTCTTCAAAGTAAGGTTCAATACCCCAAGAAAATGTAAAAATGAATTTCAGTTTTACTATTTGGTACATGAAACAGTTCTTCAAAGTCCATTATCAACCAACAACATTCAACAAGAACTAACATAATACTAAATCATTTAGGCTGTGTTTGTTTTTTGTGTAAAGTTTGTATGATGTAAAAATATATCGATTCAATAGTAAATCGATCAGTTTAAATATAGTGAACCGTTAAGTGAAAAAGGTATAATCAGTGCATGTAAAAAATTACATCGATAAAATCAATGTAGTCATTACATCAATTATCAATATAAAACTCCACCGCGTGTGTGGAGTTTACATCATTTTCAATGTAAAACTGACATTGAAAACGAACCCTATCAAAATTGAACTGAAGTGTAAAATTTATCCCGATTCTCATTTACACTAAAAACAAGCACAGCTTTACATGATTTTTTATTACTTCAAGCTATGTCCTTTTTAACAGTTCAAAGTATAGATGCTCTCGTTGCCTATCAAGAGTTTTGGTTTAACAAAAAAAAAAAAAAACATTTCACATTGAAAATAAATGCCAGTAAAATTGAACTGAGATGCAAAATTTACCCCATTTCTCATTTACACCAAAAACAAACACAGCTTTACGTCATTTCTTATTACTTCAACTCATGTTCTTTTTAATAGTTCAAAGTATAGATACTCTTATTGCCTATCAAGAGTTTTGATTTAACAAAAAAATAAAACTATTAGTGTTCTTTATGTTTAGGTGTAACAATTTGACAGGAGACCAATCTTAAGTTAATCTTATAATTCTTTATATTACCTGTATCGGTGGCATTAAGGGCGTATCATATAAATACCTCAAACCTTGTCCCTACTCTTCCAGCCCCTTCAACCTGGAACCCATCACTTTATGGGCACCATCAATGATCTTTGCTTTGACCAAATCATCTTAGTCCTCACCCATTGAATCTACTCCAAAGTTCCTTTAAATGATATCATTTTAGACCTTACCCTCTCTAATTTAACATTTGTCCATCTCATAATAGGACTTCTACCACATTCATTTTTTGAATAATTTATTCTCTTGAAAATATAATTTACCAGAAAAATGAGAATAGTATCATCCAGTGTTTTAGAACCACTGTTGACTTGGATGGTCAGACCATTCAGCCCAGAAACTGTTCAAGCAACCATCTGTTTCACCCTTAACCCGTTTTTGGCCAAAAAACATTGACTTGGTCAGAGAACCGCTGACCCAGGTGATCAAACCATCGACTTGTTAAACCCAGACAACGGAGATCACTAATATCCCAATGAGAGAGAGAGAGAGAGAGAGAGAAAGAGAGAGAAGATTGCAAATTTTATATCACTGTTCTCGGTTCTCAAATCATCACCGGTGAACATCGGATGCTTCTCATCATCACCAGAGAGGTTTTGAGATCGCAATGGTGCAAATTTGCTAAGTTTTCCTCTTTTTCTTTCCAAAGTTCAAAGTATCGGAAATGCTATGCGTATCGGAAAGGCAAATTTAAGAGATGTATCGGGATATGCCTTGAATACGCATGGAAACACATGAAAATGCTATAAATACTCTAATAAATCATAAATAAACATCAATATCACTAAATATAAGACATAAATGAGTTATTTATGCAGAAAAATAACACATTTACATATTATAATCAATAAACGGGAAGTTGGGAATAGAAACATACTATCTAATTATGGACATAATAGATCAAGTAATTATTTTGCATGTTTTATTCTAGTTTTCTAAAAACTAAATTATTTTGCATGTTTTATTCCAAAAATTAAATTAAAATTAAGAAAAGTAAATATGTAACAAAAAATTGAATGGATTTATGGACATAATAGATAAAATAATTATTTTGCATATTTTATTCTAAAAATTAAAAAAATAAATATCAATGTTTTAAAACACAAAGGCATTCCACTACTTAGAGGCGTGAAACATAGTTCAAAATGCAAGAGGCATAAGCTTCCTTAAGAGGAGAAAAGAGGAAAGGGGGATTTCATTTTTTTTTTCTTTATCTTCAATAAAAACTTTTACATTAAGAAAAATAAAAATACATAATAATTGAACATTGCTCCTTTCCTCTCTCCCTTCTTCCCTTTCTTTCTCAGCCGACAACTCTTTTTATGTTTCTTCTTACAAAAGACAAATGAATATTATTTGCCCTAATATTCTAAATCACCTGAACCATTCGACCCAGTTGATCGAACTAGGTGCCATCTATAAACAATTAAGCATAAAACGACAGGGACCAAAAACAAAATTCCCAAAATCGAAACGGAGAAAAATAGAGTAAATCACAAACGATCATTCCTGGGCTCGTTTTCTTGTTAAGATTACAAGCCACGTACTCAGTTGTCTGCCTATACCAAAAATACATTGTCAACTGTCAAGTCATCTTAGAATAATAGTAGAAAAGAAACGGAAAAACTTTAGCTGTTGGGGGCAATTAGTATCTGCCACGTGCCACCACAGCCACAAAGGCACCAAGTCCTTAACATAGATTCTGACTCAGAGCCTTTGCCCTTTGGTTCATGGAAATGCTGATTTAAAAGAACGCGACAATGTATACAAGATATATCAGGAACCAATACCCATAAACTGAAATAAAACCATCCACAAGATCAATGGAGTACGAGAAAGACGGAAAGGTATCAACATTCTCGAAACCAGGATGGGATAAATTAATAGAAAATTAATGAATAAACGGATTTATTTATTGCTACCATAGAAATAGGTTGATAAAACATTCTTTACAAAGCCAAAACTGAAACACGCACCCATTAAGTTCTGTTAGTATTTACTGATACAGTGATACTTCTGCCATCTTAGTGGGTATTTCAAATATAAGTGCATAAATGATTGCGAAATGCCCTCTTTTTGGTTGATAGCATTAGACACTGAAACTGCCAAAACTTAAACAGAAACATGAAGGAATACAAAAGCAACATTAGTGAAGAAACCTGAGGTGCAAACCTTGTTGGATTTATATATTTTAATTTTGAAAATATGAGGAGAAAAAGAAAAACATATAAGTGGGAGCGAATCTTCCCCCCCCCCCCCCCAGTGGAGCAATTTCAGGCACAGACCAACAGCATGACAATTATCATGCACATATAAGCTGTTACAAGTATAAAAACCTGGGTAATCCACGTCAGCTTTTATTGATTGTACCCATATTACAAGAAATGGTTCGCATTCTTCCCTTCAGAGCATCATCCATCTATCTCCTGCAAAATAAGAGAACCCACCATAGCATGAGGTACCGGAATGCAGTATATCATTTGGAACAACCATATTTATGTTTAGAAACCTTTGCCATAACAAAAGCTGCCAACCTCAATAGCATAACAAAAGGAGAAAATAATAATAATAATAATAATAATAATAATAATAATAGTCTTATCATGCCCACCAGAGGCACTCTGAATAGGAGGAATTCATCTAGAATCAAAAAAAAAATCTTGGTTTTACACATAGGCCTCTAGTTACAGACTGGATTTTAGAGTTAATACAAGCTCACTTTATGTTTAGCCTTGATTACCAACCTACCCATACCATGATAAATATGCTCAGGCTCTGGACCCACCGTTTGTGTGGCCTCACCAGAAATAAACAAATTGCTACAAGCATTCTTCTGCAGAACAAAAGTAACATAACAAATACCCCAGAAGAATGTCTAGATAAAGATGGTTGGTACCATCCAACAAGGTTAAACTAGTGCCTAAGAAATCTGGACACATCAAATGCCAGTTCACTCCTCTCTGATCAGTAATGGTTTCTAAGCATATGGTACAGCTCTGTCAAGACAAAGGCTATACACATATCCATAATTTCTCACTATTTGAAGAACAGAAATACAAAGTTCCTTACCATTTTAATATGCGCAGAGAGTCCCAATTCATAAACTGAACTGCGTGATATACACTTGCAATGCACAATAGGACCTTGGGCAGCACACTTATCAGTAGTTCCTATCTCGCCTTCCCTCACTGGGATTGTCATATAAACAGCTCCCTTGAACATCCATTCATCTCTTTCATAACTGTAAAAGTCTTCAAAAAGTTCCCCACATAATGCACATATACACTGGCTTTCATCAGCAGGGATCATTGGTTCACCTTCCTCTGATGTCTTCACCGCCTCTTCAACAGTAGTAATAATTGTAGGTCCAGATGGAAGTCCCACATTCCCAGCAACCCAGTCAGCCACACTTGCATACCATCTCCTCGAAATTGCATAATCACTTGATTCAGGTTTCTTTGAAGCATGCCACTCCATGTGTCTATTAAGTTGTTCTTGCAGTTTAAGTCTAAGGCCACATACATCACAACAATGAGGAGTGTCATTAAAGAGGCCATTGATCACTGATGGATGTGATTCCCGAATAATTTCTGGTTTAAACTCAGTGCCTATAAGATCCTCTGTCTGTGTTGTAGAGACTTGAGACAAGGCATTTGGGCGTTTCACCACAGGTTCTGATAAATTTACCTCACTCCTGGAGGTTGTAGGAACGGTTGACGAAATGGGACCTGAAGAAACCAACATGGAGCTACTAGTCACCGGACTGGGGCTCTGATTCTGAAGCCGGCTTGGAACTTGGGTTGTGGTCAGAGTTGGTGACTCCGTTGATGATGTAGATATCAAGCCCTTTGCAACTAATGAGCTCAAAAGGTTTGACAATGGGTTTGGGACAGCATTGGCCATGCTCGATGTCTGCAGTGAAGTACTACCTAAAACAGAAGAGGACGGTGGAGGACCAGGTGGAAGAGGAGGTAGTCCAGATGCTCTCTGGGCAGTTGCTGTTAGAGATGATGCACTAACATGAGAAGCCAGACCTGATACAGAAGTTGGTGCAGAGGACGTAAGCTGGAAAGGAGGTGGTCCACTTGGCAAAGGGGGCTGGATATTCAAATTAGAAGGCTGCACCCCTGAATCCTGAGAATTCAGGTTGGGAAGGCTACTAGTTGCTGAAACCTTTGAAAGTAGGCCACTCTTCATAATTGCAGCCAACAAACTACTTGTACTCGTTTCTCCCGAGGTCTCTGTAGCAGGATTATTAGAATGGCCTGAAGCAGACAAACCTACTGCTTGTGGCATTCCAGAAATTGAGGCTTGAGAAAGTGGCTTCTGGGTTTGACCAGATAGTTGAGATTGGTTTTGTTCAGACTGAGGCTGCTGATGAGAGAAAGGACCATGCCTTAATTGGGGCAAGCGAACTGAGGAAGATGATGTCTGTAAATGCTGAGGGAGCTGTGAATGATTTGACTGCAAATTCTGCAAAGGACCTGGATGGATCTGATTTTGAGGCAATATTGGAAAAGAATCTTGAGAAACTGAAATTTGAGGTATCCGGTTCAATGATCCTGGAGGTTGTGATGATTGGGGACCGGGCTGATCAGTCATATCCTGTGCTTGTTGATGCTGATGGACTGCTGAAGATGAAGGTGAGTGGGGACGCTGGTGCATGGACAACTGTCCAGATGGGGAAGCTGGTCTGAGAGGCTTATGCCGTTGTTGCCCCAATATTCCAGTGGATCCTGATCCTGCATTTGTCAAAGATCCAGTGCTTGGAGCTCCAACAAGAGATGGCACTCGAAGACCTGTTCTGGCAAAAGATACAAGCTGTCCTTCTGATTTGCCTGAAATCAGAAGTGGCTCTTCTAATGGCCACCCTGAAGATGTCCGATGCCCAAATCCAGATTTTCCTCTCTCTGTTACAGGTATATCTGTTGAAGTTTCTCTTGTAATCCTTGACCCAAATTCATGTTCACTCCGAGTTTGTGATAGGTGGTCATCAACATCCTGCACAGTAAATTTAAGTCAGCAGAGCTAGATAACCTGAAATTATAAGATAGTCATATGCTTGACTGAAAAAAGGCAGAAACTGCATTCATAATAAGTCTGTATGTAGGAAAAAATACATGCCATGTTCACACAAAGATGACACGAGTGAAAGTGCAAGTTCTCAACCTATCATGATAACCTGACAAGGCATGCATGGTAAACAATAAATATGTTGGCCAAAGTGGGACATCTTCAAATGTCAAGCAATAAGAATTCTTGTTCACTATTTCTTCTTCAGACTTGGAATGATCTTGCACCAGTTAACTTCACTCCTTTTTTTTTTCTTTTGATGGTGATTAACTATGCTAAAGTCATCAAATGCTTTCAACATAATAATGGATACTGTTAACTCAAGTGTGAAGCTCATTCCCCATTTGGTGGACATGCATACCTGAAGAATGTAGGACATGTAGAAAATAGCTTGATGAAAGAAGCAACATATGCATAGAAGTTGTGCACAATGCCATTTAGCTAAAGGGATATATTGTCACTCTAGATTTCAACCATCTGAAAACATTAGGCTTTAAAAAAGCAAGGTTGCTTGCATTTCTTTTTTTTTTTTTTTTTGATCAGCAAGCAAGATTGCTTGCAATTAAAATCCACCTTTGCCCCCAAATGGCTTCTCCAGCAAGAAGACATATCAAATATATATCTCCAGTGAGATGTCAAAAGCTTGTTTCAAGCATATGCTTACCAGATTTTCTGCATCATCAGGTGTCAAACCATCTCTCCTTGAGCTATCCAGAGCCCCATGATCAGCCAATCTGGAGTTCATATCATCCCAAACATATTCTTCTTCCTCCGAGTTTTTCCAATTCCTAGACACCCCTCTGCTGTTTCTACTTGCAATGCTTTGTGCTTGTTGCATCTGCACAACAGGCTGGGCAGATCTGGGTGGCGGGTAGTTTTGGAACCCATGTTGGGTTTCAAATCCATTCCTTGGGCCAATAATTGCATCTGTAACATTGCCACCAACTCCAAACCAAGGCTTACCAGGTCCCTCTCGTTCAGTAACTCTCTCGCTAGCTCTTCCAACTCCCAAACTGGAGCTTCTTGAAATATCAGAACCATATTCATAATCCCCAAATCCTGCTGTACTGCTCTTCTCATGAACAGGCTCACTCAATGCTTCCTTCTGAGGACGCGGAACATTCTGCAGAATTTATCTCGTTACAACACAATTAAAATGGATAAAAAGCATATACACATAATAACATTAATGCATCTTAACATGAAATCTATTATTAGCCTTCACTACTACCCTGGCTATTATTCCAGCCTCTCCATATCCTAAGAAGATATAGCTGTGCACTTGGTACTGTCACTAGGTGTTCCTATTGCTTTCATTACATAAATCCAAGCGAACATTCAAGAAAGGTATGATGCAAGATTTGGTTGACTAAATTAATTACTAGTCACACACACACACAGATAGCAATATAGAGAGAAAAAGTAAATATGAAAAATTCAGCAAACCAATGAAGTCTCATAAGAACACAAAAAGAAAAAAAAAAAAAAAAATCTGTTTTTTTGGATCAGTTAGAACAATCCAAATTAGGCTAAGTTTGGGAGTGCTTAAAAATAAACACTTATTTTGGGTCAGGACCACACCAATAAGTGTTTATTTGCATTTGGGAAATAAGCCCGAATAAGTGCTTATTCGAGAAGCCCAAATTTTGGGCTTATTATTAAATGGCTTATTTTCTTTCTGGCCTGTCTTGGCTCGCCACATCATTTTGAAAATACCTATACTGTGCCTGTTTGAAATAAGTGCTTTTCCATCAAATAAGCACACCCAAAACCGCCATTAATACACTGCACTAGTACAGCTCCATAGATTATTAGTTCACTGGGTGTGCAATGAAACTGGATTATGCTGCAACTTGCAATGATAATAAAATCATATTAATGTAATGTCAGTAGACACTTCAAATGACAACTCATCCCAAAGAATTACTATATGGCAGTGTCAGCAACCAAATAGACCCTAGTCACCCAACCCTTCTGCAAGAACTGCTCAACAACCCATATAACTCGAGCATGACTTGCCAGAGTCGGAGACCAGCCTAGCACCACAGTTCAAACCAGTTCAAGTGGATCAATACACATATTTCTTCTTTTATTTATACATATAAAAAAAGGAATCAATAGGAAGGAGGGAAGTTGAAAAACTTATAACTAAGCCAATGGAAAAAACAGTTTTTTTGAGTTACAATATAAGGTTGTTTTTCCTTTTGGTAGTATTCACCAAAATCCAAGAATCAGAATTTACAGTTAAGACCGAACGATGTTGTTAAGAGTACTTACATAAACAAACTAATTAACGCAAGTATCAACCATATAACCTGATTGAGTTTGGGGCTTAGTATTAGGTGGGCCTCACTAATAAAATACCAGGGAAGGGGATTAAGGGGAGATGGGTTAGATTAGATTTGACAATAATCATTGCTACCGCGCAAATCATGGTGACTATAATGGTTGACAAATCCCCATGGTTTCTTTTGTAGTTTTGTGCTCCCTTCAAGCTCTCTCCTTCTGTTAAGCCCTCTTATTGTTTTCAAAGCTAAAAATATCTAGGATAGGTCGATTCCCTTAAAGTAAGGCTTTATTTTTGGAGGTAATGCATAAGAAAATCAACAACTATGATGTTTTCAGTAAAGGGGGTTTATTTTGTTTCTATCTATCACCACATTGATGCTACTTTTGTACAACAAGCAGTAAAAGCCTATTTATGACTAATTAACCTCTTGTTCTTGTATCGCTTGTATTTTAGAAGCATTTCCTTTCTTTATTTATACAGCCAGCAGATGTGGAGAGTCACCTTTTCACAGCGCTTTTTTTTATAATTGTCTTTTCACAGCATTTTTCTTCTCCTATTAACAGGCAGGAGGTAAAAAAAAATTGAGGATGAACCATCCAGCGATGATTTTAAATAAACCCACCACCCCCTTTGAATCCCCTTCCACCACTTAAGTGGAAGAAAGATGTGACTGATCCAGTTTTCTTCCAGGGTGATGATTTCACCAGTTCAACATGGGTCAGGCCATTTTATCAATAGAATAGATCTGGACCATCAGATTAAAAGGCTCACTGCCACTTGCTACTGCTATAGCTTCTGGTTGATGGGTCTCGAAAGAAGTTTAGAGACCGGTGCCTCCAACGATTAGAGCTTTCTATAGGGAAGTGATCAAGATCAACACTTGTGACATGCTCCAAAACAAGAGGCCAAATTGATCAAGAGACAAGAGTAAGGGTGACCATGGGTCAGGTTAGGCCCAAGCCAAGCTCAGCACTTATGATAAGGGATTATAGCCCAACCACAAGCCCAAATCAGCCCAAACTCCATGCCTAAAATATAAGTCCAGGTCCAGGTCTATAGGAACCTAAGCCAGGTCAAACCACACTTTGGGCCTCTAACATCAAATAATAAAAATTTTCATTAATTATAAAACTTTATATTATATGATGTGAAATACATTTAAAAAATGTTAAGTGGGCCCAAGCTGGGCCAACCTTGGCTTGGCTCTATCAGCATTATAACCAACATTTAAATAATTAAAAGCTCACACCTTGAAGATTGTTACTTAGCTAGAACTATGACATGATTAAGTCATGACTGATGTCTAGATCAATCTTGGCAAGTTGGTTGGTTGTATTTCCCATACTAGAGTAGAATCCCATTAAGTTGGTTTTTTCTAGCTCTAATTGTATTCTTACATAAAATAAAAGATGCCTGATGACCATGATCCATATGTTTACTTGCCCATTATAAGTATTTTGTTGAAAGAAACTCCTTTTTCCAGTCCACAAATCAAGGAGAAGAATTCTTACAAGACATGACGGAATGTAACAATTATATACACTGGAGCACGGACATAAACTGCTCTTAAAAGCCTAGTGCAAAACCCATATCGTGACATTGTTTGAATAATAAGATAATGAAGGATAGGTAGCTTTTATCTACTAAATATGACATCAGAAAATAATAAGCGGTACCGAAGACATGTATCTTGTATCACGCATACCCAGGATGATAGCAATGTGCCCAGTATGCAAAACATGACTAAATCACATAAGTTAAAAGTAGAACTGCACTCACCCTACTTGATTGCTGAAGGCGCTGCCTCGCCTCTAGGTACTTAGGATTTACATGAATGCTATGTGGAGGGCGTTGTGACTGAGAATCAGGCCTAGATGCAGTGGTTCCTGATGATGAACCATTAATGGCTGGTGGAAATCCTAGTTCTTTCTCAATGAGTTGAAGGGTTGCAGAGGGGAATACCCCCTTCCAAGTCCCAAATAAATGCCTCATACCAGGATGAATTGAGGAGTCAACTTGTCTATAGGCCTTGCAAAATACCTAGAAAAAAAAATAAAAATAAAATAAACACTGGTTTGTAGCTCTAACAATAAATAGCACAATGTATAGCAGCTTAGAAAAATTAAGAAACATCATAATAAAATGAAGATTAGAAAAATCCATTGACATGCAAGGGGAATAAACTGCAATTAACTAAGACTTTAAGAAACCCAGTAGCTGAAGTGTGGATGCCTATCAGTTACAAAGTTCACAAAATTAAAAATAGAAATAAAAAATTATGGCTATGGAACCCAACTGAAATAAATGGCCTATTTTCTCCAATATTTTTCTGATTAAGGAAAATTAGAGCAGTGATAAAACAGAAAAACCATGTAAACCAAATAAAATTTTCACCAATTACTCCACAAGCCATTCTAAATGACAGGAAGATGGAAAATTCTAACCTCAGGTAATCTTGCAGCGAAGTACTTTATGTAATCTCTCGCAATATTCTTTACAATACTATCTAAAAGGTAGAGAGAAGGTAACTTTTGCTCGCTAGGAACCTGCAAATTATTTGCAGTCATATAAAACACAACATTACTAAATTTCCCCAAAGAATTTATGTCATACAAATTAATCATGAAAGATAGGATGCCTTCATAGAATGAAGAAATTCAAAACAACTAAATTAAGAGGAAACCTATAACATGGTTCTAAACTAAATCAAAACAAAAAATCTCAGACAAGATTAAATACATCAATCAAATATCAGCAACATGGGGTGATGGTAAAGACATGGTGAAGGCCATCAACATTTAGCCACATCAACAACTTGGGCTTTCACTGAACGTGAGAACTAAATCTTAGTAACAGATACATGATTTGACAGCAAGAAATGAGAACAAAAGAAAAACAATAACAATAAGGAAAATAAAATGAGAAGGGAAATGAGCAAACAAGGAGTATGTTCAAGATCTTCAACATTGGAGGAAAAACAGCTTTTCAACACATGTTATCTAAGAAACAACAAGACAGAAATTTGTTTATGCATATTGATTGTGGAATGGTCAAATTTTCTAAATCAGATACCTCCAATTAATCTCAAGCCAAATTAGCCAATTTTTAGTAGACCCAACATAAACACAAATTGGAACTCTATAATTAACTTAAAAATTATGATTCTCACAACCATAGTTCTATAGAAAGACAGTAGTAGTGTTCATGAACCTAATGTTCCAAATAATATGGCGGACACTAAACAATGAAAAGAGAACGGAAGCCAAGAGCAAGCTGGAACACGATGTCATCGTACCACCTACAAGACCTTGATGCTCCAATACATACCATGTACTCATTTGTTCAGGTGCATGGATATAAGTCAAGCTCTGCACCTGCCAGAACTTTGACACAGTTTCCAGTCTTCTGACCACGAGGATGCTGAATGTTAAAAGGCCATCCACTACATAATGAAGGCAGAGACCTTGAAAACAAAAATCATTCAAGAACATATGCCCACAATTGTGAGGGCAAAGTTCACTCAGAAACAATTACCGAATTTAGCCACCCAAAAAAATAGTACTTGCCCTAAGCACCACTGAAACTACAAGGGTTTTAAAGATCAATATTTCTCACCAGAACAAGATATAATCCAGATGAAAAATATGTTCACTATAAGGTAATAAATTTCAAATCCAACTCTAACCACAGGGATATATGCTTACTAAATACAAGAAATCATCCAGCTAACCTCCTCAATGGATATGGCACTAAACAGAACAGAATGGAAAACAGGATCCATGTAGCTGAATAGTGGGATAAGGTTTAGATGATGATGATGATGAATTCATGATGATGTTGATGTTGATCCAGCTAATCTCCTGTGGTTTATCAGCGTATGAAAACATAGATATTCCATTCCCCCTCTTATTTAGTTCAACATATCAAACAGAAAAAGAAGAAAAAAGTAATTGTTTTCAATTAATGGTTATTAGTAATACAGACAAGAAGCAGAGTGTATGAAGTGATCAATTCAACTCAGCTTCAATTATTTGGGGTTAGCTACATGAATTTTGTCCAGCATTATGGTCTATCAAGAGTCACGTTTTCTATCAAATTAGGGTGCATAAAATGATTAAGTAAAATAACAACAAAAAAGAATGATCTTGAGGCCAAAGGCCTAATCCAAAATTTAGAAGAAGATTACAAAGAGACAATGTTATTTAACCATGGCAACAAACACAATTCAGTACATCTTATGATGTTTATTGCTTATATGCTCAACCCTTAATCATTAATCCAATATTATTGTCATGGCCTCGTAACAGATTGTGAAATGTTGTAGATCACATGAAAACCCCCATGCAAGTAATGAATCCTGCTGACAATTCTTGCCATGTGTTAGCCATATACATCTACTTAGGAACGAAAAAGAGGTTAATGAGTAATCAACCTTCCAGTACCATAACTAATAGATTTTTGGAGTTTCATTTTCCGGTCAGATGACGAGTTAAAAAACATTGATCTGAACCTCGACAATTCAGTTACAGTCTAGTATTCCACTAATCTAAATTATGAATTCCTTCTTGTCGATGATATATTACAACTCAAACAATGCCAGGCACCAGAACCAGAAGATGATTCGGAATTCAGCACATAAACAGTTACAGTCGAGACAGTAAGGAAGAACGGCATAAACCGGTTCACCTCAAGAATATTCGCACAGACAGTGGCAGCGATCCCCTTTGCAGCATGTAGGTTCTCCCCGGCAATAATAGTCAGGTTAGTGATGATTGGTTTCGAATTGAAGGTGAGCTCTGCAAGAGCATTCTTGTACTGACTAACAAGTTCTTGAAGCTGCTGTTGTTGCTGATATGCCCCTCGAACAGAATCATCTCTCTCCCTCTCGTTCGTTCTAAACCTTGAGAGCAACGGTCCAGCTCCGGCACCGGAAACGGAAGAAACTCTCTGCGGAAATGGTCGTTCACGATCGACTACCCCGTTCGAACTCCTGTCCCGTTCGGCCTCTTCCGCCAATCTAGGTTTCTTCAAACCTGGCTCTCTAGACCTATCAATGGATCTACGCGTGCTCTCCATTTCCATATCCAATACAGACCAAAACAAGAAAAAAAATTCAAAACCCTAACCCTAATCCTCTTTATGTTACAGAGACATTAAAGAACATAAAAATCAAAACATTCAAAAATTAAAATTAAAAGCTGACAAAATCCGATCGGAACGGGTTTCAGAAATCTCAGACCCTGAAAACCCTAACCCTAAATGGCTTTACAAGAAGTCAAATGGGAGACAGATGGTTAACGATACAGGAGGAGAGTTGGCGCCCGCGTGGTTGAGTTTCGTAAATTGGAGAGGAGTCAAGGGTCATTTCGATTCCAAAGGATTTGCAATGGAGATGGGAAAGATAAATAAAGAATATAAAGATAGCGCGTGGGCCGTGAGCGTAGATGAAGCCCGTTTGATGCGAATCCGGATGTGGTATGAATAAAGTGTGCCAAACTGGCCAAATAACCAATTATGAGTGAACACGTCAGTATTCCATATGCACACGTGGATCCCATTTATATGAATCATAGACGTGTTCACTCGTAATTGGTCCAGGTTTTGTACATTTGTGCTTACCATAGATACATCGGCGTTTGATACGGGTATTTTTCTAACGGGGAACTAAGCTAACTCTCCCTAATCAGTGAAGTGAATACGCCAGTATTACGTATGCATAGAACTCACACTAGTCTATCAAACATTGTTTACCAGCGCTACGACAGAGTAAAGCAAAATATCATGGCCTTATATGTACTGCAGTGGCTCTACAAAATTTACTTCGTTTAATTCAGGGTGGGACCATGGCTACAAATGAAAGGTTTTGATTTAATTGTTTCAGTGCAGCGCTACGCATAGTATGGCGCTCATCTCACCACGATATGGATGACAAGAGATGTTCCTAATACACGGTTGAATGTCATGTGAGACACGGTGGGCCGCTCTGGCTGTAAGGTGTCGACGCAAATTCCAATGTGATACACTTTTCCTCTGCTTCATGGGACTAAACAATAGGGGTTAGGGTTGACAGTATTTGATACACGTCTACCCCATAACATGATACAAAGGGGGTTAGGGATGACAGTAATTAATTGTGTCGATGTCAAAATTGTATTAATCCATTTAATGTGATTAATAAACGTGTTAATTTCAAATTAACCCATCTAGCTCAAAAAAGACTCATACTATGATTCGAAGTGTGTTAAATTATATAAATTTAAATGAAATATTATTATGGTATACAAGGATGATATTGAATAGTTTTTATGAATTTGTTTAATTAATGGATTTTTTTAATATTTATTATTTAATTTAAAACAGGTTAATCATGTTAACTTAGGTTATAGGTATTATTTAGTATAAACAAAAATAGGTTAATCATGTCAATTCGAGTTATATGGGTTATTTGTGTGACTGTGTGACAACTTAGTTGAGGATCATTTTATCTAAAACATAAAGGATCAAATAATTCATGAATTGCTTCTAGAATTCTAATAGTAGTCTATCCAGCATTAGATAGAGTCTATCGATTATTGGGTTGGGCTTGCTGCTGTTTGTAAATATTATTGTTTGCACTTTGCAGGAACTATGTGATGTGGCTGTGGGCCCTAATATATTTTTTAGGGCAAAATAGAACCCCCCCTGAAGTTTATGATAATCATAAGAGCTTCCCTATGTTTTCATTGTAATAAATACCTCTACTGAATTTTTGAAAAATTCATCAAAAGCCTCCCTTCCGTCACTAATTTAGACGGAAAACATTAAGCTGATGCATCAATTTTTTCTATATACCAATTTCAGCCTTTTGTAAATTGTTTTACATACAATATTACTTAAATAACCTCGTTTTAAACTCAACAAAACGCCCAATCAACCCCAGATGACTCAGAGAGGAGCCATGTTCGAAATCTATCATCTCAAGAAAAGAAAAACCCCAAAAGAACATCGACTCTCTCAGTCTTATTGTCGACTTCATCTCTCCAGGTTGTGGAGGACGCAAAGCTTTCCATCGGAAGGTATGATTAATCTCTACCATTATTCATCGCAAGGAAGAATATATCATTGCCATTCTTTTCTTTATTTGCTTCTTCCAAAGTTGAAACTCTATACCCAAATCAAAGTTGAAACTCGATACCAAAGTTAAGAGTCATCCTCTTTCCTCAGTTCCTGTTACCACTCATTTCTTATTTCCCTTATCTACCCCTTTCTCTGTTATCGTCAGGTCAGGCTCTATCATTTTGGCTAAGACAAGTCGTTGCCTATGTGGTATCGGGGTATCATCCAATTGTTCTGAGATGCCATGTGTCATGATGTCATTAGAGGGCCAAATTCGTCCTCATCAGTTTGCTTAGTTATGTTGTCCATTGTTTATAGAACGAGAACATAATTGATGCTAAACATGAAAGGTGTATGGAATATTAATGGCATTGAATTCCAATTTGAATGAAACGAGAGATCCAAAGTTCCTGGTTTTATTATTTTGGGCATCAAGTTTTCTTGTTGGAGGTTGTTTGATTGTGGCTGATCTGAAAAATTTATTACTTTGTCGTTAGTAAAATAAGATTTTTAGGAGGTTTGGGCTCCTTAATGGCTGAAGCTGAAGAGGTTACTAACAAGCTTGAAGATTTTCCTATTTAATTATTTTACTTATTTCTAAACTATTTTCCATGAAATTACAAGTTTATGGAATTAACCTTTTTTACTGAATGTAGAACTGTTCATGGGCCAGGTAGCCCGATGGCCCAGCCCGCACCCCGGTCGGGCTTGATCATGTAATTAGGCTCGTGGGCCTAACACAGTAAGCCCAATGTGTTACGGGCCAGGCTCGGGATTTGTCAAAAAAGCCCAACCCGGCCCGGCCCGACTCAGCATTATATATTTTATAAAATACATAATATGTATTTTATATATTATATAAAATATATAAATAATATAATATTTATTGAAATATATATATATATATATTTATAATTTAATATATACATTTTTTTTATTTTTTCTTTATAATTTCTCTCACACTCTCTCTTTCTCTATTCAACCACTTCAGTAGTAGTAACAACATGGGATAAATTTCGGGCTCAGGCCTTAAAAAAATCTATTAATACAGAGTGAAAGCCTGGCCCGAGCCCGGCCCGGCCCATGTACAAGTCTAACTAAATGTGATCAATTGGACCGTGTTGGGCTATGCCATGTGGGTCGTTCTAAGCCGGGCTGTGTTTCCCTCCATTGGGATACTTTAGGGGGTCGGCCCAACACATCCCTTGGCCCAAGCCCACACAAACCTGTGTCATGTCACGGGCTGGGCTGGTATGCGGGCTAAGTCAAGCCACGAACTAGGCTAACCCATGTTTTTTTTTTAATTTTGAAAAAAAAAATAATGAAAAACATAAATTAAAATAAATTAATTAATTAAAAAAATCTTAAAATTTTATTTTATATGAATTTCGATGTATACAATTGTTTTTATATTGAATAATAAAATGAAATGATATAATAAAATTGTATATTATATAATTATTGTATATAATATTAGAATATGCGGTCCAAGAACGTGTGGGCTTGTGCCATGCCGTGGGCCAAGTCTTAGGCCAGGCCAGATCACGAACCAGGCTATGCCATGTTTTGTAAAAATTTTGAAAAAAAAATGAAAAACTTAACATAAATTAAAAAGATCTAAAAATTTTATTTTAGCCCGAGCCCACATGGGTCCATGCCGCGGGCTGGGCTGGTATGCAAGACAAGTCTTAGGCCAGGCCAGGCCACAAACAGGGCTAAGACTATTCATGGGCTTGGTAGCTTGATACTTCAGCATGAACCATTAACACTGCTAAATTAATTAATTAAATAATTTGAGATAACTTTTACCAATCTTGTGTTGATAATACATAAAGTTTTATTTATTTACTTATTTTACTAAATTATTTAATTAATTAATAATTTAATAATCTAACAAATTATTATTGCTAGCAAAGTAAAGACATAGGATCGTATATATATTTATATATATTTACTCTCACTTGATTGTCTATTTATCTCATTTATTTTACTAAATTTATTTATTAATTATTACTTAACTATTTACAATTATTCCACTATATAAAACAAAAATACAATGACAAAAGTCAAATCTCCCTCTCACGCTATCCCCTAATGGCCTTGATTATGTATTTATTTATTTATTGTTTTATTTTATTAAATTAAATATATCATTATCCATATATTTTTATTTATTTTAATTAGATATTTTTTCCAATAAACTTTTAATTAAAGCATTTACCTTACACAAGTTTTTTTTCCTATATAATAATTTACCTTTTTGACAAGCCACTTACCATCATGTGAAATGACAAGGATATTTGTTTATGGACTGACAATCGATTGGGTTATACCGTGATAACTTAAATCAAGAGGTGGGTTGCCATTTTGATTTAAACTACACAGAAATGATCAATTTAACATTGAGGCAAATAAGAAATGGGATCAAGGAACGTAGTGCAGATAGTTCCAAGTTTCTCAAAGGATAAAATCATACGTACTGACTTAATTTCATTAGAGATGAAAAACTATGATGAGGACCCAACCCAAATGGCTAGTTCGCAATCAAGGCGGCCACATGGTTGCACACCACTCTAAAATTAATTGGAGCTAGATTCTGATATCAGACTTCAAATTTTTGTCAATAGGTTTAACATTCAACTGAAAGCAAAGTCTGTTTATGGCACCACATTATGTCTCCTACTCTCCCTAGCCTCTGCAGTCGCATATTGGAGAGTGGAAACATCTCCCTTGTCATTCATGGGAAAATGTAATGGCTTGAGGGTTGTGTTGGCAGCAGATTCTTACCCCCCTCCGAAGCAAAACTAAGCAAAACATTTTAGGAAATGGGAATTAATAATGAAAAAACTAAGGAGAATAAAAAAGAAAAATATTAGAGAATAAGAGTGGAAGACCTGCCAAAAACATAAAGAGTTGATCACTAACCAGGAGATGCATTTTACCAAAAAGAAAAAAAAATAATAATAATAATCAGGAGCTGTTTTGCGTTCCATGTAAAAAACTCTGCCATAGCATGTTCTGTTTTGCATTTTGTCAACATAGGCCATCAATTCAATCACTAACACACGGGGAATATCAACAGAGGCCGGCCTATATAGCCAAACTGCAAATTCTACACAAAGAATGCTGAAGCGGTATTGCTTCCGCTGGGGAAGGCATATTTGGTTTCCTTGAACTTGTTTGTTTTTAAAATTTAATTACAGAGCAATGATACATACAAAAATTATGTGTAGGCAAGTGCAGAATCAACACGTAAGATCAATATCTTCAGGAGATGGTAAAGATGGTGTTTGGCAGACACTGTCCAGTAAGATGTGATCTGGTGGTAGTTCCCCTAGCCCAAGTTAAGAGTCCTCTTTTCTCAGAATGGAAAAAGGAAATGCCCACTAGAGCCCGGTGAACCTGCAGTCTGGAACATGGACGGTCAGAGCATAGACTGCCATTTTCACATTGAAGAAAACTGTGAACAAATGTGTGCTTCCTCAATCTACCAAGAATATTGGTGGTTAAGGCTGCATTTCGAATTCCTTATTTTAAGGACTTTCTCCTTTTTGCAGTTAAAAACTCTGTTCATAGGGACATTTTAACTGCAAAAAGGATATGTCCTTAAAATAAGGAATGCCAAATGCAGCCTAATTTTGTTTGAACAGCCTAAATCCTTCTCTCTCTCTCTCTGGTCACATAGATTATGGCATGTTAGTCTTTGAAATTAAAAGATGGCTAGAGTTAAAAGCAATTTTGCTCGAGTTAAGTGATGTGGATTAAAAAAAATGCACCCACCTAGGAGAATAAGAGACTCTGTCACCCATCAGATCATAAAAAAGCATACCGGCATGTGCCCATTTGACTTCTTCAAGTTAGTCGTGGAATGTCTGCACGAATGGGTTGAGGTGCTGGGGGTTTCACCAATGGCTTCAAGGATTCCATGATACTAGAAAAAGAGGGGCGTTTCCAGGGCTCGCTGCAGTTCAAAATATTACAATTGTGAGAGGAATGGATACAACAAAGGCAATAGACGGAACTACTAAAATTAAGATAAATTTGACAATTTTTACTCACTTGGCCCAGCAGGCCTCAATCAAGGACGCTACTTGAGGATTTACATCACTTGGAATCTCAAGCCTTTTGCCTCTAAAGCCAACAGCTGCTACAACCTGCAAGAAGGAAAGCAAGGAGCAATCAACTTAACAAGTCTGTAAGATTGAACAAGCAACAATAGCTTGGAGCCTGAATTGTTGAACAGTAAATAACAAAAGTGATTAAAAAAAAAAAAAAAAAACATAGCAGGAAACTGGCAGAAGACTAATTCTATGAACCTTGGCCACAGAACAACTTAATCATTAGTAGTTCATGAAAAGGAGTAAGACCCCATCAAGTATAACATCATGGAATTGATAAGAACATGATAGATCTAGTTAAATTGAAAATATGAATTAAAATCTTCACAAAGGTATCGAACATAAAGTGAGTGGAACCAAGTGAGTTGAATTGTATTAAAGTGAGTGGAACCAAGTGGTGTATTGTATTAAAATTTAAAAGGGGCCTCTAACATGCAAAATAGGGTCAGGTATGCAAAATTCAACTACACATTGCCCGTATGTATATTTCACATGTGGATGTAGGCACAACTTGCCAAACCACGTTAAATCTTGTGTTTCTCTGTTTTTCATTTTCTTTGTTGTTTTCTTTTCTTGCACGACAAAGTGAGGCCTCCTTTGTGCAATAATCAGATTCTTACATATGAAATATTTTATAGGGAACTTATAACTGGAGCCTAACATCCATCAAATTAATTAGTTCCTGTGTTCAGTCCAGACCCACAATAAAATTGTTACCAGAAATAGAATCTTAACAGTTAGATGCCACAGCTGTAAGCTTTCAACTTCACAGTGGTGGTGTCATCAAACTAAATTGCAGTGGCTATTAGTTGGGAAATCTGAGCCCATCTGAATTAGGCAGTATGTTATGAGAGAAAGCTTCAACTAGACAACCCCAAATAAATAGGATAACACTTTTTTGAATGCAGATAAGTTGCATTTAGTAGTAAATTTTCATAGAAATATTTTGTTGAATTTTTACATTTGTTTCATTTAATTACTTTATTGTTGGGTAACATGCTTGAATTTGGGACTGCAATATCCTTGGTCTTTGTTCACTGAAAGTAGCAATAGAAGGAGATCAATGTACCCACTCCACTGTCTTCATCAAAGAAAAGGCAATGATGGCTCATTCTGAAAGAAATCCTTATTAAATTCCAATCTGAATGGCTCTTCTGCTCTTCATTATGGGTGCTGAGTTGGAAGGTTGATTGAACTTGTATCATGGAAAGAAGGCTCCCACATAAATAGGACCTTTAATCTTTTACCAAAAAGTTAAATCATTACCAAGATTAAAAGAGAGAATATTAAAACTACTTCCCACCAATCTAGATGAAACAACAACCACGATGCTCCAACATGAAAGCCAGGAAAAAAAAAAAAAACTTCGGTACTGAACTGCATACTCCTAAACACATTGTCATGGATCAATAGATCCAATTAGGAATCAATACTTTAACCTTCAAAGTTTTTTAGTCTACTTGTTTAAATTATATTTCTAAATTATCTGTGTGATTTTATATTACTTAACAGCCAGTCCCCAACCATTAGTTTTGAAAATTGGCATGTTGGATACTCCATGGGATTCTGATGCTCCAGGGATTCTAGGGCACTTTTATGTAACATTTTCCTTTATCTACTTGCTTATTGACATAAAGTAACAGTTAATGTACACAATGGACACTTTTTTCATAAAATATTATCAAGTAACAAAGTCAAATTTACAAAACCTATAAAATATGGCCTAACTTAATACTTTACACTTTTCAATAGACGTGTCGGACTCCTTGAGGACCTGGACATGCATTGGATTCAAATTTCCTTGTCCCTGGTGCAAGCGGGATTTGATCCCAATCCTCCGCTACTACCAAACAGAGCAGAAGAAACCTTGTGTCCTTCCTCCCCCCTCTAGTATTTATACTTTGCTGCGAATATTTTTTCTTGGGTTGATCAAATCAAGTGTTTTACCAATAACATACCCTATAAATATGTGCATTCAATATTAATGATCTTTATATTTCAACAAATAAACCAATGAATGTACCTGGGCTGGATTTAAATTGCTCCAAGGTTGTTGTAGTGTCACAAGCTCCCACAAGATTACACCAAAACTGTAAACATCAGATTTCTCATTTGATGGCTCATCACGAAGAACTTCTGGTGCCATCCATTGAGGCTGATAAAAAAAAGGAATTAATCAAACAGAGCTTAATAAGTATTGCAAGCACTCCATTCCACTACACAACAATTCACATCAGGAAAATAACAAATAAAAAATAAATACGGAACTTACAGTCCCTGCAGCTGATTTGGATGAGAGAAAGGTGTTTGCCTTAAATCGGGAAAGGCCAAAATCACATACCTAATTGATCACAAGAAGCATTAGAAGGTATTACAGAAACTGCAGAAGCATACATCTGATGCAAACAGGGAGGACGATAGGGAGTGGAGATGGGGAAAACAGTCACACCCTTTTCCTGCAAGGGAGATTTGAGAATCCCCAATCCCATCAAGAATGACCTTGACATGGACAAATGCCCTGGGAATCCCTAAGATGAGACCAACTATCAAGAAGAGGTGAGGAACCGCCATCTTTTGATCTGTGTACTACTATTATGCAAAATATGAATTGAAAGGGTTGGACCATTTGTTTATTCACTGCTCATTCAGTGCAATGCGGGAGCATTTCTTTGGGGCTTATTATTAAGTGGTGCTTCCTCAAAACATTACAATAGGTTATTAAAGGTTGCCAAGTGAAGAGTCTAAACTGAAGGGGAAGACTAATCTGGAGCACTATCCCCACAGCTATATGCCAGGCTCTATGGAAGGAAAGAAATGGCAGAATTTTTTATAACAAGTGGAAGTTGAGGTGACAAGGAGAGCAATGGCCTACGTCTAGTCATGGCTGTTGGTGATATATATATCATGGGAATAAGATTTTGTTAAATGATGCTTATAAGAGGGATTGACTATTTATATATCATGGTTAGCTTCTACAGTCACTGTATAGGGCCTATCGTGGTTACTTAATAAGATATTGTCCAAAATTCAAACATATTGAGCTCACAATAAGATATAAAGAGCATGAATAAGGGATCATGTGTGCACCCGTGCACCACTTAACCTTAGATGAAGGGAAAATGTCCAATAGTAACGTTCACTTATTCATACCTTTACTGTATATTTTTTATCCACCAAAAGATTTGGAGACTTCAAGTCTCGATGAACAATGGGAGGATTCCGTCGGTGAAGATAATTCATTCCCTTTGCCTGGACATAGGCATCCCAAGCTCATGAACTCAATCAAGTGTAAACTTCATATCAGAAATAATAAATAATAAGAAAAAATCAGCTCACAGGACAATGATTTGCTAATCTTTTTTTTTTTTTTTTGATCAGTAACTCAACAAACTTCATCATAGGATAAAAAGGAAAATTTATACAAGAGACACAAATTCTGAAATACAGAAACATGGATAAGATAAGAGGATAAGAAATAAATAAATGTGAGACAGAACAAAATGAAATTTTACATAGCCATACCACATCATAGGCCATATTTAACCGACGTCTCTCATCCAACATCTCTCTTGGACCTGGCCTATGCAATAGCCTGTATAAGCTGCCTCTGCAACTCAAATGCCATAGTGTAATTATTTCTTCAAACTATATTTTACTTGTACTAAGTGATGTTAAGAAACCCCATGAAAGAGAAATATAAGGAGAAAATTATAGTTTGATACCTTGATAAATATTCTGTGACTATGGACAAGTTTGGGGGTTGGGTAACAGCCCCCATGAAAAGAACAACATTTGGATGTCGGAGGCGTTTCATAATTGCAACCTAATAAACAACACAGGCAGTGAAATTATACTTCAGACCTGGAATCCACAAAATAAATAAGCATAAAGATGCAATGAACATTTTCTCCAAGTACAGAAATTAGATCTTCATTATCCACCTTGGTTCATATATAAATTAACTTGTTAATAAATAACAGGGCCTGAGGGGATTGCAAAAACCAAATTAGTTAAACGCAATAAGATGTGGTTAGCAATTTTTTCTTTGCTACTTTATAGCCTACTATCCAACTGCTGGATAAGCAATGAATACCATTTTACTATTGTCTACAATAAATAAATAACAGAAAATTTTGTTGCAATATACCTCCCTCAAAAATTCCTTGAAGCGCTCTGCATGAAAATCTTGTTCCATGAGAATCTTCACAGCAACATCCTGAAAATAATATCTTTTATGAGAAATAATGAAATAGTAATTAGAGAGGTTTAACCAGTATAATTCAAATGGACCAAAAGAAAGATAAATGAGTATGATTAGAAACTGCCAAGTTGCCCCAACATTACCCTATAAACTTCTCTCTATTTTTTCTTTGTTGTTCTAAAAATTATTCAAAATCCTGCAGCTGTATCTCACAGAGAAACTTTTCTACTGTTCCCTTGATGTCAGATCAAGCTTTAACTGCTGTCAAGAAAATCAAGCAATGTTTTTCTCTAGTATAAACTAGCAAGGGGGCCCCTGCGTAAAGTAGCTGAATCCCCAAACCTTTTTAATTAAAACATATATATTTTCTGATATATAATCAGGATTGAGGAAGTGCAAGGACTTCGCTCGCCATCCCCATCACTATCCCTGACCGGGTATCCCTATTAATCCTCGTCATTGTTTTCTGCTGGACGGGGAAAAATTGCCATCGCTACTCTCTCTCTCTCTCTCTCTCCATCACTATCCCTATAAAGAAAAACAAATGCATAGAATGAAGTTCAGCCTTGACCAGTCTTAGGCTTATATTTCAAGCTCAGAACCAAAGGCATCAATTGGGGAAAGTGGGTCACCTAGATTTGAGAACCGTCTCCACTACCCTTGAAACACTGGACTCAGAGAGAGTAGAGAGACAGATTATATAATATTTTATATTTATAGATATAAATTTGCAATTTTTTGTTTAAATTTGACAGTCGGATGTCCCAAAACATCGGACTTGGGAGGGAGAGAATATTTTTCAGTTTAAATCTGAATTTGAACTAAAGTTGGATGACCCAAAACATTGGACTCATAGAGAAAGTAGAGAGAGATTATATAATATTTATATTTGTAAATATAAATTTGAAAATATTTCTCGTGTAAATCCAAATTGACATCGGAACTAAGTTGGATGAATTGAAATATCAGATTTGGAAAGAGAGAGAGAGAGAGAGAGCAATTTATATTTATGGATGATAGGTTATTTAATTTAGACCTTAGAATTTCCAATTGTTACTGATGAAGAAACAAGAGTGTATTGGTTAGGTAAAAAGTATTTAGAAAAATATAGGATGCTAAACAGCGGCACGATGGAGGAGGGCTCTTAAAGTTGAAGCAAAAAACTTTTTGTTCAAAGAGGTGAAGATATGGGCAGCTCATTCTAAAGATCAGGGAAGCTAAGAAGGCAACAGTCTTGCTGGTCGGATTGGAGGTGATTGAGTGGCTAAGAGGTTTTATCTCGGAAGCTTGCCTGAAGGAAAGTTAAGCAGTCAGAAGGATCTATCCACTGGCACAGGAAGAAGCTATTTAGTTGAATGTAAGAAAAATGCTAAAGGCTCCTTCATAGCTTTCTCAGAATTCTTTGATGAAGGTAGGAAGCAACAAGTCTGTTTTCCAGAAGGTAGGAAGAGCTGTTGTTGGAAAATGGTGGTCAAGACCTTGGACAACTATCTGTTAAAACTGATAACAAAAGAAGTAGAGTCTTCTGGGGAGAAAGAGGAGGTTCCTAAGGCAGTTGGTAGTGCTGATACACTTGAGAAGAAATTATTGACTGGCACTCAAGGTAATAGTAATCACACTGTGCTTGTAAGCTCAGAGAAGAAAGTTTGGTTGAGCAAGTTGGTGATAGAAGCAGAGAAACAGGTTGATGATTGGAAGAAGGTAGCAGATGCTCTGATAAAAAATCTAAAATTACAACACACTTTTGCACTAACACCCTTTGATAGCTGCAGAGCTTTGTTAGATCTGCTTGAAAATAAAGTAGAAGTTGTGGCCATGAATATCCTTGATGCTGATGGGACTTCTAATATATTTAGATGGACTCCGTCATCAAACTCAAAAAGATTTTTCTGTTACGGATGGAGTGATAGTGCATGTCATAGAGCTACCTTTTCATTTCTGGAACAAAGAGGTAGCAGATTCAATTGTGGTGCTGCATGGAGCTCGTCTAGACGGAGTGTTTTGGGATGATCTTTTTTTTTTTATTAATCGCCCATAGCTTTCCCCTTTACCCTTTTTTTACCCAAAGTGCTGGTTGCGTGTTTTGGGATGATCTTCGATCTGCAGATTTAATGCTTAGTGGTCTTAAGCCTGAGGATATACCCAGTAAAGTGAAGAGTAGATGGAATCTTTCTATCGGTTTGGTTGACTTCCTCCATTGAAGCTGCACTGTGGAGGGAAAGCAAGGTAGAAGATGAAGACATGGAATTTAGAGCTTTACGTGGAAGCTTGGGATTGGAAAGTCAACGAAGAAATAAAAGTTGCACGAAAATGGGTAGGCAGTTACTGGGTGATCCTAAAGTAATGCAGAAGGGGGAAGTCTAAGATGTATAGAACAAGAAAAAGGTTCGGCTTTCAATACATCCTATGCTCAGGTGGTGAGAGGTGGCACCAAGAATTGTTTTTCTAATCCTCCTAGTCAGAACAACCTATCGGGTTGGGTAAATCCGTAAATGGACCTGAACTGGATCTGCAAACCCAAGTCCAGGGTGTTGGGCCAGATCAGTTAAATGGGCTGGAACTTAAAAGAGGTTATACTTTGGACCAGAAAGAGTTTAATGATGGGCCAAGGATTGTAGGTCCAGAAGCAGCGGGCCAACTCACACATGAGGCTTTAAAAGGGCACGTGAGAGGGAAAGGAAGTGGCTAAAGGTACACCTAATTCCACAAGGGAGTTCATCCCAGTAGCTCAGCAATCACAGGACCTTTGTTTGAAGGAGAATGTCAACACCAAGAAGATTTGCAACGTTTCACCAGGAAAATGACAGCTTGAGAAGGTTACCTCTGTTTCAGTTGAAAAAGTATCTGTTTCCTCTTCTAGCCTTCCACAGAAAAAGCAGGCACAGGAAACAAAGGTTTCCTTTGTTCCTGAACCAGTCCCAATGACTCCTCCCCAGTCAGGTAACCTTGTCTATTCCGTTTTTGCTACTGATGTGTGTACTGTGCCTGTAACAGATAACCCAGCATCCCAATTGGACAGACTAGAAGGGAGGTTTAGTTCAGAAGGTGGTGTGAATAATGGGCAACTTTTGAAACAACAAGAGTAGTTAGAAGGAATTTGGGCCCAAATTTGTGTCTTATTGGAAGAGTATAAGAAAAATGAAGAGGAGTTCGAGTGGTCTAATAAAACAGAGGTGGAGGATGGGAAAGTTACTCCAACCAGGCAAGGACAACCTCCTAGAGTTCAGGTTGGAGAAGACTTGACAGGTGCAGGTGAGCCAACAAAAAAGGAGAAGAAAAGGAAATCTAAAAAAAAAAAGAGATCAGAGGTGGAGAGATTGATTTCTGAAATTGAGAGAAACATTGAATTCAGCAGCAGAGGGGAGAGAAGAAAGGCTCCCCTTTAAGGGAGTTCTGGGTTTGAAGAGGGGCTGTTGTTAGTGTGAAGCTTCATGAAGATTATTAATTGGAATGTGAGAGGTTTGGGGAGTGCAAGAAAAAGAAGGCTGATTAAGGATTTCTTGAGAAGAGAGAGACCTGATATAGTTTTGCAACAGGAAACCAAACTAGCAGAGTTAGACAGAAGGTGGTTAGAAGTGTTTGGAAATCAAGAGGAGTGAAGTGGACTCAGCTCCTTCCTGGGGAGCTTCTGGAGGTCTAGTTACTCTATGGAGAGAGGATGTGGTGGAATCAGTTGAGGAACTTGTTGGAAGGTTTTCTGTGTCTTTGAAATTTGAAAACTTGGGTGATGGGTTTACCTGGGTCTCCACGAATATATATGGGTCAAATAATTATAAAGAAATGAATTGTGGGAGGAATTATATGGAATTAATGGTTTATGGGATGGCCCTTGGTGTTTGGGGGGAGATTTCAATGTCATTAGATTTTGTAATGAGAAATAACCCTCGAGGTGTTGTTACCTCTAGTATGAGAAAGTTTAATGACTTTATTAAAACCTGTGCATTGAAGGAGATACCCTTGTTGCAGGCCAATTACACATGGTCCAACTTTCAGGAAACCCCCCTTTGTTCGAAATTGGACAAATTCCTTTTTAATGAAAAGTGGGAAAATCATTGGAGGGATTTGGTGGCTAGAGCCTTGCCTAGAGTAACCTTTGACCATTTAGGACCAGAGCTCTTGGGAAGCAGACCTCGTCCCTTTAGGTTTGAGAATATGTGGCTAGCCCACCCTGATTTTGTGCGTAGGGTTGTGGAATGGTGGAATGAGGAGTTGAAGGGGGTAAGGTGGGAGGGAGTCAAGTTTTATAAAAAGCTAAAAAGGCTTAGATCCAAAATAAAGGAGTGGAATAAAAGAAGACGTGGTAAAAGAAGACATTTTCAAGGTCTTTAAGGAATTTGCAAATAAACATATAGTGAACCTTGGAGTTAATGCCACCTTTCTAGCCCTAGTTCCTAAGAAGTTAGATGCAAGACATCCCAAAGATTTCAGGCCAATTAGTTTGGTGACGAGTATTTACAAAATTCTGGCTAAGGTCTTGTCCCTGAGAAAAAAAGCAGTGTTACCCCAATTAATAAGTCAAGCCCAAGGGGTATTTGTGCAAGGAAGACAAATAACTGATCAAATTTTAATAGCTAATGAAAGTGTGGAGGAAATGAGGTATGGCCAGCAAGGGGTGGTTTGTAAATTGGATCTAGAGAAGCTTATCATTTAGTTGACTGGAGTTTCTTGTTAAAGATTCTTAGAAACTGACTTTGGTGATAGGTGGTGTAGGTGGGTGAAGGGTTGCATCAGCTCCTGCTACTAGAGGACTAAGGCAAGGTGATCCCTTTTCCCCCTTTCTGTTTACTCTTGTAGCAGATGTTTTCAGTAGGTTACTTTCTAAGGCTGATAGGGAGGAGGTAATGTCCCAATTACCCATCTCCAATTTGCGGATGATATCATCATTTTCAATTAAGGGGGCAACCTACGGAGAGCGAGGAATCTAAAGAGCTTGATAAGTTACTTTGAAAGTGTCTCTAACCTAAAAATAAATCTGAATAAGAGCTATGTAGTGGGAATAAATTTGGATGACAGGGTCATTGAGTTCATTGCTGAGTGCTTAAATTGTCAAGTGGCTTCTTGGGCTCCCTTTAGGTGCTAACCCGAAGGAAAGTAAGTTTTGGACTCCAATCCTAGAGAGGTTTGAAAAAAGATTAGCTACTTGGAAAAAGAACTATATCTCTCTAGGAGGTAGAGTAACATTGTTAAGAGCCACTCTAACTAACTTGTCGATTTATCATCTCTCTGTTTTTATAATCCCCTCTAGGGAGGCAAAGAAATTGGAGAAATTAATGAGGAATTTTATATAGAAACTAGGGGAAGAAAAAAAGGATCACTTAATAAGGTGGTATATACTGTGTAGAAGTAAGGAAGAAGGTGGACTGGGGATAGGAAATTTGGTCCTGAAGAACACAGCTTTGTTAGGTAAGTGATTGTGGAGATGGCCCTTGGAAAAAGGGAGATTATGGCATGAGGTGATAGCTAGTATTCATCGTCGCTCAAATAATGGCATGAGGTGATAGCTAGGATTCATGGTTGTTCAAATAATGGCTGGGATATTGGTGTTTCTCAACGAGCTACTTTGACAAATCCTTGGAAAGCGATTCATAGCATCCTTCCCCAATTTCTTAATCTTGTCAAGTATGATGTTTGCTCAGGGAATTTTGTTCTCTTTCGGGAAGATGTTTGGGTGGGAAATTCAGCCTTAAAAGACCTTTTCCCTTCTCTCTACTCTATTTCCTTGTTTAAGAATAAGGTTGTCTCTAATTTCCTTCCCTCCCCCTTTTTGTCTTTGTCTTTAAATTGGGATTTTTGCTTCCATCAGGGCTTGAGGGATGCTGAACTTGGTGATGTTTCTCAACTTCTTTTGATTCTTGATAGTGTTTGTTTGGATCCTTTATAGTCAGACAAGAAGATTTGGTCCCCCACCCAAAAGGCTCCTTTTCTTGTGCCTCCTTTTTGAAAGCTCTACGTAATCTTCCTCCACTCAATTGGTTTTTCATGTAAAGGAGCTTTGGGCTAAAAGCCTGTTCCCCCCAAAATTATCTTGTTTTGTTGGGAAGTGTTTTATGGGAAAATCAATACTCTAGACTACCTACAAAAAAAGAAGCCTTTTATGTGCCTGTCCCCTAGCTGGTGTATTCTTTGCAAAGCTAATGGTGAGGACTGCTTCCGCTTACTAATTTCCTGCTCCTTTACTGTTACTATTTGGGAATGGATTTTTGCCTTGTTTGGTTGCAGGTGGAATTTACCCACTGATGTAAGTATGCTTTTTGACCCGTCGGTTTTTGTATGGCCCACAAAAAGAGGGAGGATCATGTTGAAATGCATCAAAGCAGCTACACTTTGGACAATTTGTGAGAAAAGAAATGCAAGAATTTTTCAAGAAAAGGAACAAAGTCTCCCAGATATCAAAGAGTGTATCTTAACAAGGGCAATTCATTGGTTGAGAACTTCAGAATTCTTCCATTTGTTCTCCTTTGATGACTTTAGAAGGAACTGCATAGAGGTGGCTAGTAGCTCCCTCAAGAAGGAAAGGGCGTCTATAGTATGGACTCCACCGCCGGAAGGCTGTATAAAACTGAATTTTGATGGAAGCAGTCAAGGCAATCTTGACCCCTCAGGTATAAGAGGGGTTTTGAGAGATAAGGATGGTAATATCTTAGCCTTGTACTCAGGCCCAGTGGGAATAGGAGACTCAAATAGAGCTGAGTTGTTGGCAGCTTTACAAGGTGACTCCAAGATTGTTGTAGGTTGGTTACAGATCCAAGCTCAATTATTTGGTGCTACAAGAACCTCTCAAAGAAGGCCAACCGGTTATTAAGAAACATGAATGTTAGCATACATGGGCTGGAAGGTTTACAAATGCTATGGCAGATTATCTTGCTAAACAAGGGGTATTGAGGGAACATTTGTACTGGGTACCTTGTAATCTTGATCTATAGTGCTATGTGATTTTCACCTTTTAAGGGAGGTCGCACCTTGTGCCTCTCAGTGGGATGCTAGTAATAGTTCTCATATTTTCTTAATATAATTCTTCTTCAATTATCAAAAAAAAAATTATTTAATTTGGTAAAATAAATAAATAAGATTTTATTGGGACAAGACTGCTACAAGCTATCTCGAACAAGACCCAACCCATTAACAACCCTAAATATTGGGCTCAGAGAGAGAGACTTTGAGATGACTTTTGTCATTATTATTTTCGTTTTATATAATGGCATCATTGTAAATGGCTAGATGTTTAGTAGAAAAAATGAAAGGGGGACTTTGAGATTCCATTTCGTGCAAGGAGAGCCTATTACCACACCCCCCCCCCTTTTCTTTTATATATCATGTATAGATGCAAAATGTTGACAGTCATAATTTTGTGTTCCACAAAGCAAGGAAAAGGGGACAAAAAGCACATAAGACTAAAATGGCCCTTAGACATGGAGAGTTAGGGAATCGTAAGATATCTGTTGGTACAGTGGTAAATAAAACTGGGTTTGAGAACAAAAATATAAAGCAATTACTGTGGGATACCATTTTGCGCATGGAGAGACATCAACCATACACCATTCTGCTCCAATATATATATAATTACTATGAAAAATAAGTCCAAAATTACTTTGGAACTGCCTTAGGGAAGTGCCTAACAGCTGACAATCTGACAGAGAGAGGTTGGGTAGTAGAACCAAGCAGATGTGTCCTATGTGGCAACAATTCTGAAAAGTTGGAGCATCTCTTCCTGCACTCCAGATTTAGTTGGGTAATTTGGATGAAGATGTTAGAGGTTTTTGGAGTTTAGTCGTGCCTCCCAAGGTATGTGTTGGATCTGTTACGGGGTTGGGGTCTAAGAGGTCTGTCGAGAAGAGGTAAGATTGTATGGAAGGTGCTGCCAGCGGCAGTAGTGTGGTCAATCTGGTTGGAAAGAAACAAGAGACTCTTTGAAAATCAGTTGAGATCAGAGGAGGAAGTCTTAAGAAGCATTTGGGGAAGGTTACACTCCTGGGTGGCAACGCACAAACTGTTCAAGAATTGTCCTTACAGTTCTTGTTTGGAGTATAGAAATCTTTTTGTATGATGCTATTTTTTGGTTTTTCTGAGTTGTACAAAGCTTTGCCTTGCTCAGTTCCTCAGTGGGCAAGGCTGGATCTTTTTCAATCTTCTGTTAATGAAATACTTTACCTTTTATCTCAAAAAAAAGTCCAAAATTACTTTAAATAGTCATTTCAATTTCCTAATAATAGTAAATTTCTAGAGGACTTGAAATCCCATTCTTAAGACACCTACAACCATAAAGTAAAAATTGGTTTAGGAAGTAGAAAATTCATCTATTTCTCATGGTTTCTTTTCTTGATTCCATATCTGCATCACTTCCCATTTTTCTCCTCTGATTTCTCTATCAAAAACAAACAAAAAAAAAAACACATAGGTCAACTCTGTGTGCGTGTGTCTGTGTGTTTAAAAGGAAAATGATAAAGGTTTCTTGAGTTCTGAGGATTGCATTCTGGAACCATTTCATTGGAAGTCTCAAAATTCCTTTTTTTAACCTTAGCAGCCTGCATTTGTGAAGAATGGATATCTATAACCATGACCCTGAATGTTGTAGCAAAGGCAAACCAGGTCCATCTGGTGTGAGAGGAGACACTAGGGACTCTCATTGAAGCATTTTTGCTTTATTTTCAGGGTCCATTGGCCAAGGTAGCTCCACATTGGCAGAATTAACAGCAATTGTGCAAGGATATAGGGTGACTACATCTTGCAATTTCCAAAATCTGATAATAAAAGGGGACTCCAAAGTGGTGCTGTGGTTGATGGAAAATCAAGAGTTAAATCCCTGGGGACACAGAAATATAATGAAGGAAATAAAATTATTAACAGGACAAAGGGTGGCTGAAGTGAAATGGGTCAATAGGTCCACATATGGGCTGTGCATATGTTGGCTAAACAAGGGGTAGACAGAATTCGGTTGTTTTGGGGCATGACAGGGAATCCTCACTGCAAAAGTATGAGCTAAATGAAAGAAACCTCACTTTTAGGGAAATCTCACTCCTTTCTCAGAGCAAGTTTGGTTTATTCGTACACATTCATTCTTTTTCTTCTATAAAAACCTTGGTTATCCATCCCCCCCCCCACCAAAAAAAAAAAAAAAACTGACCCTGAACATCAGGTCTGGACCGTCTGGTTTATAAGCAGAAATACCACATCACACAAACACTGTGAACAAATATTTTAGACAATTACATAGCAGTTTCACCTTATGAAACCAAAGCCTCCAAGTTGCCATCAAATTGGTTTCCTAAAGTCACTAATATCAAAAGTCAAAACCAATGTTATCAGACTTGGACTGGACTGGATGGTCTGGACCGTCTGGTTTATAAGCAGAAATACCACATCACACAAACACTGTGAACAAATATTTTAGACAATTACATAGCAGTTTCACCTTATGAAACCAAAGCCTCCAAATTGCCATCAAATTGGTTTCCTAAAGTCACTAATATCAAAAGTCAAAACCAATGTTATCAGACTTGGACTGGACTGGATGGTTGACCGTGAGAACTAGGATGGCCATAACAGCTTCTTTGTTTGCTCATTCTTAGAAATGTTTACTTGGTCAAAAATACCACCATTAGATATAAATATATATATATATATATATATTACTGTTATACCCTCTAATATCTATTGTGAAGAATATCTTTAAATGATATTCTGGAACTATTTTCTTTTTTTTTTATTTTGCAATTTTATTTGGATGAGGAAAATGGTTGAATTGTTAAACCTATGATCCAGTCACCAAAAAAATTCAATGTCTGCTGTGAGTCTGACAGCATTGATAAAAAAATGCCAGCCAGGATATTCTATATACTACCGCTATCCAAAAAAGAGAGGAAATTTACAACCAAAATCCAAAAATTGTTAAGCACAGGGTCAAAGCTCAGTAAATCAAAGGACAAATGCTTACCGAACCATGCCAATCAGCACGATGGACAATTCCAAAGGAACCTGAAATGCAGAGTGTCAGGACCATCCAGTAAAGACTCCTACAAGATTATTAGGATCTAACTACATAGCATGCATGTCAAAGAAACAGGAATATATCTAGAAGGCAAAACAAAAAATACCTGCTCCAATTCTCTCCTTCAAAACAAGATCACTCCATGGAATCTCAAAGTCCTCCACATCAAGAGAAAGTTCATTAGATTTACTTGCTAGTAGTTGACCTCTCTCAGTGAATTTAGTCTCAGGTAAGGCCAGAACATTTGGATGGATACGATTTAGTGGGATGGGAGGTTTTGAACTTCCAACATTGAGAGGAGGATTATACAAATTTTGTGTCAGTTCATGAGTATTTAACCAGGCATCTTGTGGAAGAGGTGAGACAAATACTTCATTATTGTTATTTGAAGGAATCAATGGATTGCCCGTATCAGTGTTCCTAGGAAATTGTGGATTTGTAACATCTTCTTTATCAGCAGCAGCATCTTGTGATAAAACAAAAACAAATGGCATCTAATTAAAACCACTATATACCTGTTAGTTGCCAAACTGTAATATAGAAATAACCAAGTCAGAGCTCATCATATAATGAGCAGTCAAAAAGAATGCCATGTATAAAATTATAAATTGATAAGAAAGCTTGAGCCTCAGGCCACTTTAATGACCAGAAAGAGAACAAAGTGAGACAAGAGACTATTATCTGGGAAAAATTTACAAAATAGATCCTCTTTAAGTACGAGTTGAAGCTTTTAGAAGCATTTCCCAAATTCTTGGCTCTGACAAGACCTTGAAGATTCATGTGAACATGTGAAATTACTCTATTTGCCAATAAATATATGTAAGGCATCTCCTTTTTTATAGAAACTTGGAAGGTAATCAAGTGTTTTTTCCAACTGCTTTTGAAGTGATTTTAACAAAAAGAGGAAATTGAGAGCTGTCATTCAATGGACACCAGGGTCAGCTAATAGTCTTGCAAATGGGATTAGCAAAACGGGTACAAGGAACTCGTTGTTTTGGGGAATGGTACAATAAGGGGGAAAATGTATGTGATACTAATTACGAGGATGATTAGCTGAAGCTGACCATCCAGTCACCTTTTATGCACCCAAAGCTTTTCAGATTTAAAAAAAAAACACTTTACTGATCAAAAAAACAAAAAAAAAAGTGATTCTAACAATTTAAGGTGCTGACTCCTTCACATATTGGTCTGATGCCAAAGCCTTGCTGGTGCTGATTCCAGTAAGAGTCATCCTCTTTCCTGTTACCACTCACTTCCTATTTCCCTTATCTACCCCTTTCTCTGTTATTGCTCTGAGGGTTTTTTTGTTATTAAAACACATTTGCTCTGACCAATCTATCCTATCATGTTAAAACACCATTGCCAGTGTTGCCACAAAGATCAGTGCACTCTATTACGTTAAAGTGTCATTGCTGACATTGCAAAAAATCCTGTTGGCATTGGATTGGAATGTTTGGTAAAGATGTGAACTCTTAGAATCGTTTCCCAGTTTCCTTCAAATAATGTGGCATGCTAACATTGGATTGTTTTGTAAAGATGCTTACAGCCATCTTCTGTCATTACCCTTTTTATCCCAATAGATTATAATAGCAGAACTACACAAACATTCTCCAAATATTGCCAATATTGAGCAGATATTATCAGCTCCAGATCATACCAGCACGGAAAATGGATGTCTCATTTTATTTGAATAATTGCATGAAGTAAAATAATCACCTGCTGAAGAATCATCAAATACGAGATTAAGTGATTGACAGTCCAAGAAATACTGTTTTGCCAAGGACCTGAAATTCTCGGTAGTTTCAGGTGTTCTGAACTTTGGAAGACGTAGAGGTGAAGAAATTGAGATGGAAGATGGACCATTGAGCAAAGAATCAGGCTCGCATAAGCAACCAGGCTTTTCAATCAAATCAACCAAGTATTCCCTGAAACCATATAAATATACTTAGCAACTATCTCAGAGGGAAGAGTCCCCACTCCAACTTTTTGCTTTTGCATTTTCTTTAAGGATATTCTTTTCGGTACATAGTACATTCAGTAAAAGAGTCCCGGAAAGATAAGAGTGAAATCATACATAAAAGCAAAAGCAAAAGTTGAAAGGATATCTTAATTATAAATTATCAAAAAAAGGATATCTTAATGATATGTGGACATCCTCAGAAATAAGCACAAGGCATCCCAACAGACTGTAACATCATATATAATTATATTCCACAATCTAGTGCATAAAATACCCATATATCATTAAGATTTCCATCATAGTTGTCAAGATGACACCTAGGCGACAAGGCGCCCTTTGAGGCTCGCCTCGCCTAATCGCCTAACAGTTTTCTACTTCCTACTATAAAATAC
>NW_010729078.1:1412710-1434287 GCF_000365185.1 Nelumbo nucifera | reverse complement strand
TATTTTCCTTCTTCCTTTTCTTCTCATGAATATGTTGATTTTCTATACTTTAATATGAAATTTATACTTTTCTTATGAAAATCATGAATAATTATTAAAGAAATATGGTTATGGTACCTAGGGAACTACCCTAGGATCTATGTTTTTAACATAAAAAATCCATTGCCTAGGCGACTAGGCACCCCCCAGTCGCCTAGCCTCACCTTGGCCTTGAAAACTATGATTTCCATAGAATGTGAATAATAAACGCCTGCCATGGTGTTAAACTTTGACATGCATTTCACAAATGAAATATTCAGTACACAACAAAGAAGAAAAATACTTTATTTTATCCCTTTCTTTTTGTGTTTTTCCCCCTTGTCTCTGTGTTTGTGTTTACTAGGCTATGACTTAGGCTGACCAGCCAAAACCCTGGCACTAGGTCAGCTTTGGGCTGCTTTCTTAGAACCTCAGTTTGCACTTAAACCTAAGAACCCCAACCAGATCTAAACTTGGGTATTGCTCAGGCTCAGGCTCAGGCTCAGGCCCTAGAGAACCAGAACCAACTCACCATATACTTTTCTGGAAATGTATTGACAACAACTTTGTTGTTTGGTTTAATGGCCAAAATGTCAAGTTGCCTTCACCAGCCAAAACAGTGGCACTAGGTCAGCTTTAGGGTGCTTTCTTAGAACCTCAGGTTGCAATTAAACCTAAGAACCCCAGCCAGATCTAAACTTGGGTATTGCACAGGCTCAGGCCCTAGAAAACCAGAACCAACTCACCATATAATTTTCTGGAAATGTATTGACAACAACTTTGTTGTTTGGTTTAATGGCCAAAATGTCAAGTTGTCTTCAACAGGACTTGGGTCCTCTTTCTTTCCTTTTTTTTTATAAATCTTGGGTCCTCTTTCTAGTCACTGTTTATGTGTAATTCTAGTCATAACATTGTATCTCAAGCTAAAATGGATCTAGCCAACCTAATCTGATTCAATTAAGTTAGTTCTTTGGATGGTAATTATGATCTCATTTAATGTCAGCTTGGGCTTGCAGTTGGATTTGGTTGGCCATTCACACTGAGGGTTTGGCTTCCATTTCTGCTAAACGCAATTCATCCTTCCCAACTTGCCATCTAGTTTTCTTCAAAAATTAGAGAAAATAATCAGTCCATTATCCATGGGACAGAGGATACTAATGTGGTGCAATCACATTTTGAAGCCAGGCACATGAATCTAATACCAAGTATGGGAATGGAATGACTAGAAATTACCACATGATATGGCAATCCTAACAATGTCAATAAGCTTAAATGAGGATTCATTAGCACTTACAGAGAGATCATGTTTCATCCTATGCACAACCTGAACAATGTCTGTTGTAACAATTTCTTTTGGGTTACACAGTCATAATTGTTGATGTGGCTAAATAAGATTAGTTCATTAGACTTTCAGCTCAAATATATTAGATACAAATGCTAATCTTGCTGGATTAGATACAAACAAGTAATGGAAGATTTAATTTTTTTTCTTTCTTTTGTAGGTTTTTTCCCTTTTTCTTTCTCTTTTTGATCAGGTCCGTATTCTTTTGCATCTGGTCAATAATGTAAACATCTCATCAAAAATAGGAAATAGCAGAGTCATGAAATCCAGCCCCAGGATCAAAAGGGGCAAGACCACAAGAGAGTGGGACTGGTAGTTTAGTTTAAATAAATATTTCTACGGTAAAAACTTGCGCAGTTAACAGTATTTCTATGAACCTCTTGCAATGAACATACTATATATTGCCATATCATGATAGCTTCTAAGAGAGTCTTTGAGGAACAATGCATACAGCAACCAACACCAGGGGTAGCAGATGAGTTTCTCATTGCTCCTTGTGGACATATTTCTAACTGCCTCCTCTTACAATAAATGTTACAACAACTCATCAAAACTTATGGTTCTAGCCAATGCTAACACTTTTAACTTGGCACAGAACTTGCTATAACATGGTAATGATGCTCCAATCCGAACCGAAGCCAATGAAAACAACTTAACAAGAACCATTGGCACAAAGCATGCTTAGAAAATTTGTCATTAAAAAAACATCAAAATGGTGTGTAGGGTAGACAGCAAGGAAAAAGAGCAAAATCAGAAGATTTTATATTACCAATACATAAAAGAGGAGTTCGACCTCTATTGGTTGAGTCCAACTTTTTATTTGTGCTTGAATTCTTTTACTTTGGTTCTATTTTAATTATGATCTCACTTTTTCCTTTCTCCATTTCTCTCTCTCATAATAGTTTTCATGATCAACCCAAAAACATTTTCTTCTCTCTTTTCTTTCTTTCATGATAGTTCCACGTGTCAAAACCGTGTTTGTAGCTTTTTTTTATAAGAAAAAAGGAAAAAGTGTACACAAAAGAGAAAAGGAATTGCCTCAATAAGAAAGCCACAACAGGAACCTCCAACCTCTTTCTATAATCCTACAGGAATTGCCTCAATACCTTCCACGGTTCCACAAATGCCCAAAATGACCCACAAAAACATTAAAAAACAAATAAACTATAATCCTACCATTCATAGTTACATGTAGGCACATAACACCATCACTACCATAAAATAATGAATAGTGATGCCTGTAATAGCTCTCATTTTTTGATAATTGAAATGTCATTTTATTAACAAGAAATGAGAGCTATTACAGGTATCTCAAGGAGAGGCACGGGGTGCAACGTGCAACCTCTCCTTAAAAGAAAATTACAGGATAAACAGTAGGGGATAGATTACAAAGCAGACCAGTAAAAATTTTCCCCATTAACCCCTTGTTTGGCAAGACTCAGCCAGAGCATTTGCCAACCTTCCCACCCAGTGTAAGCTAATATCCATGTTTCTAGTTAGCCACTTAGCTTTTTTTAAAAGATCCCTGTAGCACAAACCACCGAGTCCAAATCTGCCAGCCACCCCACAACAACTTTAGAGTCTCCTTCAAGTATTAGATTTTCCACACCAAGCTGATGGGTTCAATCAACATGTGTTGGTGTAATTGTCTTGAATCCTCAAAGATTTCAAAACCTAAGTCAAAGAAAAATGTCCAATCAACAAATTTTTGAAAAACTGGGCTAGGCACCCCTGTACTTTTTGAAATTTCTTTTCTTTCTTCTTTTTTCTCATGAATATGTTGATTTATCATGTTTTAATACGAAGTTTATACTTCTTTTATGAAGATTATAGATAACTACTAGTGAAATTGCTATGGAGCCTAGGGAGTTACTGTGAGATTCATGGTTTTTATTTAAAAGAAAATCCATCGCCTAGGTGCCCCTGTTGTCTAGCCTCGCCTTGGTGTCTTGAAAATCGTGCAAAGCCTTCTTTAGTTTTGTTTCTAGGCCTCTATCACCATCTTCAGCCAAAGCTGGAACTAAACATTCCTTCGTCATATCCAACTCCAAAGATTTTTCTTTGACTCTTTTTTTATGAATAAGATTTTTCTTTGACGTCACCAATAATACAAGAACCTGATGATGTCTTCCTCTTTAGCCTCTCTAAAATAATAACTCTAAACTCCTCTACAAGAATCCACATGGCCACACCAGCTTAATAAGACTCCAGTTGACATTTTTCCTATCAACATCAGTAAATCTACCAACATCACTAATTGACTTGACAACTCAAAAGGCAAAGCATGAAGGAGTACTCTGAATACAATATTCCAAACCAATTAACCAAATTTGAAAACTGATCATTTAATATATCCTGCTAGTGGTTTCCAACAATCAAATTCAAAATTCAGGAATTCAATTTTGTGAACATTCCCATTCAAGAACATCTACAGCATCTTCCTTTCTCTACAAACAAAATAGGAACAATCCTCCACCTAACAATTTAACATCAACAGGATAGCCCAGCTTCCAATCAAAACAGAAATGAACTCTTCATCTAGAGTTCCCCCTAAGAATTTTCCAACCAAACAGTGATCCAACAATTCTAACCTATGAATTTTTTATTGGTAGCTATTGAAAAGATTAATTAATTGCGAGAAGAAATGTATACAAACAAACATGTTACTTGCACGGTTGCACCTCATAGAAGATTAGGCCAGCCCCTGCTGCCTACCCCATAACCTTGTTACTTTACATACTTCCCCCTTATTTGTCATCCCACACATCAAGTATTTCCTCGTATCTTGAATTTCTTCAAAGACTGCATCATATGTTCCTTAACAATTTCCCAACAATCTTGAAAGAATCCCATGGAAAAACCATTAGGTCACAATACTTTACCTCTATCCATGGGAAAAGCTGCTCTTGAAGACTTCAAAAGAAGAACTCAAAATTTGTCTAATCAACACATATTGATTATTATTTTGTTCTTCTTCTTTCCTGCAACAAAAATAGAGGCTCAACCCTCTATTTTCTGAAATGTCTTATCTTTCTTGCATTTTTCATGAATATGTTGATTTTCTATGTTTTAAATGAAATTTATACATCTTTATGAAGATGTAGGGAATAATCCATCCAAGAATTCATGTTTTTTTGTTCAAAAAAAAACCATCACCTAGGTGTAGGCAATAAGGTGATCCCATGTCGCCTATCTCGCCTTGGCGCCTTGAAACTGTGGATGGCACTACTTTTCCTCTTGCATTTTCACAATCCCATTTAGGAAGAAACATTTATCTCGGTACTCTTGAACTTGCAAGAGTGTAGTCTTCCCATCTGTTCCAACGATTACATGAATCCACCTAACTTTTATTCTATCAGCATGTATACATAGTTTGTAGCAACACAGAGTCACTGAGAGAGAAGATTTAGGTGCAGCTCAATTATTCGAAAAGAATGTGATATTTGAGTTAGAAAGGATCAATGCTAACAGGGTTGCTTCTTCGGTGATGGAGAAAATTCCTAACACAGTAAAAAGATTCAGAAGACAGAAAACTAATCAAATAGTGCAAGTTTCTAAAATTTTTGCCAGATTAAAGATAGGAGTATTTGGGGTGGGGCCGAAGAAGAAGGGGAAGAAGATAAAGAAAGCCTTTGAGAAAGGAAGAGAGAGTTCTGCTTTAGACACTGAATGTACTGAGGAAATGGGCAAAGCTTGATGTTTGGTTCTAATTGGAATTGAGGTTTTGGGTTCAGGGCGTTTCATTGTTATAAGGTAGGGGCTGGGAGGGTTGGGTGGGATTGTTTATTTTTGTGAATTTTGGAAGGAGCTTCCTTGTGATCTTTGGTTTGGGCTCATAGCTCATTGTTTTGCTGTTGGGGTGGGGGCTTTCAGCTTGTCTCGCATGGTCCAAAATGTCCCTAATTTCCCTAATATTTCCACAACATATTTCCATTTCCATGGGTAGCAACATGAAATTTTACCAGAATCGACATACTCCCCAATGAACAGTACCAGCACTATGTGAAGTACAAGAGATAGTTTCCACGACATATTTCCATTTTCACTTCCATGGGTAGTGACATGAAATTTACTGGAATCAACATATTCCTCAATGAACATTATCAGCACTATGTGGAGTATAAGGGATAGTATTATAACATAAGTTGGTAACAATATTGTATATATGTGGAGTAACAACGTTATTGTTCGTCTAACTTGATTACCACTTTGAGCTAGCTCAATATTCATTTCAAACATGAAGTTAAATATTAGTTTTTGTTTGTGTAATAGATTATTTGGTTGATCCATTGCAGCCATTTACACTTTTTATGAGTTCAAATTTTGCTTTAACTCATTCTATCATGAAGCTCTGAATCTTAAGGAGGGCAACTTCAGAAAGTATTATTTTGTCTATAACCTTAGTTTCTTAGCTTTGTTTAATGATTTGGAACAAGATAATCTAAAAAGGTGTGCCTATTCTTTTATTTTTCATAAATTATCATTCTATATTTTACAATGTTTCCACTGTGTCTATAATTTTTACAATATTTCCGACATTTCTCACATGTGTCTTATATTTGGAGAGTCAACATTTCCACCAACACCAACATTAACCTTGGTCTCTCATGGTCATTAGGGTTGATTATCTAAGGGGTCAGGTTGAAAGTCTTGGTCTTTCCTTTGTTGGGTGATTTTTTATCACCCTGATGCATCTTCTTTAATTAGTTTCCTTATTAAATTTTCTTTTTTTATTTATCTTCAAAAAAAGTTCATTAAAAGGAAAGAATGCTCGCAAATGGCATTGAACATTGTTTTTGGGGTGGGGGGGTGCATTAGAGGGTGCCCTGGGAAGCTTAGGTGTAGTCATACCAATTTAAAGTCTTGTTCTAAAGGATCCCAAGGCCCATCAATTACAATAGATATGATTTATCTGTATTTTTTACCATTCCCATGCATCTTTTCAACCCCCCCCCAAACTTTTGGTTATCAACATGCTCATTTTGCTTCAGTTTCCATTTCTTCTCTATTCTTCACCTTCTTTGACAATTAGTATTGGTTTTGTATTAAACAGCGCCTTTTTGGGGACCTTTAGTCCTGTTCTTATGCTATTCACATGAAGCAAATTATGCTGATAATACACTTTATCATCAATATCAAGGTAAAGAAGCCAAGGCCCAAGCAACACAAAATACCTGTCAGGACCAAACCGCACAAGACAGGAGGAGGCATCATCTCTCCTACAATATTTGCAACCTTTAGCAACCCGGCAAGGTAAGTCAATTGTGTCTGCTAACACCTGTAAAGTGTACCAAAAATGCAAGTGAACCTCCTCAGACTTGACAAAATGGTTTCAATCCTATGTGTTTCTTATATAAATCGAACAAGATAAAATGTCTGCAAACGAACATCTAAATGGAGGCATAATGGCAGAAGTCTTTATAGCAGCAAAAGATCAAAGAAGATGCAAACAGATCAGGTCATATTCAAATCAGGATATATCCGAATCCGATCTGACACTGTTCATGTCTGATCTGATCCGGTCAGATCTGATAAGCCTTGATTTGAATTCAAATCCTATCGGTAAGTCGGATCTTCAGATCTGATCCGACCCGACTTGTTTTCTTTAAAAATTAATAAATTATTAAAAGAAAATAAAAATATACCAATTTAAATAAAGAAAGAACACAGAACACAAGTATTTTTTTAATTATTTTCTTCATATATATACATATTTTTATAAAAAATAAATAATATAACAAATTTATAAAAATACAATATAAATAATATATTTATAAATAAATATATAACATATACATATGTATTATATATATTTATAAATATACAACATATATTGGATCGGATCTTCTCAAATCGGATAGGGGTGATCCAAATTCGACCAAATATGAGCGGATCGGATCATGACCCGATCCATTTGCACCCCTAGTTAGCTAGGACGAAGGCACAACCCTCCCCCCTCCCCACACACACCAAAAAATTGAACATATCAAAGATTTGAAAATACAGCCACCATGAACTTTAAAATGTCAAATATAAGATAAGAAATTTACTTTGAACAGAAGAGCACGATGTCTGCAAAGGCCAAATGATAGACTTCCCAGTGGAAACACAACAGAACCTAAACAATCCTTTAAAACCTCACTGCAGTCCTTCCAGTTTGAAAGGAAACCATCTTCTCCTGTAGAAGCTGCACCCCTTGTGACAGCGACAAAAAGCTTGGTTACCAGAATTATAGCATGATTAAATGAATTCTGGACACTTGTAGGTATAGCAATGTAAACTACTCACCCCATGTGATGGCAGACAAGCCTTGCAAGCTGATCAACCATTTCCTTTTTAGTAATGCAGCTACAGGAAAGGTTCTGTACCCTACTTTGTAGCTCTCTCAAACCAGGATCACCGCGTTTATCAATTAAAATCACTTCAATTGATGAACCATCACAAGAATCAACACCCTTGAGTGATTCAATAGATGGGATCCGACCAGTCTCTTGGAGATCAGAGCAAACTGTCCATACATAAGGATCCATTCCATGAATCACATAAAATCCATCCGGAATCTTGTCAAAGTAAGATAAGCAACCATTCACCTGGAGCAAGCGAAATAAAATGGACAGATAAAATCAGATTTTAATTTGCACCTCATAAGAGTGACTGGTCAAAAAAAAAAGAAAAAGAATAGTATATAAGATATCAGTCTGTTGGTCAAAAACCAAAACTACCTCTTCTTTCTGATATAAGTGAAGGTGATGAATCAATTATTCAGTGAAGTAAAACGTATCTTAAAGATCGAATCTCATTATTGATACTGGTATACTTATAACAATAATAACGACTGGGAATAGATAGCAAGTTAGGTAATTTAGGCAATTGTTATGAAACCCTGAAAGCTATTTGAATTATAATGTACAACCTTACACTCATGGCCTAATTCAGTGTTTATTTCAGATAACATTTCAGTGTAGCAAACAGAAAAGAGGGCAAAATAAATAAACTTTCTGGATTCCATCGTTTCAGTCATGAATTTTCTAAATGAATTAAAGTCGAGGAAGTCGAGGAATGAACATTAAAATTTACTTTATCAAGAGGGAACAATCAAACCCTAGAGGCCAATTACCACGAAGCTTAAAGCAAACCAGACAAAAAACATGGAAAACTCAAATATGTATAAATAAAAGTAAAAGCGTACCCAGAATCGATGAGACATAGCCTCTGCCGAGGAAGAAGAAGACCTGAGAGCGGATTCATCAGGGACGGGATCCAAGAAATTGGGATCATCAGCACAAGTGGCTTCTGATGAAAGCCGAAGCGCCAACGCCAGCTGCAACTGATAACTCTCCTCAGTCTGCTGAGCCCAGCTCTTGGACGAAGAAGATCCTCCCGCTTCCACCACTTTCAGCCTCGACTCTCCACCACCAACCTTAAATCCATCTTCCTGCAATTGACCGAAAACTTCCTGATCATTCGCTACCACAGATAGCGGCTGGTTGTAATAATCCCCCGACAACGAGCTCTCCCCAAAACTACTCCCACTCGACTGCCTCTGCAATCCGATCGACGGAAACATACTCCCGATCCGTCCTCCCCCTTGCTGCAGTCGATGATCTCCATCCCAATCGAACCCCCTCTCCGTCTTCCCTTTGTTCTTCTCCGCAGACAAAGACTCGTAGAACGTCACTGGCGCTGCACCTGCACTACCACCCGCCACAGAGAACTTGGATGGCTGCTGCAGCTGTGCTTGCTGTTCTTCAGGATATTGACTCAGCAGAGTGTAATTGGATCGCCTCCCGGGCATTTCCATAGATAGAACTCAAATATCTCTACAAAACCCTAAAAGCCGCCATCGTTCCAGAGTCAATTGAAGGTCTGATGCTCTTTCTCTCTCTCCCTCTCTCCCTCTCTCTCTCTCTGTCGGGGAGAGAGAGAAAAAAAAAAAAAAGACCAAATGAGAAGAGAGTGGATTCGGTTGTTTCGGCGTCCGCCGCTCCGCGTCTGAACGTCTTGAAATTGAAACCCACACGCACACACGCATGTGAAACGAAATACTCCGCTCACAACCTGCACGGCTGCTTTCTTCTTTTGTCCTTCTCTCCCTCGCTCGCTAGTCGCTCCTCTATAATGTCCATTGCGAGGGCAGATCTTCTCCATACACTTCGCACCTCACACTGCGACCTCACAGCATGTTTGGCCGCACATCGGAAACATCTCCCGTCCATAAGTGGGATGTGACTGTGAAATCGGTGTGAGGCGCGTTAAATGAGAGCAGATCCCAACTCGTCAATTGGTCTCTACACGGTCCAGTACATTCCTTTACGAGCAGCTTAAAATGAGAACTTTATACACGTGGCCTAGTATCACGTGAAAAGTGAAGAATCTGTTCGACGTTAACCCAATCCGAGCCTGGAGCCAAGCTGTCACGTGCTATTTATTATCTGCGTCCCCTTACCTACACGAGGCGTGTAGGAAATGCGTCCCTTATATTTGGGATAATATACTCAGTTATATTTTAATGACACGGATGACGTAGTCGAATCCAGACGAAAACGAAACGTATCGGTAACAGATTAACAGTCAGAGACTCGGAGGCACGGCCGTGCGGGAAACAGAAACAGTGTTCAGAATTCCCGGCTCCGGCTGTAATATTAAAATGAGGGGGGATTATTAACTATTTATTACTAAATAAATATTAATAACGGGGGAGTCTTGAGAAAAATAAACAAAGAAAAGCTAGCTTTGGACTTTCTCCAAGCCTAATTATTTTTTTATTTTGGAAGTATTATAAGAAAAATCGGAACCCCCTTCAGTTCGCTATTATTTATTTGTAATTATGATTTGCATTTCTAATTAATGCAAATTTTGTATTTTTTCTATTTTTCCTTTATTGGGAGTGAGAACATTTCATCCAAGGAACGGATGCAAAATTTATCTTCCTCATGGGAATTGCATCATCTTGCATCTTACTTCACTCTAATAACATCCATCTTACCTCCATTCTCTTTCATTGAAAGTGGAGGTTATTTCATTTTATTTCTCACATACAAATGTGACAAAATCAATTTAAACGCAAAAATAAAAAACCAAAATGTATAGTCATCATTTTTGCAACCAAATGCAGCCTATTAAGGGTGATTCTTTCGTGCTTTTCTTGTYCAATGAGCTGATCTATCCTATTTTGTAGATTCATAAGTGGTTGTTTATATGCATGCTCCCTGATTTTTTTCAATGGAGTTAGGCATTGATCAATTCAGGTTTGCATATTCTTTTATTATTCCTAAGGCTTTAATGTGGAGGATAATGATTCTATTTTTATAAACGGGATCGTAAGGCTATTAGGGGAAGATCCCAAAATAGACCTTTCCCTATTAGAAAAATTGATATTTATCTTTATGTCAGTTATCAAGCAAACTTCACTAAGGTTTGGTCATGTGTCTAACGAGACTTTCTAGAGATAGAGTTTCGTTTCTCTAAAGATTATCATATAGCGCATGTCAATTGTCAGCTACACCCCTTCACGGGTTTTCTCGCAGCCACATGTCAGGACTTTCGATTGGTTGACGTATTAGAATGTCTCTATAAGACATCTTTGAAGCGTTTTGTCGTGGCTTTCCATGATTGTGCGGAGCACGAGTTGCCTGTGAACATATATTGCTGGCTTTGGCTTTGTTTATTGTTCATCATGGCGTGAGTTGCTATTTTATGCTTATTGCAAGATGATGATAGTGTATTGAGTTTATCACAGAGTTGCAATATCATTATATACCCATCACTGGTCTCGGATGGCGCATTGTGCTCATTGCATGATACTGTCACCATGCTAGGTTTGTTTTGGATATGTGATGTTATCTTGCATCCATTACCAATCTCCGGTGACATTCATTGTTCATCACATGTCTTTGGGTGACCCTCTATATTCATCACAAATCCTATAAGGCATTTTGTGCCCATTGCAAGTCTTATGTGGCCCGGTGTGCTCATTGCAAGTGTATGAGCCTTTCATCGTTTTGATGAAGTGTTCATGTAGCATTGCATAGGTGTCCCGGTCTGGATTCCTCCATATGGTTTTTCTTTAATGCCCTCGTCATAATCCGGGTGATGGTAAATTACATGTACTTACAAATAAGAAAATAAATTGTACATCTAGTAGATTTTCTAGGTGTTTTCTAACTTCAAAAATAAACCTAAATAATTGAGAAATATGTGGTTGAACATGTAGGACCTAGCCATCTGTAGGATAGTTTCCACATTATTTCTAGTGCAACTAAACATTATGCAAATTTCAGGAATTTATTTATTTGTCATACATTTTATAAGCAATTAAAATTTAAAGGGAACCTAGATTTTAGGGGAAATTCTAATTTGTAAGGCTTTGTGGACCAAAAAAAATTAGGTTGAATATATGATTAATGGCCCATATTTGAAGGGAAAATATGAGATAATTGAATTTGGTTTATTCAACGAATATATGAATAATGGCCTATATTTTCGGATCACTATTCATTCTATAGTGTATAAAAAGACCTTGGCCTCTCATTCCATGGGAGCTGATGTCATAATGGGACCTAGGGTCATAATACATAAAGTGGCATGTGTGTCAATACAAGGGGTTGTGTGATACTGTGATCACAATTCATTATTGCATCATATAGAATGAACAGTGTTCCTATATGCTAGAATTTATATAATTCATTTCAAGGTAAATCTATGATGTGGGAAAGGTATGATAAAGAGAATTGACCAATCAAAACCCTCGTATGAACTTTGATTAACACCTTACCACTTCTATGATCCTAGTTGATTCTTACAAGTTTTTTTTTTACTATCGTAATCAAACCCTTCATTTTATATACACTTTCCTCTTAAAGTTTTAGAATTTTAAGCATGGCTACTGCAAAAGAGGTACCATGGTGGTGCTAGTAGGGTGGAGAGAGGAGGAAATTTTATCATGTAAAGGATCTTTTCTTAAGGCCATGTTCATTTACAAATTCATCACTTACTCAAAGTAAGTGCATTACCCACGTAAATGTTTCGTGTGTAACACTTACCTGAATAAGTTCACTCACTCATGTTCTTTTGGTTTCCAATTAAGTAATATAATAATATTTTTACTTATAAAAAGTTAATGTGAAAAGGACAAATTTATTCCATCATATTTATAAACTTTTCCCTTGTGCATGAAACTAACTTACCTGCATGGGAGATGGGTATTTATCTAGATAAATGAAGCTATCTTTATCGTGAGGCCCCTTTAATGCAAAAATAACATYGTAAAATTGATCAATGAGAAAATTACTTATCCACCGGAGAGATGTTTATTTACCCAAATAGATGAAGTTATCTTTACCGTGGGGCCCCATTTAATGCAAAAAGAACACTATAAAATTAATCAATGAGAAAGAGATACCCATCAACCAACTTCCCCCTCTTATTTACGGGTAAATGAATGAGCCCAAATAACAATTTCAACTTACTAGAATCAACTACTCAGCTTAATTCATAGACCGGAAGCACTCTAGAATGTAAGGATCACATGCACCACCCTCTTTCCGTCATGATTTATACCTCTGAATATGCAAAGATCGTGTGCTCAGAATTTTCAACAATCGATACTCTTAAGAAAAAAAGGGATTTTTAGACTGCACTCTACCTCAGAATAGTTTGATTATTCTCAAATGGATATTAATGTTTAAACCATATAAAAACCCCTAACTTTCAACATTTAGCATCTAGATGACCCAAAGAACTGCTATCTATGATACAGCACAATATGCATTGATATTTTGAACCATGCTTGTGCTTTTCATGTGGCAAATTTTAATAGAAAAAAAAAAATCCATATCAGAAAGAAAGAGTTCTTCATAAATTTTAGAAGCCCTTGTTTTCAATAAAATTAGTGGTTGTTGTTAAGAAAAAGCAAGGGATCCCTGTTCAAAAGATGTAAGAAAGTAACAACACGTCATGTCCTATTCAGCGAAGGAAATAACTATCATATCTGAAATCTGTATCAGATCCAGGCATGTTAGGCGAGATCACATCTCCGCCCCACAAGGAGCCACCCCACAATGCCCTACAGCACATCCCCGCCGTGTATTAGAAACATCTCCTGCTATCCCAATACACGGCGGGGATGTGCTGTGGGGCGGCTCCTTATGGGGCAGAGATGTGAACTCATGTTAGGCGATGTTTGGTAATTTGGCAATGTCGGAAATTTTCTAGTGTTTCAGCCTCCATCACCGTGAGCAAAAAATAGTTGACTTGTAACTTTTCCAACATCCAAAATTTGGTTCCATAAATGCTACCAAATGCAGTGGGAGCTAAAGAGGAGGGCCAATTCATTCAGTCCCCTATTTATCTTTTTTGTCAAAAAAAAAAAGAAATATTGAATGCAATTACTCTTTTTTATTCCACTCCCATGATAAGTGTCATGGGGAAGAAGCTCGTCTACAGCCCAGGCCATTGACCCCAACATCCAAAGTTTTTTTCTGTTCCTAGTAGTGCAATACAAGTTTAATCACCCTAAACAACGGTATGCCCTTTGAAGAAAGGGCTTTAGCTTTGTAGCTTTTGACTTTTGCTTTATAAGGCAGGCCCCACTTGGATGGTTTATAAACAATGTTTTGGTAAAAATTCCGGAAAGGCCAAAATAACAAATTTTCATTGAAGTTTCTCCTAATGGCTTCTCCAAGGTAATTCGAGAATTGTTTGTTTATAAAGAGGTTGTTTATCCAAGTAAGTGCATTTATCTATATTTCTTTTTGTTAAATTTACCCAATAAATGAGATCTCTCAACTTTTTTATGTTCTTTTGCCTCACTCACTTTTCTGGGTAAGTGGTTAATTTTTCTATGTTTTATCATTTTTGCCCTTGGGTACAAGTCCATACTTTTTAGATTATATTGTTTAATGGGTATTTTTGACATATTATATTTTAAGCATTTACTATCCATTTGGGAAAATTAACTTTGTCAAATAGGAGAATGATAACATTTCCTTGAGTAAGTGATATCCAAGAAAAACATATATACCATGAGTCCCACTTAAATCCTGAAAAATAATACAAGAGAACTGGTCAATGGAAATAACAATCCCATTGACCAGTTTCCCCCCTACTAAAATCCACAAAACAAATGATGCCTTAGTAAGAAATAGCTCAATCAAAATTTCAACCATTACAAACGGGACATTAGTAAAATATCTTGATTATCTTCTCCCAGTTAATTTGAATACTATTAATTTAACGTGTCAAGATCATTTAAATGAAGGAGAAAAGAAAGGGTAAGACAGAATGGGGGAGCGGCAGGTGGCTGGTACTTAATGCGAGACACCCTCAAAGCCAAAAGGCAGAAAAGCACAAAAGTTAATTAAGAAATTCTATCTCATAAGATGGGTTGTTTGTGGATTGGGTAAGGATGTCCGAAATTAGGTCATCAAATGTCAATAAACAAAAACGTTGATTTTGACCCAGCTAAGCAACCTCGATTTTGAAATCTCAACCATTTCAATTCAACCCAAATACCCAACTATAGAGGCCATCAAAAGGCCCAATTATCCATCGATGCCAACCCTTTTTTTTTAATCAAGAAGTCTTCAATTCTATTAAGTTGAAGTGCTTACAAGATTTGGATGGGAGGTACTGAAATATAAGTTAAGCTGTCCATTACAAGATATATATGCAAAAAGGTGGGCTGCTTGATTGTAATATCTAGCTATATGTATAAAGTCTATAGATTCAAAAGAGCATATCAGTCTTCTGAGGTAGCTTCTGTGTGGTAGCTCGAACCATTGAGAGACTTGATCAGTCTTTGTGAATTTGACTAGCGCTGCATTATCAGTATATACCAGAAGATGTAGAACCCCTTTTTCATAGGCCACCTGCAATCCTCTTAACATGGCTCGAATTTCAGCTTTATAGCTGTTGATTGCCCAGTAAGAGCTTCCTTCTGCAATGGTGTAGTGTTCATGGACATGTTGGATGATGAACCCTTGTCCTGCATATCCTGAATTTGGATCAAAAGAGCCATCAGTAAATAAGTTGATATACTGATATGTTGCAACTGGTTTATGGTATGTGTCTTGGGTTGTATGATTGGGGTAGAGGGATTTCGATGGAGAAGCATCCAATTGCTTTAACTATTTGTTCGTGTCCATGCCTTATGTTCTAAAAAATGCACTTATTTCTGGCTTCCCATATGTTAAAGGTTGTTGCTTTCCTAGATTTTGGCACAGCGACGTGTACCATTCCATGATGATAGTGTGGATGGAAAGATGTGGTATGATAGAAAGATTGAAGGTTGGAAGGCGAGACTCCTCTCTTCAAGTGGTAAATTAATCCTCATTAGGCATGTGCTTAATAGCATGCCCATACATATCCTAAGGCAGTAATCCACCGTATACATAAGATGCTAACTAACTTCTTCTGGGGCAGTTCTAAATTTGGATCTAAATACCATTAGCGAAGTTGGGATTTTGTGTGTAAACCATGCGAGGAATGGGGTCTAGGGGTGCAATTCCTCTTTGAGATGATAAAAGCTTTTAGGGTAAAGGCTTGTTTCAAATTGATTGAGAACAATAACTTATGGGCTAGATTTTTTTACAGCTAGATACCTTGGTGATAATCACTTGGCAATGGCAAATTTAAAAGCAAACTTGACTTGATATTGGAAGGAAATTTTTGATGTTAAAGAGATTGCTTTTTCCAATGTAAAATGGATAGTTGGGAATGGCAACAAATCCTTTTGGCATCAAAATTGGTCAGGTATGGGCCCTTTGTGTAATTTTACTAATGACAACAGTCTAATTGACTTCAAAATTAACGAAGTTTTGGGTACTAGTGGATCATGGTCTTTTCCAGATAATTTTAATGTGGAAGTGGAGATCCAAGACATTGCTGTAAACTCTGGTTTAAGGCTCTCTAATAATAGGGATTTTCTAGTGTGGATGAATAATTCAAATGGTGAATTTACTGTTTCTTCTGCATGGGAGTTCACGAGGACTTTAAGCAAAGCACTAATGTTAGCTGGAACAAGCATATATGGAAGCAGTTTTTATGTGGAAATTTATGTTAGGCATCATTCTCGTGGATGATGGTGTTGATGAGGGCGGATTTGGCCCTCCAATGATATTGTGACATATGGCACCTCGGAACAATTAGGTGACACCTGGAACCACTTAGGCAACAACTTGCCTTAGCCAAGTTGATGGTGTCCCACCTGGCGGCCGGGCCCAGGCGCGACCTGGCGGCATGGCCCAGGCGTGACTTGGTGGCCTGGCCCAAGCGCCAACCTGGCAGCCTGGCACGGGCGTCGAATTGGCGGCCTGGCACAGGCGCCGACCTGGCAGTCTACGAGACGTGCTTGCCGACGAATTCGGCATGCATATCCTAACACTCTCACGATCCTTGGAAGTTGGCCCATATGCCGAATGATCCGGAGGGTGGTCAACATGCATGGCGGTTACCTTCGGGAATCTCAGACCACTTAGACGACCTCACGGAAATCTCGGATGCGATGCATGAAGCCCACGCCAAACAATGCCTATATCAAGGCACCAACCCCAATGGCATTGGGGGGACAAATGAGCATATTCTAGCTCTCATACTTTGTGATTTTTAGTTCGCAGTCTATTATGAGAGTACTGACTTAAGCATCGAAGCGACCTCGCCGGGTTAGTCACCCCAGCTCCTCTGACATTGATTCCTTGCAGGTTTCTAAAGAACTACGAAGCTCAACAATCAATCCAGCTTGCCACCAGGCAACTCGGCCCTCTGGTCAGCTTGGCGATTAATAGGCAACTCGACCCTTTGGTCATTTCGTTAACTAATAGGCAGCTTGGCACTCTAGTCAGCTCGTCACCTAACTTGCCTAGCTCGGCCCAGTCAGCTCGTCACCTAACCTGCGTAACTTGGCCCAGTCAGTTCGGCACCTAACCTGCCCAACTCGGCCCAATTAACTTAGCACCTAGCCTGCCCAGCTCGACCCAGTTAATTCGGCACCTAATTTGCCCCCAGCTCAGACCAAATGACAAGATACTTAGCACAAAAAAATGATACATCACCAAAAATTGATTCATCAGATGTTTCTGGCGTCAAAATATAGATGTTGCAAATCCTTCAAGCAGAAAACTTTTGATCACCTCTTCTATACGGGGGTTCTAGCTTCAAAATGCTAGAGTTACTTTGCTAATACGCTTGACATTCATATTTACAGATCACAACATATTCGGGACCGGGTTAAAAATTGGTGGAGTTTATGCGAAAGACATAGTCAATGAAATTAGATTTTAAGATTGGTCCCTTCTATTATTCTGTGGGAAATATGGGTTGAGAGGTATGGAGAGTTCATAAGGGAAAGGCTATCTTTGCGAACCAAGTTATTATTTGAATAAAATGTTGGCTTAGTCAACTAAATAATATGGCACCATGGCCTAGTGTTGCTGATCATAACACCTCTTGGGCCACTTGCCTTCAAATTCCTATTAAAAATGTCCCTTCGAGATGTATTAAATGGCTAATTTGGAAACCTATCCAGCACAAAACTATATTAAAATTAATACTGATGGAGAATGTAGAGGCAACTCGGGTTTGGGTGGGGGTGGCAGGGTCATTTGAGATTGCAAAGGAAATTTCATTGTTGGCTTTTCTTGTTTCTACGAACACTGTACCTCCTTCGAAGCAGAAGTTAAAGCTCTTCTAGATGGTTTTCAAGTATGCTCAAATCTTAATTTGAATAATATTTTGGCTGTGAGTGATAACATGGCCTTAGTGAGCCTCCTAAATTCATCAGATTTGATGACTCCTTGGAGTGTGTATTACCAAGTTCAAGAAATTTCCCAGTTGGCGGCCCGGCTTAGGATTTCTTTTAATCAAATTTGCAGATAGGCTAATCATGTGATAGATTATCTTGCGAATTTTGGAATAAATAGTTCTCAAATGCCTATATTTTTTTTTTGGGGGCTTGAGCGGGCTATGTCCCCTGTATCTTTTTGATAGTGATTTGCTTTTAATAAAATTTTAAAATGGCTGTTCCTCCACCTGAAATAAAGATTGTGGCTATTGAAATAAAACATTTAAAACATCAAATTTGATGTTTCTTACATATGTATTTTTCTAATTGAAATTACAGACATATATAGATAGCATGGCAATACGTATTTCTCACTTATCCAAAATGCAATATCAGCACAATTCCACTTATACCAAACACCCCAAAACTATAATATAATCTTTTAAGCAATACTTTTAAATTGCTTGCTTACGCAAGAGAAATTTAAAACTCAACTCCAAGTAAACAAATTGGCAAACGTGCTGGTGGGACTAGAAAAGCCGACGGTATTATTGGTAATGTTCGATGAATCCAGGATTGATCGTACGGTATATGTATATATACATAAAAAATTTCAAGTTGTGTTCTATTAATAAAATATTTGGTTTTTTATTTATTATTATATTAGTAGTAGTAGTAGTTAGAATGAGGCCAGAAGATGGTGGACTGGTGGGGACACGGATGTGTAAAATTCAATGAGCATAATTAGGTGACCCCATCAAACTCATCATTTGGATGTTTCTAGAGGGAGCAAGATTTGTTTCTATCCCCCAAAACAAATTGTAATATTGGGTTTTGATGCGGAAGATCTCTTTACTCTTTAGATTGGAGTTGGTGTTGTGGTTAGAGAAAAATGCCAGAGTCATGGTGCATTCTATCCAAGCTGAGCTAAACTTCTTTCTTTCTTTTTTTTTAAGACAACTAGGCCAATCAACAGGTAATTGACGGCCGGATTTCACTAAGAAAGCTGCTCGGGATTACAGTTAGAAGATATATAGTTTCAAGTAAAAATTGTAGATGAGGAATTAATAAAGCCTGTTTGGCCAACTTGTGAGCCGCTTGATCAGAACAACGTTGAACCCAACGAACCGAGCCATAAGGGATTCTAGAAAGGATGAATATGCAATCTTCTATAACATGTCTGATCTTCCAAGGAGGTTTGATTAAAATATATTTATATTCAAGTTTAGTTCAACTAAATATTCATAAATTCAGCGGTGGTGGACTTCCAAAGTCCTCTCTCTCCCCCCCCCCCTGATCTCTCTTCTTCCCCAACTAGCAATTTACAGTGCTTCCCTATGACGTACTTCTGAATTGGTCTCCCTTACCTCGTCTTTGATCTCACGTACTTCTGAACTGGTCTCCACGAGTTGGTGCTCGAGGTCGTGGACCTTGGATGGCAGCTGCTCCAGATCTCCCATGACGCCTTGCTCTGATACCAAGTTGTTAAGGGCCCGAGAATAGGATATCGTCACGGGTCGGTCCACGGGGAAAACCTCCTATTTTCCCTTGTTCCTTCATGCTCTTGATGAACCTATCTTGGCACCTTGGTGATTTGTTCAAGAGATCACCAAACCCTCCTAACTCAYTTCTTTAACTGAATATTCGATATCTCAGTCAATAATGGTGTCTCCTTAAATAGGATATTACAAGAGTCCTAATCTTAGGGAGTCTCCTTGCTGAATAGGGAGACTTCCAGTTCTATCATGCTAAGGATAAGATAAGTTAATCCTAATATGATAATCCACTAATAAAATAAGATAAGAGCAATAGAATAAGATAAGAACAAGCAAGATGATCTAATCTAATCTGATGTTGCCGAACTAGGTAAGACGAGGATCATTGAATCACTATTGTTGCGGGCGGTGGGTCAGGTTCCTGTTGCTGCTGGAGGCGATGATACTTTTTCCCAAGGAATGTGTCCATAACATTACTCCCTTCCTGGACTAAGAGCTTGTCCTCAAGCTCGAACTCCAGATACATGGCTTGGAACTCTGCCAATGGAATCCAGGTGGCTTCGGCCGATGGTAAGCTACCCCATTCCACCAAGACTTCAAGAATTCCTCAATTGAAACGAGAGCGGGTGAGAGCCTTAGGCTGGGGAACAAGTTTGCCATCTTTCAAGGGCGGTAGGGAGGGGACTTGGTCTGGAGGATCACCCGTAAATGGTTTCAGCAAGGAGATGTGGAACACATCATGAATCTGGCTGTTCTCCGACAATTCCAATTGATAGGCCACACTGCCAATCCGCCGTAGAACCTTGAAGGGCCCATAGAACTTAGGGGCTAGTTTCGGGGCAGCCCTGTGGCACAAGGAGCATTGCCAGTAGGGCTGGAGTTTTAACCAAACAAATTTTCCTGGTTCGAACGACAGTTCCCGGTGGTGCTTGTCATAATTGAGCTTCATTCGGAGCTGGACCTGCTGTAAGCGAAGGTGGACGTCAGCTATGAGGGCGTCGCGTTCTTGTAAGGAGTAATCAATTACTTCCAAACGAGTAGAATCGGGCTCATAGGACAGCAAGCGAGGAGGGTCCTGGCCATAAACGATGCGAAAGGGAGTCATGCCGAGGGAAGAATGGTAGGCCGTGTTGTAATAGTACTCAGCCCAAGGAAGCCAATCCACCTACCATCACGGTTGATCCCCTACGAAGCAACGGAGGTACATTTCAATCGTGCGGTTGACACCTCTGTCTGACCGTCGGCCTATGGATGATAAGCTGAGGAGAAGGCCAGGGTGGTGTCGTGCAGTCTGAATAACTCCTTCCAGAAGGCACTAGTGAAAACCGGATCCCTATCGCTGACGATGGATTCTGGTAACCCATGTAAGCGAAAAACATGTGTAAAGAAGGCGAGGGCAACTAAAGTGGCACTGTACGGATGTGATAGAGGGATGAGGTGGGCATACTTATTAATAGGCAGTCCTATTAATTTAACCTATTAATAGCAGTCCTAACCTATTAATTTAACCTCTTTGATTGCTTCCCTTATTAATAGACAGTCCTAAACAAGCTCTTAGAATTTAACCTATTAATAGCATTAAGAGGGGAGAGACCCAATTCTGGTCAGCGATCTCACAAGCTCAGATCGTTTAAACCAGATCAAATATTTTCCTAACATAGATTGAAAACTTTTTTTGCAATTAATTTATGTTAGTTGCCACCATGATCGAGCCCACCAATCATATACGAAACTGGAGGTTCAATCGGCCATGGATTATTTCCATTGAATGAGCAAGGGGCCCTTCTTGCTTAATCAACAAAAATAATCCTCACAGTTAATTCACAGAAAACATATSAATACCCTTAAACAATGAACTGAAATAAAAATCAATTAGATCTCACAATGCTTACAAAATCAAGGCTTCCCTAACCCTTCAACCAGAAATAAAAACTTACAGACACT
>NW_010729078.1:1399053-1409379 GCF_000365185.1 Nelumbo nucifera | reverse complement strand
AAAACAAATTTGCGCAAACAAATTTGCGCTACAGACGAGGATGTCATCAAAGAATACTAAAACAAATTTGCGCAAACAGGGCTGAAATACCTCGTTCATCAATGACTGGAATGTGGATGGGGCATTGGAGAGACCGAATGGCATGACTAAAAATTCGAAGTGGCCATGGTGGGTTCGAAAGGCAGTCTTTTTCACGTCACTGGGAGCCATGCGAACCTGGAAGTATCCGGACCTGAGGTCCAATTTAGAGAAGTACTGAGCACCATGCAGCTCGTCCAGCAGTTCGTCCACAACGGGAATAGGGAACTTATCCTTGATCGTCCGGCCGTTGAGTTCCCTGTAGTCAACACAGAACCTCCAAGTTCCATCCTGCTTCGCCACCAACAGAACCGGCAAAGAGAAAGGAGAGTGACTCTTGCGTATGATCCCTTGTTTCAGCATCTCTGTACATTGCTTTTCTATCTCGTCCTTCTGTAGGTGAGGGTAGCGATAAGGCCGGACAACAACTGGTTCTGAACCCGCCACCAAAGGAATTCGATGGTCGCATGCTTGGGGAGGAGGGAGCCCCTTGGGTTCCTGCAATATATCTGAAAACTCGGCGATGAGTCTTTCCATGGTCGCCGGTTCTGTCTGAAGTGCATGGACCTGTGGTGTCCTCTCTTTAACTCTGCAACCGTGCCATGAAACTTGCTTCCCATTTAGGTGGAATGTCATTGTGAGTGCACTGAAGTCCCACAAAATCGGGCCTAGGGTAATTAACCATTTGACCCCAAGAACAACATCGAACCCATCCAAGGAGAGTACAAATAAATCAGCAAAAAATAGTTTAGAATTGACCTGTAGCGGAACGCTCTTACAGATTCCCAGACTGTGAACTCTTTCACCATTCGCGACGGCTACCTGTAGTCGTGGCCGGAGTTCCATTGGTAGTTTTAACTGAAGGGTTTCATGTTCACTTATGAAGTTGTGTATGCTCCCTGAATCGACAAGAATGCGCACCGGTTGACCTGCTATCCGTGCCTATAACTGCATGGTCTGAGAGGTTTTAATACCGGTGATCGCATGGAGGGAGATCTCCTGCTCGAATATGATGGGCTCTTCTTCCTCCTCCTCTTGCTCATTGACTAGGAGGCAAAAAAGCCTCTTGCACCTATGTCCTTCCGAGTAGAGGTCATCGCAGTTGAAACATTGGTCTCTCACTCGGCGTTCTGCCATTTCTGCCCTGGTCAACCGCTTAATGGGTGGAGCGGCCATGTTGCTACCTGCACTTGTCACCGATCTAGAGGTGGCGGTTGTGTGAGATCGTAGTTCCCGGTTGGCTGCCGTAGAGGGGGTCGCTGTCATTGATTTTGGAGGTGCCCATGAGTTCGGTGGATGACCCACATTGTAGGTCCCGCGGCTGAGCTGCAGCTTGCGCTTGAACGTGTGGGCTAAATTCATGGTTGTAACCAAATTTGGGGGATTCTGCATTTCGACATCCACCCACAGGGGTTCTGCTAACCCTGCTGTGAACATGTCCACCTGCTGGTCCGGTYGCACGRAGGATGCCCTYGCGAGGAGGGTTTGGAACTGGCGCTGGTATTCTGCCACCGTTCCGGTCTGTTTAAGGTTAATCAGCTTACCAAGGGGGTTGCTAGTCAGTGGGGGTCTAACCGATAGAACCAAAGTTGTGCTTCCTCTGTTAAATGAAAGGTGGCGAGACTTACCTTATCACGGTCATCTGTCCGTTGATTCCGAAAAAACTACTCACACCGATACAGCCAGCCCAAGGGGTCTCCGTTGCTGTTGTATGACGAAAATTCCAACCTGTTGTACTTGGGGATGATTGCGGCTCCTTAGCTAACAAACTGTTGTTCACCGGAAGACTCCGGCAGATCTGGTTGGCAGCCACTAGTGGTTGTCCCTCCTTCCGTGTTCCTTTCCTTGTTAGAAAGGAACAACTCCATCAGACGTCGTAGCTCCCTTACCTCGTCTTTGATCTCACGTACTTCTGAACTGGTCTCCACGAGTTGGTGCTCGAGGTCGTGGACCTTGGATGGCAGCTGCTCCAGATCTGACGTCGTAGCTCCCTTACCTCGTCTTTGATCTCACGTACTTCTGAACTGGTCTCCACGAGTTGGTGCTCGAGGTCGTGGACCTTGGATGGCAACTGCTCCAGATCTCCCATGACGCCTTGCTCTGATACCAAGTTGTTAAGGGCCCGAGAATAGGATCTCATCACGGGTCGGTCCACGGGGAAAACCTCCTATTTTCCCTTGTTCCTTCCTGCTCTTGATGAACCTATCTTGGCACCTTGGTGATTTGTTCAAGAGATCACCAAACCCTTCTAACTCACTTCTTTAACTGAATATTCGATATCTCATTCAATAATGGTGTCTCCTTAAATAGGAGATTACAAGAGTCCTAATCTTAGGGAGTYTCCTTSNTGAATAGGGAGACTTCCAGTTCTATCTTGCTAAGGATAAGATAAGTTAATCCTAATATGATAATCCACTAATAAGATAAGATAAGAGCAATAGATTAAGATAAGAACAAGCAAGATGATCTAATCTAATCTGTTGTTGCCGAACTGGGTAGGACGAGGATCATTGAATCACTGCTGGTGGTGGTGGTGGGTCAGGTTCCTGTTGCTGCCAGCGGCGATGATACTTTTGCCCGAGGAATGCRTCCATAACAAATAGATTGAAGGCATTAGCAGAATCTGAAGAAGATAACATGAAGGATGCCTAGAGAGAAAATACCTTCTAAGAAGGTGAAAGCTTTTCAGAGTAGGATATTGATTGAACAATCAGTTGATGGTAGTAGGGGTAATAATCTATGGATTGAAAAGGATGTTTTAAGAAGTTCCAGAGGTAGAGGTTGAGGAGGAAGAGGGAGAGTGGAAGGGGATTTTTAGGCATGCTGAGTGAGGGTGGTCACCGTTCATTGGTCATCCTTCTATTTTATTTTGTTGAGTTTGGCATGTTTAGGTGGTTCTGTTCTGGGTAATTTGATTATGAAATTGCACAACCTTTAAGGCTTGGTACTGCTATAGGAAGATCTCTTTTTTATTMTTGCGATCTCTAGGTGTACATGAGGGTATATAGCTTTTGTTTGTTGGTCCATTCTTTTCATTTTGTTTTCCCATGCTTCAAGTCTTGGCCAGCTTCTCTTTGGAAGCCTTTTGTCTTGTCTTTGTTTGCTGTATACTCCTGGTAATCTTTTCTTCATGCATAACATACTCCTTATTACTGAGCCTCCTTTCTGATCCTTTGAAATAAAAGGGAAGAAAAGACCTAATGAAATCTGTTTGTTCCTTATAAATTTCTTATGCAGTAGTCACAAAGCTGTCCTAAATTAAGTTCATTATGACATTAGCTGATCCAATGAAAAAAAAAAGGTGCCTCGCCTCCATTTTAGTATGCTTATCTCAGTGAAGGTTGCCTTTTTGTTTCTTTGAAGTTGCATCCTGGTTAATCATGAAACCTCAAGGGAATTGTGATGAAGCAAGTGCATGCATGTATACACAAACATACAAATATATATGCCTTCAAAGTTGATGGCTCATAAGTATCTCCATGTAGTAGTGCTTGAAGGCTTTTGGTTAAGGCTTCAAGTATTGTTTCATGTTCTTTCATTTTGTCTTTTTCTTTAACACAAAGATTATATATCCCATCCAAGAAAGCCTGTGAAATAAATAAATGTCTATGGTTATGGTACCAAAATGGATGAATTACATCAAAACTCTTCAGGGGTCAACCGGTTTGAGTTTCTTTTACATTGATCAACAAATTAAAATTCTTTTTGGACAAATTTATAAGTAAAGATCAGTTTGGGAAGAGTACAAATGCAAATATGTACAGTGTAAAGCGGGGTTTATAAATACAATAAACAAGATTTTGCACTGTACATATTTGTATTTGTATTTATATTCTTTCCAAACTGAGCCTAAACTACAAGTAGCTCAATATAGAAACCTATTCAAAATAAAATTTGGGAGATGGCATGACAATGGAATTGATGACAATCATCAATTTCCAGCATGCTTAGTACCTAATGAGGATGGTTTAGGTCCATGCATTTTGATGGATATTATTCTCTGTGAAGAGCACTGGTGTTGCGAATAAGCATTGGATGTTTTCTTTGGGAAAATTACCATAGCTCAGTGCATGTTAGATGTCACCTGTCAAGAAAACCATTTGTACTCTCTACTTTGGAACGTAATTTGAAGTAAGCAGTACTTAAGACCATGAATGAGACACTTGGAAACTCCTTATATTATGAAGATAAAACATGAATAGCATGTTCTATTTAATTTCTCATTACATGCAGTTAACCCAGAGACAAATGATACAAACTGAGATGCAGTACTGTTCAAATGTACATGTCAATATTTAAACTTCATAATTGTATTTATTGCAGACTCACACTCCCTTCCCAAAAATCAAACACATTCACAAGCAAATGAGAAAAAAAGGTTTCTCAATTGACTCAATTAGGCTGCTTGTATAGATGTACATGCTCTGGTCAACCCTGAATGTCCATTTCTAGATTTCCCATGTGTTCACTTCTTCAATGCACATTATCTCCATACATTATTATGTTGTTGCTGGTTTCCTCATTTTATAATGTAGAGCTGAGAATTTGATTTTTTTTTTCTTTCAATTAAAAAAATGCCCAAACAGGCTTAGTTTGGTAATCTTATCTTGGCCAGTAGATTACATTAAAATCTCAACTTCCTCTAAAATGTTTTGCCCAGTCTCTACCTTATAAAAAAGCCTGGACCTAATAATACTGATAATAACAGCCTACAAGGCTATAATAATTTGAAGAATATCAATAAACCCCTTTCCGCCTCATAGTCCAGAATTCCATCTCCGATTGGTTATAGAATAAAGTTCTTCATGATTTTCAAACTAGACCTACTGGGCCATTTGATAATGGCCGAATCGAATGACTTATTATTTTGTCTTTTAGTAAACAAAATGATCATATTAATCAACCGTATAGGAGGTCACAACCTACACTCAGTTTAGAAGGAGTACAAATGTAAATATATAAAAAATAATATAAAATATAAGGTTTTGCATTCTATGTATTTGTATTTGTACTCCTTCCAAACTGAGTCTTAATGAATGAAAACTCATTTACCAAAAAAACAAAGCAATAAGCCATTCAGTTCAGCAGACACTTGAGCTGTTATCAAACAACCCCTTTAGAAAGTAGCGGACCTTGACGAAGCTCACGAGTTCATCACTTCATCTCATCTGGTATCCTAAACAAAATAATGGGCATTTACATCCCAAATACAAATCAAGATAATAGGAATAGGATGCGGCGGAGGCCTATTTCAGATGCGTCGTTTTACAATAAAATCAGCCATTTGGATGAACATTACACGTCAAGATGAAGATAGAAAAATTCGAGTCCAAATTTCTTACTCACTTTTCCTACCCACTCTCTACCCGCAGTGAATTGCCATCAAAGTTTATATACGCAAACTGAAAATCCAACCCAAATTAAGTTATTCCTCTGGTTTTTAATCATGGGAAAAGTACCCACCAAAATGAGGTCGAAGGACACAGAATGGAACATGGACCCATCATGTTCGATATGCCAGGAAATGGGGGAGTCAGTGGATCATATTTTCAAGCATTGCACCGGTGCAAAACAAGTGTGGAACCTTGTAAACCAATCTCTAGTTGAGCCAAGAGGAAAATGAAGGCATCATTATTAATCGGCTAACTGGGATTAAAGAGTCTAATTCGATCTGGGATGTAGAGAGAATTGCATACCTTATTTGGTCCTCAGTCCTCTATGGAAACGACCTGAATTCGCGTTTTCCAACATAAGAAGTGCAACCCAGCTATCAGGAATCTTTCTCCATCCCCTTCATGTGAAGAAGACCCTGTGGATTAGGTGGAAGCCTCCGCTGTTCAATCAACTGAAACTGAGAGTCAAATTCGATGCATCTATCAAGCCTGGTAATAGAGCAACAATAGGCTGGAAGGTTCGCGATCACAATGGCTTCTTCTATCTTCAACGTGAAAAAGGTTAGAGACTTGGAGCTATCACAATTTCACAATCAGCGAATGAGCGCAACATTGAAAGCAGTAGCAGCAACCAGCTTCTTCAACAGCAATCACATCACTATCGATAGTGATATAGATAAGAATCAAAGTATTGTATCGGATATTATATTGGATAAGTTGAATATGATATACACCACATGAAAGCATACAAATCACAAAAATATATATATTAATAACATTAAATTAAAAGTTGAATTATCTATGAATAAGATATAAACACATGATAAATGCATATTTCTAGGTTATAGACTTATAGGAAGAGAAACATTACAATCAACGATACCAAACTCTAGAACATTCAAACATCGTACAATAATTATCACTCTATTTTAATTTTTATTATTTTTGTGGGAATATTTATTAATTTAGTATTTTTCATATAAATAATAACTCTTTTTTAAATAATAAAATATGTTTTCATTTTTAACATATAATTTCAAAATAAAACATATAAATCATTTAAGGTAGATAAAATAAATTGTTTATATTTTTTTTTAGTTTTTATTAAATTTTTGGGGAAATTAATTCTTAAATTATTTATTTTAGTTTTTATTATTATAACTTTCTATTTTCCATTAATTTTGTTGGAAAAATTATTTATTTAGCATTTTTATATAATAACTATTTTTTCAAATAATAACTATGTTTTCATTTTTAACATACAATTATGTGTAAAATAGAGTATACAAATCATTTTAAGGTAGATGAAATATATTATTTTTATTAATATTTTTTGAAAAAATAAATATTAAATTATTTATTTCAGTTTTTATAATTATATATATTTTAAATTTTTATTAAAACTGAAAAATAACCCAAAAGCAATCAATATATAGTATTATCAAACTAGGCATGAATATACTTCCGTATCAGTAAATATCAAATTGTATCCACTAATATGGTGCAATACAGCTTGATACAAAGGCATATTGTGTTGACGTGCATGACTCATATCTTATATCCATGATTATCGATACGGATATGATACATCTTATATCGAGAGAATCATATCATTACTTTAATCCTTGATAGACTATATGAAGTATCAAGAAGAAGTCAGATCGGTCATGGTTGGCCTTGGTCCATATAATAGGCCGGGCCCATCCCTGTCTGACTTAATCTCCTTTAAAGATCTCTGGGGCAGCATTTTTACGCCATTACCCCGCGTGCTGTGTCTCTGTTAGAAGCCTCTCATTGATAGGTCAAAGTTCTTCCGACAAGCTAATMAACAAGGATGTGTTTCGTATCATGTTCTTTTTCAAGAGGCATTTTGCCATCACTTTTTTTTTTTAATACTTTTGAAGTGTTTCAAGCAATACTCATTCTTTGAGTTTTGTGAAAGAAATTTATGAAAAAACTTCATTTTTTGATRTTTTTCACAAAATGGCAGTTAAATCGCTATGTAATCATTGGTGAGCAATTGTATTGCAGGTTGTTCATGCTCCCTTACTTGTGTTGCTTGCGCCCAACTAAAGCAAATCAGGTGCTATGTGAGACCCATGAAGGTGCGGAGGACACTTGGGGGAAGGGCACTCGCCTAGAAAACGCTACGACAAGGCTACTACTGGCCCACGGTGAAGGCGAACACACTAGAATCAGTACGGAAGTTGAACTCGGAGGCTCGACATAAAATGTATATACATGGGGGGTCCAAGAAAAGAGGCAAGAAAGTCGAACATTATGGGGTTCGTCTGCCTCCACGCCCTATACACCGACCACATTAACCTCATCCTCCTCCTCCTTAGAGTCAAGCTCTTGATTGACCTGACCCATCATCTCGTTCGTGCACCCAAGGACTTTAATTTGTTGAGGTCGAACCCTGGGCACATTGAGGCCACTAGCATCCGACACCGCATGAATCCCTGACGAAAATCGTCGGACCCGAACTCCTCCCTTTCCTTCAAGAAGTCGAGCGAAGTCTTAAATTTTTCAACTACACGGACCTCAACAGCATGGACGTCATCGAGAAACTTCGACTATTTATCGGTGAGCTCGGCTTCTTTCTCTTGCAACTTCTGGTTCTTGAGCTCAAGCTCCTCAGTTAGCTTCTCGACCTCCCTTGTCAGACCTGTAGTGTGGCTCCTTTCCACCATGAGTTCATCCTTCAGGTCACCGATGAGATGGACAGCCCGCTCAATTGGGGACTTGTACTCCGCCGCTTCCTTCTTGATAACTTGGGCCCTCGCCAAATTTTCCTCAGCCTACCCTAACAAGGAGTGCGCCAAAGTCTTTGCCTACAAAAGAGAAAAAGGGAAATAAGTCTAGAATGGAGATTAGAATGAATATGACGGGATGGTCGGGAACATTCCACCATGAGGCAACGCAGAAGCTTTCCACTGAGCTCACTAGGACGTGATTCACGAAGCCTCGCGACCTCTTAGGGAAAGACAGCCCCCTTGCTCTTCACTAGGGTGTTTCGGAAGTCCGTGATGATAGGCCTCTCCTCGAGATCGGTCTTGATGTTCGAACCACCAGTCACCTCGATCTTGGGTGGTGGAAGGGGCTCCTCGGATGTAGGGGTGGCCTTGGGCTCTAACAAGGTCCTTTTTGGCTGGTCTCTCCCGACTAGGTCAACAACCGGCATGGCCTCAGTAGCACTTCGCACGACAGTCTCTAGAGCAACGACCTAAGGTGCCTCTTGGTGAGTAGGGTTGTAAACGGATCGAATTCGAATTAGATTAGGCAATATCCGAATTCGAATATGATTAAAAAAGCCCGATATCCGAATTCGATTCAACATCTGACGGATATTGAAAATTAATATTTGAATTCGAATCCAATTAAATATTCGAATATTCGATTCGGTTTGAATTCGACTAATTAATTATTTTTAAGTAATTAATAAATATATAAAATATATAAGTATATAAATTATTTATATAATTTAATTATTATATATAAACTATATAAAACATTTAAAAATTTTATATATTATATTAGAATTAAAAAATCAGTCGGATTTAGATATTTATCGAATCAAATCAGGTCATATCGGAATTCAAATTCGATTAACTATTCAGTATGAAAAGGATATCCGAATTCGACTGATTAGATATTCGAATTATCTGAATTTGATTCGTTTATGCCGAATTTTGAATTCGAAATCAGATTTTCGAAGACCCTTGACACCTCTATTGATGAGCCACCTTCCTCTTCTTCTTCTTCATGGCCTAGAACAGCCCGGAAGTTGGCATGTCCGACAYGTTTCTTGGACAAGAAATCTAAAGGTGAGCCGAACTGTAAAAAAATAGAAAGTAAAGAAGGAAAAGAAAATGCCCAAGCCTGACACGATGCCTACTCGGAGGACTCAACCCAGCTTGGATCAGCTTCTCCTCGACCAAGTACTCACTCAACATGGAATTCCGGTCCACTAGTACTTGCACTCTTGCTTGCACCCGCTCACTCAGAGTTTCCTCCCCAATATCCCTCACTCTCTATCTAAGTCATCAAAAACGACAATCTACTACTTAGGTCAAGGAAGAAATACTTCCTCTTACAAGCCGGTACCTTGGAGGGGAAGCCATTAAGCAGCTTACACCAAGGGTGGTAGGACAAGTAATAACTGTACAACTCGGGAGTACTGGAGGGGTTTTTCTTTATATGGGATATGCCAGCCAAGGTCTTAACATCTAGGGGGAAGCCAACATGGTGAAAGAATGAGATGGTGCCGACCAAGGTCCTAATGGAATTGGGATGAAACTGACCTAAGCTAATGTTATAGTAGTTCAACACCTCGAGAATAGGTGGATGAAGGGGGAACCAAAGATCCGCTTTTAGGGCCTCCTCAAAGACAGCAACCTCATCGTTCTCATGCTCCCACGGTTACTACCCAAGGGGAAGGGAATATCTGAATTGATTTGGAATCTTATATTGAGCTACAAGCTTGTAGACGTTCTCAGTTGAGAGTTTAGTGGGATCAAACTGGTCCGATTAAGGATGACAATTTTACCCACAAAACCGGGTCTCCAATCTGCCCCACCCCGAGCGGGGCGAGTTTTTCCCGATCACAAATGCATACGGGTCGGGTTTGGGATTTTTATTTGCCCCGGGTCAGCTTTGTGAGGCTTGGGGCCCAGTATAGTTCGTGCTCCTTGCAGGGAGCTCGGGTTCTCAGTAGGGAGCTCGGACTCTTAATAGGGAGCTCAGACTCTTAATAGGGAGCTCGCTCTTAATAGGGAGCTCGGACTCCCAGTAGGGAGCTTGCTCTTAATAGGGAGCTCGGACTCAGTAGGGAGCTCGGGTTCTTATTTAGGGA
>NW_010729078.1:1373160-1384793 GCF_000365185.1 Nelumbo nucifera | reverse complement strand
TCGAGCTACCCAGCCCAAGGTCTACTGCTAACCACAAGCAACTAGGAGTGGCAATTTCTCACCCAACCTGTCGAACTCACCCAATCCACCCATTTATTTGGCGGATTGGGTAGGGATGGAAATTTCGCGAGAATTTTCGAGTACTGAACCATCCTGACCCTAATAGGACCCGTTTATCAAAACCCTATAGGGTTTGGGATTTTAGATGAAAACTCTATACGGTTTGGGACGGGTTTGGGTTTTGAGTTTWGGGTATCCAATACTCGATACACGGGATGCAWAAATATGAACCCATTATATTATATTCCCGGGATGCATAAATTTGATAGATTGTTTATTTCGTTTAGTTATAAAATGCTAATTTTAAATATATATTTTTTTTAATTTTTAGTTGGAATTGTTAATCATATATATGTATTGATTGTTTTGATGAAAACAAAAGTTAATAAAATCTATTTTATTTCATTAAATCACACAAAAGACGAGATGGCTTAGTGGCTTAAAGTGGTGCTAAGAGATTTAGTGCTATCATTAATTGATTTAGGTTCAAGTCACATTATAAGCATTAAGAAAATTTTTTTTTAGTAGAAAAAGTTTGATCAAGGGGTTTTACGGGTGGGATACGGGACGGATTTGAAATAATTTATAATTAATGGATTAATTTTCTATTAATTATTGACTAAAATTAGTTTTGCCTTCAATCAAGACACTTCACCCAAAACGACATAAATCCAAATGCCGTTCAACTCGATCTAAAAATGAACAGACCCAATCACCTCAATTGAATTCATTTGGGTCGCCCAACCTAGTTCGAACCCAACCCGATCCAGATCAGCCCGGTTTGGGTCGACCCAAATCCGAAACAGTCCTAGACAGACAGGTTCAGTCTTGACTCGACACGATCCAACCCGAGTGCTAGTCCTTTGTTTGTGTTCAACTCGGATCGCACAAACCGATCCGATTTGCTTCACTTGCCCTCTTCAGGTCAGTTGRTTTGGTCTCAAACCCGTGCACAACCTGATATGGGCCAGTCCAAGTCAATCCATCATTGATTGAACTTATTTGTTAAGTAAGAATTGGTATTTGTTTCAAATACATAATTATATGATTAATGAATTTGAACGGATTCAATTGGGTAAAGATGGGTTTGGATTGAACCCAACCCATTTAATATTATATAACTGGATTGAAATTCAATCCAAACTAATTCGTCCAGTTGCCACCGCTACAAAGCAGCTTCTACGAAGGTCCCAATAGCTGAAGATGGCATTCTATGTTCTTGAAGCATTACCGTTAGGCTTACAATCCTATAAAGATTTTTGATGTAGATATTTACTTCCGAGAGCGGAGGCCCACAGGGAATAAGGGTTTTTGCAGAAGTGCCAACAAAGTTTAGTAACCAAAGCTTTATTTCTCTTCTATGCGCATTCACAAGTCCGAGTCTACCACGGTCTTTAGGAATAGGCTTCGTTTCCCACTTTTTCAAGAATTTTTATTTTTTATTTTGCCTGTGCCACCAAAAACCCTACAGAAATTGTTGAGTTGAGTACAGATAAATTTTGGGAGTAGAAATGATTGCCTATGGTAGAGGGAGTGGCTTCTAAGGTGGACTTTATTAATATTGTACGCCCTTCTTGGGATAAGACGTTGGCCTTCCAATTACACAAATATTGTCTGAATTGAATCCAAATCTCAACTAATCATGTGACATCTTATTATTTGTCATTGGTTAATATTTTATATAATGTACTTTTACATTTAAGTGTACTGATCTTCCTCTTTTTAGTGCACTATAGACTTTGCCAATATTATATGAAAATTTAACCACCAAAATCAAGAAAAATATTCACTTTATTGGAAGGAATACAAATACGAGTATGTATAATATAAAATCTTATATTTTGTTTTATTTTTTATGTTTCTATACTCTACRTATTTATATTTGTATTCTTTTCAAACTAAGCATATTACTGTGCAATTTTATTTGTACTACTACTATAAGGTTATGTTTGGTTTGAAGGAAAAGGTAGAGAAAGGAAGGGAAAGACAGAGAAAATAATACACGGTTTGTAAAGGTTTTTCTATCTTTCCCTTCCTTTCCCTACATTTTCCTTTAAACCATGGATAGCCTAAATGTACGAGAGCGCAAATGAAAAAAAATGCAAATTCTAATAGTTTTATTTTGAATTTTGCTTTATTCTGCTTCAGGTGTTATTTTATTTTATTTGTATTGTAATCAAACAAAGTAAGGTAAATTTTAAAATAAATTTTTTTATAGCCATTAATAGCCATATTCTCACTATGAATGCAGTGCAACCAAATGCAGCCTAACATAAATATTAAGACAATGTTAGCTTGTTATTCCTGCACGGGGTGAATTTGGTTGAAATGTTAATTATAATTTAGGTCACGTTGAACTGTCTACATGTTTTAGCTTTCACCACTTGCAATAGAGTATAGCTATTAATGGATCAAATCGGGACCGGGACAGGTGGAACCAGTTCTAAATCGATAGGACAATCAAAGTTTAAAATATTAATTTGGCCGAGACACCGATAAATTTTCTCCGTTATATGTTGGTTTGTGGGGAAATTGGTATGTGCCCAAATCAACAGCCTCCTTAATCAAAATAGAGTTCGAAGCAGCAGTCCCCGGAGAACGGAGCCAGACCCAAGAACTACAATTCAAGGAAAACGAGGAGGAAAAGGAAGTAAAAACGAGAAAATCAAATGAAAAAAAAGCCAAAAGGAGCTTTTGACAACCGACACCATCACTATGAGAAGGCCATTTCCGTAATTCACATTCCTGATGAGTGATGACTACGTCAAATGCAAACATCAATCAAAATCAGCGCAGAAGGAACAAAGAAAGCCGAGAGCGATGCTGGGTGATACGAGTATGGTAATATAATTCTCATTTTATGTATTATTATTGGACATGTGGTTTAACCAAATTGAACCGGAAGCCCCAGACCGCCACCCGACTGAGCAAGGACATACTTTCGGCTTTCACATTGCAGCTTTTGGTGCGGAGTACTTACAGGTTACAGTGACAGGGGTCCACCTATTTGGTATTTACCACGTCATCTTATGTTACCCATTAGGCATGACCATGAAATATAAAAAGCACAACGTACTTTGTAGATGTAGCGAATCTTTCCTTTAAAACCACAGTTAGCCATAATAGAAAAGATTTTGGAAGTTGGACTACTTTTTTTTTTTTTTTTGAAAATGAAGTTGGACTACTGGAGTACTGAGAAGAAGAATCTAAAGAATCATGGACGGCTTAGGTTGGGGACATGTAAGGAGGACAAGAAGTAGAGGACCTCCTCAACGTTTTCGAATGCTGTTGATTTGGATGGTCAAATCGTTTGGTTCAGGAACGTTCAGGCAATTGATTCTGTTTTATCCCAAATCTAGAATCTGGTAAAAAATTATTGAAAAAATTAATAAATCGTTAATTTATTAGTTCATTTAATGATTTTTGACCATTTTAGTTTGATATCAAAACAAGCCGTGTGTTCAAACTGAACATTGAACTGTCGACCCGAAAATCAATTGTCAGAAGGATTCTATTTCTGAGTCGTTTTTTAAAACGTTGGACCTCCTAGATTGTATAACAACTCGATCTGACGATCGCCAATCAATGGATCTTTTTGGGTCCAAATTCCATAGTAACAGACTGGGCCCCCGCCCCCATGACCGATGAGATGACCCACATTTGGAAGGATAAAGAACAGCCACCAAAGATGGGATGGGGGATTGGGTTTACCTGACGTCACGTAAAAAAGAAGAGCATGCTCCGAGCCTCCGATGTCTTTTATGTTTTAACTTTCTCTCATCTCTCATGTCTGCGTTATTATTCTTGCAGTGTTGCCGCCAATTTCAATATAAAAAAATAACACCCCCCCAACCACTTGCCCTCCTCGTCCCCGCTAAATCGGTCTAGTGTTTTTTCTTTGGGTCTTCTGTAAATTACATTGAACCCAGACTTAAAACCGGTCCGGTTCTTTCGGTCTTTTGGCTTTGCACCTCAGCCGTCAGCTTTAGCCCCTCTGGATCAATTTGGTTCGGCCAGCTGCTTAGTTCGCACTTCGCAGGACGTTTTTTGGTCCATTCGATGAAAAGAAAATAGAAAGAAATGTCAAACGTATACACTGATCACTAACCGCTTTTCCCTTTTAAAATCCTAAATAAATCACCTACCTTTTATCTTTAATAAAGTCGCGAAACAGGGATCTGATTCAGTATATCAAGATTACAGACCCCTTGCCTAAGCAATTGGATTGGAATAATCAATAAAGTAAAATTAGGTGGAGCCAACATGAAATATCCCGATTCAACCAGTTTTAGTCAGAGGTCCTACAATCAACAACAACTCGCAAAATATTCCGTTTCGACGACCTTCGAAAAGAATCCAGAGCTCCAGCCAGCTTCTATTTCGTGAAATCTCCACGAATTATGCCATTGCTAGCTTCTTATGGTTTTTCACCTGCGCCCGCGCGTAACGCAGGGGAGAGGCGCGCGCGGAAGGCTTTGGAAGCCTTAGCTTAACTTACGCGGCAGCCGATTCCTTTTACTGCCAATAGAAACTCAACACGTTCCAATTGGCCCGGGAGAAAAAGTGACACGTCAGAGATTTTGCAATAGCTGCAACAGCACGAAATAAATATAAATGATAAAAAATTAAAATAAAATAATAATAATAAAGCGGGGGTGTTATTAAAGGCCAAGGCCCAAGGGAATCGGGTGTCAGTATTTCCCTTTTTTCTCTCTATTGTATCTCCCTCTCTCTACCTGCTTTGTCGATCCCTCGCGATCCGTGAAAATCCTTCGTTGCAGAGCTCGAATGGCGAAAACAGAAGCGGAGAGGTAGAACTGAAAAGCTTGGATTCGAGCAGCAATGGCGTCGTCATCTTCGTTGGTGAAGCATTCGAATCAGGTAAGCTCCCATGGCCGTTCCACTGCTCAAATGTTCTTGAAAAAGATCATAGACATCATTTCCTCTCGTTCGTTTGTTCGACCTTGCGGAATCTCTAAAGAGCTACCGTTGAATACTCAATTCCATGATGGACTACAACACGAGCTGCACGGTTCGACTGAAAAAAATAGGGCTTTGTACTCGACGAAGCGGGGGTTTGATATCGATTTGAACCTTAGATTAGGTCCTCCTCCTGAGGCTATAGAATCCGAGATATCGACGGACAACAGAGGCTATAGTGCGTGTAGTGCCGTCGGAGAAGCTGTTGACGGCAAGGCTTGCGGAATCATTGTCGACTGTAATTCTTCCGCGGTTTCTGGGGATGTTTCGACGGTTGACAAGAGCTCCGAAGGCGAATGCAATCCGAAGGAGGCCGGGAACTCTTCGGGAGCTTTTCCGGCGACCGAAGTTAACAGAGATGAACATGAAGAACGAGAAACTGCCGAAGAAGAAACGAGAGAATTTTCGGAGATCACGAATCTCCAAGCTCGAAGCTCGGAAATCGGCAGTAAGCAAATCATTGAAGAGACCGAGGACGTAGAACAAAGCGAGATTAAAGCGGGAGGAAACGAAGACGAGCAAGAAGTACAAGTACAAAAACAAGAAAGACGAGAAGAAAAAGTAAAAGACGAAGAACAGGAAGATGAAGATATAGAAGAAAGGAGGTTATCATGGAGAAGAGAATACAAAAGCGAGGGTTATCTAGGTTTGCTTGTCGAAGCAGCAAAGCTGATTTCCGGCAACTTTGAAGACGATGAACCCGAGCCGGAGAAAGCGATTGGTAACGGTAGGCTCAGGCACGAAGCGGCAACGGAGAGTCGGAGTAGAGAGGAAGGAGAAATGGATATGAACGAATCAATCGGATGCGGATCGAAACGGAATAGCTACTGGATGTTGGATTTCTACGAAGGATTTGAGGACATCTCACCGGTGGTTAGGTCCAAACGGGGAAGGAACCAAGTGTTGCCGTACAGGTACAGGGACTCTGTTCTCGAGCCATGGAAACGTCTGTCCCGACAGAGATCAGCGAGGGTTTCTACGAGACCGAAGGGAAGGTGAAAAATATACTTAAAAACATAAACAAGTTTGTTTTTTGCTCTGATTTTCGAGATTCCGACCGCCACGCAAGAAAGAGAAATCCACCATTAAAGAAGAACAAGGACAGCAGCGATGGCCATCCTTCTCTAGTAACAGAGCGTCTGAAATATGGAAAAGGAAATGCAGGTGACAGAGGAGGAAGTTGTAGGAAGATGGTTAATTAATGTACATTTTTCGACATTAATTAATATATTTGTCTCGTAACTGATATAGAAAAGAAGACGAGAAAAAAAAAAGCACAGGATGCATCGAGTGAGCGATGAGGGGGAGTTAGACTTCAGAAATCCAGAGTGGAGAGCTGTTTTCTTTCTTTCTTCCTTTCTTTCTGCTGCTGCTCCTGCCTTTTGTCCTTTGTCCGACGCCAAAGTCCAAACAGGAGAAGCTGGGACTACAAGGTATTTCAATTCCCATCAACCCCTCCCCCCACCCTTTTTATCTTTTTTGCAATTATATAGTATTTTCTAGATTGATGTTTATATATAATATCTACATAGAGAGGGTGTCTAGATGATTTATTAGGAATTCTCCAGCTTTGTCTTCTGGTGTGTTAGATGTAGATGATGATGATGTGCAGAGAGACATCTGGAGATACTAACATTCTTCGAAGTTCAGCTAAACATCGTTTATAATGTTATCTTACTTTTGCTTTAATTTATTTTAGTTAGCTGTTTTCCTCCAATTATCTCAACTTTCAAGCAACCCCATCACTAAACTAAACTAATTAAGACTAGAGGTTAGGTTGGATTTAGAAGAACTAGAACCTCTCGAGTCAAACACGAAAACTAACCAACGTCAAGCCTCAACTCTCCAGTCGGAGAAGTGAACAACTGCAGAAGGACCCCCATCCCCCTATTCTTCGCACAGGTTGTTATGTCTTTTTGTTTTTTTTTTTTTTTCGACCTGAATTTGAACCTTAATATTTTAAAATGACCAGAATACCCTCACCATTAAGATATGTTCAGCGTTGGCAACGACTAAGGACAGATAATCTGAAGTCTCTCGATCGTTAGTAARGACGAGTTCAAATCAGGACCCCACAACGTCCGCCGTGTCACCCGATGATGACATCATCATTTCTGAGATTATCGTGGAGAGATGTTACTAAAACACGGGTGAGGGGCAATCATGTGGGGGCCGATTTGGTCTCAGTAAAGACCAGATATAAAATTGTCACAAATTAATCAATTTTACGTATGTTACCAGTTACCAGACGTGCTCCACTGGTTTCTATAAAAAAACAAAATTTTCTTGTTTCCTTTTTTGCAATTGTTCGACCGTGATAAAACGTTTTACAATATGTTATTATAAGAAGTAAATGTAGTTTAGATGCTTAGTAATTAGCTACAATTTGTAATTTAAAAGAAGCCAAACTTATGGGTGTCACCCCCTTGTGAGGCGTTCGTCTTTTTCTTTTGGGTAGAACCGTAGTAGAACGGTAGAAGTGACGCTTCGCGTATGTTTAGCATCGTTACTGTTGCTCCAGAATATGGCACCACATTAGCCTCACATTGCAAAAAGCGGTGCTTCATAAAATAGGTGTTGTTTTGAAATAAAAAATGTTCTTATTGTTGTAAGAAACGTCTTATCTGATAATAATATTTTAAAACAAATATACTATTTTCAACGCAAACATGCTTTCAACCCACACGTCAGAAAACGATGCTGTATCTGCACTTCTGCAGCATCGATGTCAAAACATATACCATAATACGARGTAGATACACAAAGGAAGTTTTAGTTTGAAATTGGCGAAAAAGTAATTAAAATTCACAACAACCGTGGGCAAGAAGAATCGAACCACAGAGCTCCAACTTTTAAGCTCTTGCTGCATGACTATTGACTGCATGCGTGTCTCCCTCTCCCATCTCCTGCGTGAGTGCACGACAACATTGCCATCATTTGAGGGAAGAGTGACACCAGTCCAGCAGGGCGACTCGCAGTCAGCAACCTGTTTTACCTCCGGCGATTATTTTCCCAGCAGTTTTTATTTTACCTCACTTTCTACAAAATCTTCCTTTTATTGCTGCCCGCCCCCGCCCTATCATTTACTAATATTATTTAGTCTTCTTTTCCTTTTTATCTTTTCTTTGATTCCTTATATTCAAATAAAACAAAAAGATACAAAGTCTTTCGCTTTAGGTATCCCTTCTTCATAATTAAATAGACAAAAAAATAAAGTACGATAGTGCTTGGCTAGAAGGGATACCTTGTGGGCTGAGTACATATATTTCCTATTTATTACATATGTCTATATTTAAAAGCTAAAGAACTGACGGTCGGACGGTCTCGCCTACTATTATTCAGCGTGATGATTGATGAATACTCGGACAGTGGAACCTTAGAACTACAAAAACCAATCCTATTTCGCCTTCTTTTATTCATTTACTCCTTTTATATTTCTCATCTGCGTTCCTATTCGTTTTGTCGCTCTTTAGCGTGATTAAGATGGTAACCAGTAAATTGTCCACCAAACCTCTCAGTTTGGGAGGAGTGTGGAAACTGATCAAATATTTACCGTATACACGGCATTTCTAAGCCTCGTAATTCTATTGTACATAACCACGTCTGCGATCGGGTCGGATTTGGGTAGGATTCAATTACATCCCATTCCAGTCTGATTACTAAAAACTGAAATCCAAATTTTATCGGATCTATGGATTTTGGATCGGATTATGATATTATCAGATTTCAGATTAGGCGCAAATCGTCTCCATTATTTTTTAAACGAAAGTAAAATATAAAAAATCATTAATTTTTAGTTTATAAAAAAAGTCATATAAATTTAAAAAAAAATTAATTTATGAATTATTTATTATTCAGGGAAAATTCTGATTAGTACCATATACTTTGGGTCAAGTACCACTTTGGTTTTTAAACTTTAAAACGTGAAAATTCAGTATTCGAACTTTCAAAATGTGCCAATTTAGTACTTATCGTTAACCAATTCATTAACAAGTCGTTTGAGTGGCATTTGAGAAAACACAAATGTCTTTCGAGTGACATCTAGTTGAATGCACGATCTGGCTACTCCTAGTTGGATGGCGATTCGAACTCCGATTGGGCAGCAAGCTGGATCAATATGCAAAACAGTAGATCAGAGAACCTGGGGTAGCTAACCTGGCGAGGTTGCTCTAATGCTTAAGTCAATACTTATGCTATGAATGCGAACTGAATGCTTGAAAGCTTGAGTGTTAGTGAGTAGAATAATCATGCGTACCTATCTTTTTTCTCCTCCTTGGGTCTTCGGGGTTGGTGCCTATAAATAGGCATTGTTCAGTGTGGGCCTTATGCACCACATCCGATATTTCCAGGAGATCGTGCCTAACCAGTCCGAAATCCTTGGAGGTAAACATCATGCACGTTGACCACCCTTCGGAACGTTCAGTACGTGGGCCAACTTCCAAGAATCGTGGGAGTGTCGGGACATGCATGCCAAATTTGTCGGCGAGCACGTCTCGCAGGWTGCCACCTGGACCTCAGTCTGGCCAGCACGCTCTCGAGGGAGGTCGTTCCTTGCATCGAGGTCACTTCGGCCAGTGACGAGGTGCTGCAGGTCAGTCCTGGACGATGTGCTTTTAGCCGACCTAAGTTGTGGTCGAGGTCGTCAGGTTGGCAGTGAAGGCAGGTCGCCAGGTCTAGGTGAAGAGAAACCACGATCTGGGACTCCAAGTCATTGCTTAGGTGGTGTCTAAGTGTCAACAAGCTGTTCCAAGATGCCATGTGTCATGATGTCATTGGACGGCCAAATCCGCTCTCATCAATTGCCCCCCACTCCTAAGCTGGAAGTAGCTCGACGAAGGGAGGAGATTGCTCATTTTGGCCCAAGATGACTAATTCGACCAGTTCGTAGTCGCAAGCGTTGGTATGATTTACTTCTCAAATCGGAATAGTTCAAGTGTTTGTTGCCTTATGCAGGACCTCTCTGTCTTGATTCCCGRGGCACGAGAGCGAACTCGTCCTCTCGATGAGAGGTGAAGCAGGTACCCCGATGACATCTACCTTATTAGGGATGTAACCGTCAAGGGGTTCAGCAATCCAACCATTACCTCGAGAGCGAATCTTACCTTGCTGTCCTCAAAGGGGGGTTCTAACTGCATAATTGATTTATTAGGTCACTCCACCGAGGTAGACTTCGACGCAGAGTCACTCGAATTGGTTCTCAAAAGAGTAGCCAGTGAGTACGACGCGGAGCCTAAAACCGAGGTAGAGGTCTATTGTGAAGAGATCAGCCAAGTTTGCGTTTGTCATGGTGCCGAACTGGTATGCTGAATAGATGTTGTATTTTGTCCTCCACTCCATTGCGTAAAATTTTTCTAAGTGTGGATTACCCCGAGGTGCCAAACTGTATGCACAACGATGAGGCTAAACGCGAAGTGCTTTTTTAGTTTGCCCATGCCGAAGAGGTGACTAGGTATATGCCCAAGCTGACGTGGATAAGAGTGGATTACTAACGAAGTGTCGGCCTGACGAGCTAGGCTCTAATAGGAATAACCCGATCTTAATGTACGCTGAAGTGAATAGACAAGGCTGTTGAGGCCTCGTCATGACTGACTGCTGTTGAGGATGAGTTGAGGATGTTTTGTTGTTGTCTACATCGGGCTTCTCCCATGCTCAAATCTAGAAATTCATACTTCACCTCATAGAACTGCTACACTTCAATTCCGGCGGGAACCACTGATGGCTCTACCGCGGGGAGAGGGGCATTCACATAAAATAGTGATGTATTTATCTAGGGAAGTAGGGATGCTGAGTTTGGTCTGAACTTGTCTGCTTGTCATAGATGTGTTTTTTAGGTTCACCATAGGTGTTTTTGTCCCCTAGTTATCGGTATTCGTTCTGGGTGTTGATGTTGCTCAAAATTGCCTTTGGGTTCATAAAAAATGGAAATTAGAAAGTGAGAACTTTAGTTTCTAAAATATAAGATCTTAGCTTTTTGGAAGAAGAGGACTTAGCCTTTTAGAAGGTGAGAACTTAGCTTCTTGTGGCGTATTCCCACAGACGACGCCAATTGAGGATGCACAATTTGACTACTCCTAGCTAGATGGCAATCCGAACTCCGATTGGGCAGCAAGCTGGATCAATCTGCAAAATAGTGGATCAGAGAACCCGGGGTAGCTAACCCGGCGAGGTCGCTCCGATGCATAAGTCAGTACTTATGCTGTGAATGCGAACTGAATGCTTGAAAGCTTGAGTGCTAATGAGTAGAGTAATCACGCGTACCTCTCTTTCTTCTCTTCCTTGGGTCTTTGGGGTTGGTGCCTTTATATAGGCATTGTTTACTGTGAGCCTCACGCACCGCATCCAAGATTTTCGGGAGATCGTGCGTAACCAGTCTAAAATCCTTGGAGGTAAACATCATGCATGTTCACCACCCTTCAGAACGTTCGGTACGTGAGCAACTTCCAAGAATCGTGGGAGTGTCRGGACATGCATGCCAAATTTGTCGGCGAGCACATCTCGCTGGTTGCCACCTGAAACTCAGTTAGGTCGGCACACCCTCGAGGGAGGCCGCTCCTTGCATCGAGGTCACTTTGGCCAATGATGAGGTGTTGCAG
>NW_010729078.1:1348807-1368463 GCF_000365185.1 Nelumbo nucifera | reverse complement strand
TTTCATAAATAAAAGAAAGCTTGGGTGATCTCTCTGGTTCGCACAGTGTGTTGCGCCGGAACACAAGGATTCACGGAATATATTAAAGTAGAACGGACTATTGTCTATCGGGCATGGTTTTGAAAACTAGATCGGACCCGTCAGAACGAATCATTCATTCGAACTAGAGTTCCAGACGATTAGACCGTTCAAYCTGAGAACCAATCACAGAACAATTCCGTGACCGATCCGGTTTTTAAAACCTGTACTAATACAATTATAAGCGTGAAACTTTTGTAACGTAGTGAATGGTGAATGCAGGTTCTCCTTCCTCCAGCCAAAACAATGGACCATGGATGTAATGTATTTTGATGAAACTCCACTGTCTGGATTATAGCACCATGTGAATGGATAAGAGTGGTAGCATAGTACAATTGTAAACCATGTAAACAGTATTGTCAGACTCGGCCCGGTCCGGACGGTTGAATCAATAACCAGTGGCCCATGTGATTTTGCGATTCTCTGTCTGACCCGACGCAGACAATAGTGCTTGGAGGGACAAACTTAGCTTAGTCCTTACTCCTCTTCACCACCTCTCATCTCATGCAAAGGTGGATAGCGAGATGGAAGGCAGAATGGTGTCATGTTTTTCAAATAATCGCTGACATGGACGGTTGGACCATTTGGTGCGGAAATCGTTCATACAATCGGATTCATAGTCCCGAAAATCGCTGATAGTGGTTTGTTGCTAATTTTTTGTTTTAATTATTTTTTAAATTACAATGAACTATCTATTTAGATTGGACGGTTAACCCAAAATTGTTTGCCAAAGCAGCTTCAGTTTCAAATAGGTTTTTAAAATATTGATTAATAAATTAAATGTAGAGACTTTTAATTAATATTGTGAGAAGTTTTTATAGATAACTAAAGATATAAAGTTCTTTACATCAGGTGTAATCAAAAGTAAATAAGTTTTGGTTCAAAGTTTTGGCTTTTTGAGCCACTGTGTGAGCTGGCTGATTAAACTTTCTATTTACAAAAGCAAAAAGAGTAAGGAAAAAAAAGTTGGACAAGATTTCTGGTTTTGCAAAAGCCACGGCCAAAGACCAATACACAGAATCTTTTCCTTCCAACGCCTGGATCATTAAGAGGGAATGCCAACAAGAGGATAATTTGAATATTGTGAAGCAAAAGAAACACTCAGGGTATGTGAATACTCAACTGAGGCCATGTTTCGGAATACTATTAAAAATAAGTGCTTATTCTAATAAGTATTTATTTGTATTTGACATTCAACTTTTTCAAGTGTTTATTTTAAAATAAGCATTTATTTTATATTTAAGCATTTGCTAATCTTTTTCTCAAATAAGCACTTATGACTATTTTATTCTTCATTTTCTTTCAAATTTTCAAAATGTACTTTATGGGTGGTGGGTTTTCTCTCTCTCTAAGACTTAGACTCCATTTGGGAAGAGGGTAAATGCAAGTTTGCCAAGAGTAAATGCAAATAAGCATGACTCAAGTAATTGCAAATGTCAAACCGGTTTTTATGGTTGTTTGCAATCATAGTTGTTTGGTTGGAAGAAAGTAAACTGAGAAGGCAAATTAGGCAATGTTTGGCATCAATGCAGAAAACGGCACCATGTAGGCACTACATCAGAGAAAACGGTGCTTCAAACAACACCTTAGTACCATTTTTATAGGAAAAAAAAAACGTTGCTCCAAATCATGCCTTAGTAATCCGGAAAGTGTGGTTTGAAGCAATATCAAATTCAATGTTTTCTAAGAAAACGATACATTACTGCCAATGATGCAATGACATAGTATCAATGTGGCATCATCTTAAATGTTGGATAATATAAATCAATGTTGAAAACATTACTGCCAACATTGGTACCAAATAGCACTTAAGAATTGTCTGCTTACTAGCCAGGAGTGAGAAGAAGTGAGACTGGCCTCTGTCGAGCACTGCTGCCTACAAAACAGAAAAAAAAATTACAAAAACATTATTGTCAATAAACATATATTCAGACCTATAACCGTAGAAATTTTTTTCCCAAATACATGCGGGAACCAAGGGGAAAGTAGAAGAAACCCTTAACAATGTTTCCCAAATCTATTTTGGGCGGCAACTTGTCCCTTCCAAATTCTATGAAATATGGCAATGTTATGAGGTCTTTCGGATTTCTACCATCACCAGTGAATCTCCATGAGATTTTCAGAATCACCAGAAATGCCGTATTGTCACGGGGCTAATCRACGAGGCCCCATGCAGTGTTTGATAGGATTGAAAAAGCCTACAAATGCAAGTAACAATATAAAAAATGTAACAAGAAGGCAAACAAATTAGACAAAAGGCAATTTGTATTGCATTAATCAATGGTAAGTACAATCACACAGTACAATGTCGAGAGGATGTCGTGCTTAACCTTTACACGCTTATGACTCACCCGACTACCTACCTGCCCCCAAAGAGTACGTTAAGCTTTTAGGGGAATAACAAAAGGAAACATCAAAAGAGTGGAAATTCATACTAAATAATTACAATAATGACATTGGCAGTCCCCCCTTACAAGATATATACATAATCCACCATTGACACACATGAAGACACCATGAATGCACGCGATAGGCACTCTATTGGTACGATTGAAGGTGCTTGATGGTGCGGTGAATGAGTCACTTGTGACAATACGTMAATTTGAAATCCGTTGGAGCTTGAAATATCAATTTAATTTTTTAGTTTCTGTTGTCGGAGGTTGAGAAGATGATAGGCATCCGTTGATGAAAGATAACCATTGGTGTGGTATTACTCAACGAAAAGATGTGACGAAGAGAGCAAATTAATGTTCTATTTCCATCATGAAAAGTGAAAACACAGTTTTGCTTCCTCTTTACACCCAAAAATCAAGGGAAATACTGACAAGATTGCTTGTTTCCCTTGATTTTTGGGGTTCATTTACCAATCGACTTTAAAACTGACCCGATATGCATATTTCCATTGAACCGGACTTTGCACTCTTCCCAAACGGAATCTTAGGCTCTGTTTGGAAGGAGTAAAATTGCAAAATGTAGAATGCAAGACCTTATGTTTTGTTTTATTTTGTATATATTTGTATTGTACATATTTACATATTTACATTTTAAAAAAATATAAATATAAATATATATACAAAATATAAGGTTTTACACTATGTTTTTGTATTTATACGCCTTCCAAATGGAACTTTGAACACTTTCGGTTCCAACTCCAAGGACGTAAATTCCATAAACGAAAACACTGTCAAATAGAAGGGGAACAGTAGAAGACTCCTGCAAACGTTACAATCAAGAGGCGATCCTTCTCCTTGTGTGTCACAGCTCTGTGTTCGACATTGTTCTATTTTCCATTCATAAGAACCTGTATGGTCATCAGAATCAGAAGCTCATCAGATGGACAAGCGATTGAACAGGAGCCTGTAAGAACCAGAAGTTGAACAAGAACCAGCGGTTGAACAGGAACCCAGATGTTGTCCTTGCCGATTTGAAGTCCGACTGAGCTACTTGCTCCCTGCTGCAACACAGTGAAGGCGCTTCCATCCAAGTGGGGGCTCTGACCCAACACCCGGTCTGGCGTCGAGCATGGTGGGAGGGAAGTCGGATGGGCCTTCGATGATTCTCTGGCAACATTAGGTTAGAGAAGGCGCTCATACCCGATTAGGGGTATTTTAAAACCCACTTAAGGGTAATTTTGAAAGAAAAAAAATTGAAAATGTGTTTATTATACATATAAATCCTTAAAAAAGCTGGAAATTTAGATTTAAAAATAAATTTTTATTATTAAAATAAATAGTTATTTTCGATTTATTTCTCAAACAGCATTAGTATTTAATAATCTAATCCCGACTCAAATAATTACTTCATTTCAAATAAGCACTTCCAAACATAACTTGAATATCACAGGCAAGATTTCTTCTGTCTGCAAGGAGGCTAAATTACTCTCTAACTCCAGACCTGCTGCATCCGAGTAAATTGAGTACCGAAGAAAGTGAATTGACCATATGGTCTACATCTCCTTTTCGTTACACTAGACACACGGCGTGGATAAACCGACCAAGGCCCATACAACGCAGCTGATCCACGGTGGTCAAGGCATCATATTCAGCAAATGCTTTGGTCAACCATCAACCTGAATACCTGATGCTTAATATGATATCTCTCACGTGTGATCAAAATAAAATGCACAATGTTTATGTAATGACTAATGAGCCCCCCACCCCCCCCGCGCATCACATGATGCACAAGATCCGCGGCATTCAATTGTTTCAATTCACAATATTCGACAATGGGCTTGACGAGCAGTACACTTGTCATTGCTCCCATGTAAAATTGTCCAGTACAAATACAATATTCCTCGCCACAGGTGTAAAATAGCATTTATACGCTTCTTGTCTCTCTTTTTTTTTTCTTTGATAAAAACCTTTGCATATATGGTTCCGGAAAGGGAAACATTTCATATCAAAGGAAATTATGCAGGGATACAATTATACAGACCGTACTGAGCAAAGATATCAAATATGGTAGTACAGAGAAAAGCCAAATAACCATATCTTATAAAGAAAAAGAATACAAAAAGGAGGCAAACCATGCAGAATTAATGAATCATCTGTTGCCGGTTTGAACCGTCCAATGGGCTAACGATCTTCTTTTCTATTGGTTAAACCATCATCACCAACAGCCCAAATCATGAAATCAACACTGAGGAATCAGATACTTGAGATGGTGAGTGACTGAGCTGAGTGGTGACTCGACGTCACTCACGACATAACAATGGTGGAGAGGGGTCACACTCAGGGACCCCCTCCCCCCTTCCAAATCTTTGATGGGCCCCAGGAACAACTACATGATGTGTGGGCCCTCAATTCCCAATCCACCGGCTCCCTCTTTTCATAACGCCATGCATACACGTGTCTAATTTCAGGGTCGGCTGTCAGTGCAGCAGTGCCTGGCGATGGGTAAGCACACGGCACGTAGTAGCACGACGGGATTGTACTAATACCGTAACAGGAAAAATATCTAATGCGTCTGAGTTCTACTATACTAGAAACGACCACACATTTGGTACATGGCCGGATGGCCCCACTACATGATCTAGGGCGGTCCAATTCATCATTTGGGTCAATCCGCACTCCTCGCAAATCGTACGCTTAAAAGTGAAGCTCTGACTGAAACAATCACAGCATGACCTTTCCAATCATCACACCTTGTATGAGAATAGCGATCCATCCAGCATTGGCCCACCAAGCCGGACAATCGGAAGGTTTATAATCCTCCGGTGAAATGTGTTCCTTTCTGGAAGCGAGGCCCCACTCAAGGGGTGGCCAGGCCCATAATTCATCATCAGTGGGGTTCACTGATCAATAAGCTGGTGGGCCCACTGGGAGTGTACGTAGGTATTAATGTCTAATGATCCTTAAACGATTCAGCAATAAGAAGATTTTCAGATTTTGGGTTGCGACTTGCGAGTGATGCGTACACTGTACACATCTTCGCTCTTTCCCCTGGACCATCATCATTACTGAGACTTTGACTACGCCTCAGCCGAGGGTCTGGCCCATGATGGTGTCGATAACTTGTTGTGAAAATGGCAGAGTCATGATCAGATTCAGATCGGAACTGCGCTCAACTTATGCTTACAGTAGACCGTGCATGAAAAACCACTGATTTTAAGGCTTGTTCAGTTGTTCTCTCTTTCTTTCTCTATTGGCCTCGGGAGAAACTCTAAACTTTCAGCTTCAAGTTTGGGAATTCCATTTTCTGCGACTGCTCGCAGACGTACAAAAGAAAGGTAGGGAGAGAGTGGGCGAATACTTGGGTTCAAAGAAAACATAGGAAAAAAAAAGCAGTCGAAAATTCTTCAAATTTATTAAATTGGTAAATTCGTACTAAGTTATTTGAGATTGATGTGCAAGTTGGGCGGGTTGGGCGTTGGGCCAATTTTATGGTCAACTCAGGCTTAGTCCTAAAATTTGGGCTTAAGGCTAGAATTTAATGGGACTGTAATCAGATCGAATTCGGATTGGATACAGCAAAATTTACATCCAATCCRATTATTGATAGCATACACTTGAACCCGATCAAATTTAAAAACTTGGATTCAAATCCAAATCCTRACGGACTTGGATTGGATTCGGATTTAATCTTACTCTATTATAAATTTTCTAAAATATCAAAAAAAAGTAAAAAATTATTTATTTATAACCTTTATATATAATAAACTAATATAAATATAATACACTATATTTATTATATATAAATTCACATATAATATAATATATATAATATATTTTTTATTTTAAAAATCATTATATAAAACATATATTAAAATTAATAAATATTATATTATAATTGGATTCAGATTTTAATCAGATTTGATGGGGTCAAATCTGAATCTAATCCAATTACACATATACACCATCCGAATCCAAGACAATTGGATCGGATGTCGGATCGGGCCTCGGTTTTTCATTGACAGGCCTAGAACCTGAGGTCAAACACGACCTTCCCAACCTGCATTATAATTGGATGCACTCAGGTTAGGTTGGACCCGAGCCGGGCTCGAGTTGGTCAGTGAACCCACTCTAAAATTATACATAAATGTGTGTGTGTGTGTGTGTGTGTGTGTGTGTGTATGTGTGTGTGTGTATGTGTGTAATTGAGTTGGGCTTAGGCTGTGTCTGAGCTACCATAAGGGTTAGGCTTGGGCTCGACCCAAAAAATACAAAAAAAAAACTTGACTTCTTGGGCCCAAACCCAACCTATGAACCAAAAATCCATACTCATCCTGTGTAAAACTTTGGGTTGGRCCCGCCCAAGTTGCACCCCTAGTTTGAGATAGTTTAAGAGCTCACTATCACGGACCTAGACTCCTCTAGCATCTCATGCGGCACTTGGGCCGCAGTCCGTCGCACCACAAGTCAATCTTCCTTGCTTAAAACACTCTCCTTGCTCTTGAGACCAAGTAACTTACCAACTCGTCCCTCACACAAAGGCACACACTTAGGCAACAAAGGCACAAAGACACAAGGAAAGTGAAATGGAAAACTCAAAGGAATTCTTTGTATTAATCAAAAGAGGGATACAACACTTGATTGCTTGGTTGCTTGATGAAAATGATGGAGGGGGTCCCCTTTTTATAAGGACATCCACATCTTTAAGGGATTTCTCTAAAACATGAATGTTCTAGACTTGCTTCTAAACTTCTTCTTCTAGACCTATCTTAATTCCCTTAGATACATGAATGCTCTAGAAATGCTTTAAAAGTATGTACGAAGTTCAAAGGCGTTAATAAGGCTTCTATAATGCTTTCGGAATCTCTTTGAACTCTCTTAAAGTGTCTTGGGTTTCTGAAAGTTCCTAAAGGGTTTCTGAAACCTCTTCCATCAGCCCCCTCCTTAGTAGGGTCGAGTTAATCTTGTCACCTCGTTACATCACGCTGCAGAAACACGAGAGTGAGAGAATGCAATGATTGGGGAATAGAGGGAGGAAGAGAGTGGAAGAGAGAGAGAGAGAGAGAGATTTGAATGAGTTATGATTTGTAATAGGGGCATTTTAGCCTGTCTTTTAAAGGGAAAATGGGATTTTAAAAAGTTTTATTCTGAAGAATTCAAAATTCTTAATGGCCAGTTGGTAGACATGGGTCATATGTGCCAACCTCGTAAACATTACTAGGATGAAATTGCATTTTTTTCAAACATTTTCTTTTTTGAATGAGTTATGCTTTGTAATAAAGGCATTTTAGTTTTGTCTTTTCAAAGGAAAATGGGAGATTGACATTGAAGCAATGTTGGCCCAACACCAAATCAGTTAAGACAATAATTCCTAGGGAGGATGACGGTTCAGCCCAGGGTCAGAATTTTTAGGCCCAAAGTACAGTTGGGATAGGTGCCAGAATTGATGCCTATTTACAAGCAGACATTAATGTATAGAATGGGGTTTTTTGACATTTTGAATATTTATAGGTTGTAGTGAAACTCAAAAATCTGTTCATACTTTTCAATAATTATTTCCCACTTGGTGTGAGAATCTATCAAATTTTTCAAAAAGTGGAGTTAAATGTATTTGTAAATTTTAGTATGACCGGGTGGAATTCATATTTCAGAATTCTGAATTGAACATGTCCATACTTTTCCATTTTTTTAACCGATATTTAGTGTATTGATGCCTTGATGGTCGTCAATGCATATTTGAAAACGACAGTGCACCATCAAAATTTTATTTAATAAAAGGGACCGATGTTTTTGCCCTTTTTTTCCAATTACATTTTCCATAACTGGAATGTGGGATGCTATTATCTAAGTTTCAGTGGCACTCATTCTAACTTAAGAGGATTTATGTTTCGATTGCTTAGCACCCTTAAATTCCATACAACTCAGTCATAATACTATATGGTTCCACTCATATTACTCAGTTAAATGACTATATGCCACGTCACTTCCATTTGACATGCACGCTTGCAATTGTTGTGCTGGATGCCAAGGAAATATTGACTCCTATCTAGTCATTAGACATGCGTCCATTCAAATGCATTTTACTCTTGGTCTAACCTTGGGTTTTAAGCCTTTTAAGGTTTATGGTTTAGAGTTTAAGGGTCCGTTTGGTTTATAGTTAGAATCGGAATCTGAATCAAAGATTTTTTGAGTCAGAATTAGAATGATTTATTCTCTTATTTTGTTTGGTCTAGACAAGAATTGGAATCAGTAAGATTGAAATTTCATTTAAAAATGAGGGTTTGGAAATATTGGCCATTCCCTCAAATAAAGGAATGTCAGTCCAATAAAGGGTTTTACAAAAAATACAAAAAAACAAAACAAAAAACTACGGTTTAGGAAGCAAAAAATTAGAAAAAAAAAAAGGGTTTAAGTCAAACTGTCAATATAAAAAATTATATTCATAAGAACCAAATACATTTTATTCACTAAGTGGTTTGGAGGTTTTGAAAAGTCACTAATAGGAGGTTTGGTGAGTTTAGATAATATTTCTTATTTTTCTAGCATAGGTAACTAAGTACCTAACTACCTTTTGGTCGGGTCCATATTGGTCATTGGGAGAGCAACCCAAGAGTTGCACGCCATTAATGCTTYAACTACCCATAATGCGTCCGTCATTTTCCTTCATCTTTTCCAATACCCACTACTATGTCCTGCATTTTTCAAATATCAAAATAAATATGATAAGGATATCAAATTAATAATTATGAATTCCACTTTTATCCAAATTCATCACCTTTTTTTTTATATAATAAAAGTAGAGTTACATATCAGAGTTAAGCTCTGTTGCAAAATCACAGGCATCGAACAAACAAATAAAGTAGAGCTTTATATCATTTAAATTAGAACCCGACGGAGTTACTTTAGCGACTCAAATTGGTCAAACGATCTGCAACAAAATTTTCTCTCATAGACCTCTGTAACTGCCAACGTGCCAAGCTAATTTCAGCAACAAAACCTCAATCAGATATTTGAAACTACGGTTGCTTCAGAGAAACCCATTTGTTTCCCCCGCATAAGCTGTCTCTTTAGACTCTCACCATCTCTCTCTTTCCCTCTTATCTACTCAGCCTTGCAGAGCTATAAAAGCTTAAAAGTCTCCAGTCGTCAATGGTGCTTGGACGGGCTCCGGGCAGTGGTGATTAGTATACGCGTAAGTATAAGAAGTAAGTGTAGGAGATCTGGCCTAAGGAACTGACCGACCACCAAGCACGACAGATTTTTATATAGGGATTCTAGCACAAAGAGGTAACTTTTGACCTCTATTAGCAACAAAAGGTAGCTCTTTTGTAAAATATCATACAAGGTAATATCACAAAAGGGCAGTAAAGCATGAGGTGCATCCGCCGTATGGGAAATGCCTTCGATGCATTTTTTATGACAAAACTGCCCCTCTTCCTCTTCTTTAGCAAAATGTATCGAAAACCCAAAGAAATCTCTCAGCCTTTCTCTTCCTGTTAATCGATCGATTGAAGCTTTTGAAACCCCATTGTTCTTCTTCCTAAAGAAATGAAAAACTATAAAAAATCTTAATCCTCTCTCTAAAATTGAAAATAAACCCTATTATAGCCTTCATTCTTCGTATGAAACCCTGTTCATCTTTTTGTTGCTAATAAACTCCGGCAGCTGCATCCCAAGAAGCTCCCGACGGTGAATTTTTGGGCGTTAGCCTTGCTCATGACGTAAAAACCTGCCCAGTTTTTGTTGCTCGTGACATCAGCCTTGGCCACGCGAAGGCCGGTGACGCTGCCGTAACAGCCAAGAACGTATAGCATTACACGACCGACGTCACTGCGCAGGGCGAGCTCGCTCGCCAGGTAGAGGTCTCCTCCTGGTAATCTGATTTCGCTGGAGGAGACATAGACGATGTGGGTGATGCACTGATGTATCCTACTGGTCTCCCCCATTACTTGATGCAGGCAAGGCTTGCTTCCAGCGCCATCTCCAGTACTGTTGGGTTTGCTATTTTGAGCCTTTGCTTGATCGTTGGCGAGCCCTCTGTTGTAAGTTCTGGACTTCTGGGTACTTGTCTAAAATCTCCTTGGAGCAGCAGCCACCGCCTGAGAGATGGTCTTGTTATTACCAGACCCATCTGCGGCCACCACAACACCAGCTCGTAAAGCTGCACTGGGTGATTGAAGAAGCTTCCGATTTGCAGCAGAGACCCATGTCGGGAAGCCATCAAAAAGTAACCGGCAATTACCACCTTCATCAATGAACAGAGCAAAGTATATTTCCTAAATTCTAAGAACAGTCAGGAGGTTTTTAACGGAGAGGGTAATTTTGTCTTGTATGATATAAATTCAATGTATATGTCATACRGTGAATACACGTCATATATCAGTGCCCCTATCTGATATTTTTTTCAAAAAGATGCCTTAAAAGCTGATATTTTCGAAGGATCATACCTTTGAATGACATTAAGAGTGAAAAGTTACCTCTATCGGTTATAACCCCAAATTTTTTATATTCATATAAAACTAAAATGTCGTGTCTTACCCTTTTATAAAACATACCAAAGAAAGGGAGAATGACGGTCCAGCATAGGGTCAGAATTTTTAGGCCCAAAATACAGTTGGGGTGAGTGTCAGTTTGGAATTGATGCCAATTCAGGGGGGRCATTGGTGTGTAGAATGGAGTTTTTAACATTTTGAATATTTATAGCTCTGCAGTGAAAATCAGAAATCTGCATTGGGCCTGTCTGTATTTCTCAAAAAAAAAAGGAAACTACTATGTCAATGCCGGTATAGGTGCGGTGGGCCAGGGCATCCACCAATACCCGACTTAATTGATTTCAAATCATCCCCTCACAACGTCCTACAACACATTCTCGCCTTGTATTGGGAACATCTCCTGATGATATCATCATTTCTGGTATATCATTGGGAGATGTTCCCAACACACCGTGGGGATGTGCTGTGGGACGCCGTGGGGGGCTGATTTGATCTTGACTTAATTAAGTGAAATTGAAGCACAAGGAACACTACAACATTCCCACATATATAGGTCGATTCAATCTAAGTCCACCCCAACCATAATTTTATTAATATTTAGTTTTACCAATTTTTAACTGGGATTTTAATTAATGAAAATAAATTTTAAATAAAAAAACTCTATTATTTATAATTCCTTTATTTTAATTTTATTATTGTTAGATAATCTTGTATTAATTTTAGGGATGACAATTTTCTCTATCCCCGCTCGGTGTTCAATCTCCCTAACCTGATATAGTGAGGTATGGAGACTGATGTAGTGATGATGGGGATAGGGAAATAATTGAATATATACCTAGTCGACTAGGAGTGGGGATGGGAAGWGAAATTCCCACCTTGACACGACCCCAAATGTAATATATATTAAATATTTTAAATTATTATTTATATTTAAATTTTGAAAATAGTTCTTTATAATTACAAAAATAGCGGTACCTATTGAACAAATTTCAAATTTTTGTGTTATCTTTCTGATTAATGATATCAGTTAACTAATTGCTAAAGCAAAATTTAGATTAATGATTTTTTAACTTTCTTTTAATTAGATCATTATCCCAATCATATATGGGCTTCTATGCCCTCCAAGCCCAAAGCAAGCTTTTAATTAAAAAATAAAAGAATTTGAGGATTTACGTCCACAATGTGGAACCTGTCTACATTAGGGATGGGGAGTATAGTCCCCGTGTCAAACCCGCTGAGTTGCCAAATTAACTTGTAAATAGGATTTCAATGGATATTAGTTTTTAAAGGGTAAAATACAAAAACCTCTCTTAAAGTTTCTGACAATCATAAAGTCCTCTTCTATAGTTTTATTTTAACAAAAAAACTCCTCTAAATTGTTATAAAATTTGACAAAAACCTTCCTTTCATCATTGACCTAGACGAAAAATGTTTAACCTATGCATAAAACTTTTTCAAATACCTGTTTTACCCTTTTGTAAAATGGGTACTGAAATAACTAACCTAAATTTAATTTAATATTACCAATCTAATTATGTGATAAATTGTAACTAGATAGAATTTATTTTTTATTAATAATGATAATTAAATGCATAAAAATTATAACTAAATTGAAATGAATATAGACATAGAGACATAGAGTTAAGGGATTTTTGGTAATTTAACAGATTAATTAAGAGGAAAGGGAATTAATGGCATGAGTTATTGGAAAAGAGAGAATTAATGTCATGATTAATGAGAAAATACAATTAGAGTAATTGGAAAGATGAAAGAAAGATAGTTTTGAGTTAATAAGGAGAGATAATTAATCTAAATTTTTTTAAAAGTGTCTAGCTACTTCAGAAGGATGGAATGCAAACTTGCATTGGCTCCCCGTAGAGCGTGCCCCACAGCACATCCCAGCCATGCATTGAGAACAATGCACAAGAAATTGATAATTCTAAAGGGCCTACTATATAGCTAGCTCTTTCTACACACGTAGGTCACCCCCTCCCCTTTTGAGTTATTACAAGGTTTTTAAAACCGACCCGGAGATCGAACCGGTCAGGGGTCCAATTCTCGAGTCGAACGATCGGCTCGTTCTAACAAAAAAAATAAAAAAAAATGGTCAAAATCGTTGAATGGTTCAAATGCTCGAGTCATTGGTTTGTTGACCAAATCAATAATTTTTTTACAAAAATCCGGTTTTTCCAGTCCAACCGTCCAGTCTGGTCTGGTTTTAAAAACCATGGTTAATTATCTGCCAACGAAGATGAGATCCCGAAATGGACTCATCATTATCTTCAATTTACTTATCAGTCAAAATGATTATAAACCTCAATAATTCTTTCCCTACATGACTAAACATGGAATAAAGCTAAAGTTTGCTAGATACTGTGTGTACGATTTTTAAATGTATAGCGGCGGTCCGTCGCTAAATATCTATAGTGACGATACAGTTATATGCGCATGCTTTCTTTTCTTTGTATTGAAAATGGAATTATTCTCTTTAACAAGAAATTAAGCAATCTATTTTAAGATTCACAGGTAGCTCAATCATATATAGGATTTGGAGTAGTAGTGTGAATATATTTAGTTGTTGTTTAGGTGAGTTAGATACCGGATGGGTTGGGTGGGTTCAGCGGTTTGGGTGAAAAATTGCCACCCTACCCTTTATTCCATTTTTATTATTAGGTTCTTTCATCTCTTAATATTTTAATACTAAATCTATTTTTTTAAAGCCTTAGGCAAGTTTTAATTTGGAGTTCAAATTTGGTCTTTGAATAAAAGATAATTAATTAGAGAAAAAGTGTGGTACGTACCTCTTAAACAAATTCCAAAAATGCAGTCTTACACAATTCAAAATAATAAACACCTACATCCAAAAACACCAATATTAGCCTGTATATTGACATCAATTCCAAGCTGGCACCTACCTCAACTGTATAGTGGGGTTAAGAATTTTTAAGGTGTGCTGAACCGTCATTCTCCCAAACAAATTTACCACTTCCAAACATCCCTTGTTCGTTAAGCCAAACAGGCTCTCACAAGTATAGGAATGGTGGGTCTGCCAGCGCCAGTCAGATTGTTTAGCAAAAGGCCCTATAGATTTCTTTACCTATATATCCTTCGTTTGAGGAGCAAATTTGAGAGTAAGATTCAATGTATTGCTACTCCTTTGACCAAAACTCTTTTTTCTTTTCTTTTATTTTGGTTTTCAGGGGTCCTTTTTTAGCGTTTCAAAACATTGAAAATTTGAAATTTCTCTGWTTTAGCGTATTTACTGGCCCTGAAAATATAAGTTGATATGCAAATTTTGCATCCAGTTCAAATTTGCATTGCAAACAAATAGAGCTTCTGGGTTATTTTAAGCCACAAACCAACAGGTAATGTGCCTTTATTTGCTTCCACTTCCCACCATATATCGTTCACTACGTACTGTTGCATTCTTGATGATTAGATGTGTCAATTGGATTGGAATTGGTCCAATCCGATCCAGTCCAATATGAGTCCATTACAAATGGACCAGGTCTACTCCAATCTGATGAATACTTTGGGTCATTTTGGACTGGTCCAATTTAATGCCTGAACCATCTAATCTGTGCAAATTGGTTTTAATTTAGATTGRTTCTAACTCAAACCTGGTTCATTGACACCTATATTCTTATTTTATACCAATGGACCAGTTATTGGTTCAATCTGATTCAATCCAATGTAAATCTATCAAGGATGGATCAGGTCCAATCCAATCCAATAAATACTTTGGACCATTAAGTCTGGACTGGTCCAGTTGAACATGTTTTATTGGTCCATCCAATCCATCCAAATTGATTTTGATTCGGATGAGTCCAACCCAAAACCAGTCCATTGACACTCCTAGTGATGATTACTTTTCCTCATATTTCTCATGCTATACTAGTCATTTACCGTTCGTCTTCACTAGATTTGTTCTTTGGCTGTGTTTGGTTGCAGTGCAAATGAATTTGCACTGATGCAAAACTATAATAGTGCAAATGATTTGGGTGCAAGTTTTGATTTATTTTTGTTTCAAATTTTACCTTACTTTCTTTGGCTGCAATAAAAATGAAGTAAAATAAAACCCAAGGTAAAATAAAGTAAAATCCAAAACAAAATTAAACCAACATTTGCATTTTTTTTATTTGTACTAGTACAAATAAAATTACATTACAACCAAACACAGCCTTAAAGTGCAACATGTCATCATCAGCCTTTAAGTGCAGAGGTCCTCTCTACTAAGGGTCTGTTTGGTACCTTTTCATTGAGTAAAAAAATCGAACTGATATTAACAGTTACAAGTTAGAAGATTGAAACCCTACCGATCGACAAATCCTAAGAATTATAGATCCTATCTCACTCCAATTATTTTGTTTCTTGTGTCGATTCCCTTAAACAAGCAGGTGAGCAAAACAACAAAAAAAAAAGTGAGCCACGCACAGCCAGAGACCTATTTTCCCGGATGAGATTTTACAAAACCATTGGTTCTACATCTATTCTCCTTAGCCCATTAACTCTTTGCTTGTTTGATAAGAATAACATTCTGATCCATTCGAGCACCTCTGCACATTGGGCAGGGCATGGTATGTGTTTATGCATAGGTCCTATTTGAGACCTTTGTGGAATCCTACAACTAGCACAAGGATGGGATGGGATGGGATGAGAAAGTGTGAAATTTTACTTTCCACCGTTTGGTTGTACAAGGAAAAATAGTGGAAAAATTCATTTTCTCATATTTGTTTTTTGAGAAAATTCATTTTCCCATGTTTCTTTCCCTCTCATAATATGAACTAATGAAATGAATTAAGGACCAAACAGCCAAACTAGTTGATGTAATCCAACTTATATATATTTTTAGAATCATATTTTAACGATGTTGATTATAACCATCACATTTGATTAAGACTGTTAGAGCTAGCCGAATAAGGGTGGATTAGTCATTTTACTTCTGTTAAGTTATGTGCTTATGTAACAGTTTTAATAAAGATTTCTTGTCCCACACTTAAGTGGGTGGGGGGGCAGTTTAGTCTTTGTACAACTAATTAGAGGCTAATTCATATTAGGGTCGACTGATAGGGTTTAAGCTATCAGATTCGACTGTTCCTTTTCTTTCTTCTTCTTGTTCTTCTTCTTTTTCTTCTTCTTCGTTGCTCTTTAAATCTCTGCTCGTGACTGCTGCTCCTTTCTGTTCATGACTTCTTTTTCTTCTCTTTGGATTGCAAATGGAGAACACAGACTCGACCTAGGTCTAAGAACACTTCGGCCTCTCTTTCTCTACTCAGAACTTGATTGCTTTTCAAGAGAATAACTCCAWAAATAAGTGGATGGTCGACTGAAGCTCTCCATCAAGGTTGGTTATCCTTTTTTTGTGTTGTTGGTGTTTCTAGGATGGAAAACCCTCAAAAATCTGCTCGGATTGATCAGAACTTAAAGAACTAGGTTATTTGTAGCCTTGGTTCTTGGCAAAAGGCCCAAGAATAGGTTGTGTTTACAGTGACCGAATGGTGTAAGGGTTACTGTAGTGGTTGTAGTTGATGTCATTGGACTGGTAGTGACCTTTAAAAAAAAAGGGTCAGACAGACATGTACCATGTGGGACAGAGATGGTTGTGTGGTGATGCTTTTGATGCTCACCCTTTATTGAGCAGCCTCAAGAGGGCTTGTATGTGGTTAGTAAATTGCTGAATTACTATAGTGGTGATTTATGGCTCTGTGTAATCAGTAGTGGTGTGAGCAAGAACAAAAGTTGTTTTTTTTTTTTTTTTTGCTGGAGGGAATGGCCGAACTGCCTACATCAATTTTCTGCCTTGTTGGTGTTGTCTGAATGTTGGTTTACCTTTTGTTCTTAATCTGAATGGTAGTTCGTGCACAGTGGTGACTGATTGTGACTTGTTGTGAACCGATCACCCGAGTTTAGAGACTGTTGTAGTGTTGCCTTGGTTGTTGTAATATTTGGTTGGTGACTGAGAGTTCAGCATTAGAGATAGCATTGGGGGAGACATAATGGCAGCAACGAGAGGTGGTTCTAGTGATCAAAAACCGAGTGTGATGATTCCCTCCAATTATTTGGGTATGCAAATGACCTCCATTAAACTTAATGGTGAGAATTATGTGCCATGGGCTAAGTCAGTGGAAGTTTTCATCAAGACAAAGAGAAAAGTGAAGCATGTGAAAGAAGATAAACCACCGGCTGACTCTCTAGGGTTTGATGACTGGGAACAGAAAGATGCCCAAAGCATGACATGGTTATGGAATAGTATGGAACCCAAAATAAGTGTCAATTTATGTTCTTAGATACAACTAAGGACATATGAGAACATGCCAAGAAGCTTTATTCTRGGTAGGATAACACTACAAGGGTATATCAGCTCTATCAGGAGTATTTCGATCTGCAGCAAGGGGATAAAACCCTAGAAGAGTACTATGCCAGTATGAAGAACCTCATAAATGAACTTAATGTCTATCATCCCCTCACTCCTGATGTTAAGGTTCAGCAACAACAAAGGGAACAACTAGATGTCACTAGGTTATTAGTGGGGTTGAAATCAAAATATGAACCAATTATGGTCCAAATATTGGGAGGCTCTACTCTTCTTACACTTGAGGAAGTTTTTGCACAGTTTCGTAGGACTTCTTTGAGATCTAYAGAGAATCCCACACAGTCTGACAGATCAACATTTGTGATAGCTAGAGGAGGTGGACGTGGTACTAGAGGGGGAGGACATGCCTCCCGATGAGGTTGTGGTGGTTCCGTATTTGGCCGTGGTGGTGGTCATGACTCAGGTGGAGGTCGTGGTAAAGGAAAAAGCAACTCTACAAGGAAGTGTACCCATTGTGGCAGGGACGGACATTCGGAGAATTTCTGTTATGATCTCCATGGCCCTCCTTCTACATTACTAATCATGCAGTAACTAGTGGGGTTGATGTCAATGATAACCAAYAGGCAGATCTAACACCTTCCACATCTACATCTGTTTCTGGGAAGGAGATGGTGAGTGTATCGCGCGATGAGTATGAAAGGTTCCTCCAGGCTACTTCACAGCATACTACAATCACCCTTGCCCACTCAGGTATAGCTTGTCTGGCATCCAAACCCTCTCCCTGGATTATTGACTCAGGAGCCTTTGATCAGGTGTGTTCTCTTCCCTCTCTAAAACTTCAACATCTTAAACTGTTACCATTGCCAACGATTCATCTTCTCCCATCTGTGGTGTTGGTATTGTTGACACGACTTCTCTTTCTTTATCATYTGTTCGATRTGTCCCTAAATTTTCATTCAATCTTATGTCTGTTAGTAAATTAACCAAGACTCTTAATTGTTCTATTACATTTTTCCCTTCCTTTTGTGTTTTTCAGGATCTCAAGACAGGGAAGAAGATTGGTGAGGGGCATGAGACTGGTGGATTGTATTACCTTGACGGTGGTGGATCGTCAGTTGTATTTCAGACTTCACTCACTCCTTTACAGTGGCATTGTTGACCGGGACATCCATCTCTCAAGGCACTCAAGTTACTGGTTCCGTCTTTGAGTCATTTGTTGTCTTTACAGTGTGAGTCGTATCAGTATGGGAAACATTGTCGGGTTCCCTTCAATCTTAGAGTTGATAGTCGTATGTTGAGTCATTTTGCTTTGGTTCATTTAGATGTTTGGGGTCCGATTAAAATAGTCTTATAATGGTTACAAGTATTTTGTCACTTTTATTGATGCTTGTTTAAGGATGACATGGATTTATTTAATGAAAGAAATAAGTGAATTATTTTCCATTTTTCAAAAATTTCATGCTGAAATACGTACACAATTTAGTGTTCCAATCAAAGTTCTTCGTTCAGATAACGGTCGTGAATACTTTCTTACTTCTTTTCAACAGTATTGAGAACAGCATGACATCATTCATCAAACTTCATGTGCATCCACTCCTCAACAAAATGGGGTGACTGAATGAAAGAACCGTCATCTCCTTGAAAMTGCTCGGTCTATTCTTCATCATATGAGTGTTCCTAAATGATTTTGGAGTGATGTTGTACTTACTGCGTGTTTCCTTATTAATTGGGTGCCCTCCTTCATTCTTCATGGTCGGTCTCCCTTTTCTATTTTTTTCCCCACCTTGTCTCCCTTTCCATTAACACCCCACATCTTTGCCTGTGTGTACTTTATTCACAATCTGAGTCCTGGAATAGACAAGCTGGATGCATGCTCTATTAAGTGTGTCTTTCTTGGCTACTCTCGGACTCAAAAAGGGTATAAGTGTTACAATCTCATTACTCGGAAATGTTATGTCTGTCATGATGTCACCTTTTTTTAGTTTGTCCCCTTCTTCTCGGGACCTTTGCTTCCTCCTCTTCCAATCTGTGATCCCGTTCTGTTGTTCTAGTTGGAGTTGACCCTTCACCTCCTCTAGTGCAGATCCCTACTAAACGGCCATCGATCTGGCATGTGTATATTCATCGACAAACACCGGCTCCTCCTCCAACTTCTACCTTGTCTGCGAATCATGTTATTGCTCCTGCCCCATAACCTTCAGAACTTGATCTTCCCATTGCTTTACGAAAAGGTAAACGTAGTTGTACCCTCCATCCCATTTCCAATTTTGTTTCAGTCTCTCGCCTTTCCGCTTTACATCGCCAGTTTGTTTCACTGTTGTCATCTATTTTAATACCTACGAATGTCCAAGAGGTTCTTAGCTCACCTGTGTGGCGGCAGGAA
>NW_010729078.1:1310937-1347742 GCF_000365185.1 Nelumbo nucifera | reverse complement strand
ATACAAAGCCATGGCACACACTACATGTGAATTAGTATGGCTGAGGAATCTCCTACAAGAAATCGGGTTCTCCATGGATAGACCTATGAAATTGTAATGTGACAATCAARCTGCACTCCACACCTCATCTAACCTTTTTTTTCATGAGAGAACAAAGCACATAGAGATTGATTGCCACTTTCTGAAGGAGAAGGTCCTTGCTGGAGAGATAAGCACAGAACATGTGGGCTTAAGTGATCAATGGGCAGATTTGTTTACAAAATGCTTAAGCTCAGAGAGAGTGAACTATATATGTAACAAGCTGGGATTATATGACATATATTCTCCAGCTTGAGGGGGAATGTTAGAGCTAGCCGAATAAGGGTAGATTAGTCATTTTATTTCTGTTAAGTTATATGCTTATGTGACAGTTTTAATAGAGACTTTCTGTCCCATACTTAAGTGGAAGGCAGTTTAGTCTTTGTACAACTAATTAGAGGCTAATTCATATTAGGGTCGACTGATAGGGTTTAAGCTATCAGATTCGCCTATTCCTTTTCCTCTTCTTCTTCTTCTTCTTCCTTTGGTTCGAACTGCTAAAGACACTGAGATAACAAAGACCAATGATGGGCCCACGTCATTTGAATTTCATATGGCAAGTTATGACCCCATGCAACAAGCTATTTAGTCTATAAGTGCCTATTGATTGATATTTTTCTTTTAATTATTTTGCAGGTATTTAGGAGCCCTATGGCACCTTTTGCCTTGTTTCTGATCCTTTTCTTTTCTAGTCAWATTGGAATCTTGGTGGGCAAGTAGTCTTGCATTATTTATTCACAGTGGACCTACCGGTTTGGCTTCACCGTGCAACAATTAGGACTTTTGCCATTGTTCCAGCCCTTTAGTGTGCATGGAATTCTGGTGCTGAGGGAATGTATCAATTGCTTATTTTTGCTCAAGTAATGCTAGCCATGCTACTTCCATGTTCTGTGATTCCCCTTTTTTGGGTGGCCTCATCAAGTTCAATAATGGGTGCTCTCAGAATCTCTCAATTTGTAGAGTTTTTAGCTTTGATGACATTTTTTGGTATGTTTGGTTTAGAAATTGTCTTCGTTGTGGAAGTGGTATTTGGAAACAGTGACTGGGTGGGCAGTTTGAGATGGAAATGGGAAGTAATATTGCATTCTCATATGTTGTTGTTCTCGCCATTGCCTCAGTGTCACTTTGTATAATGCTTTGGCTAGAAACAACACCACTGAAGTCTGCAAGTGTCAATCCAGATGCACAGATGTGGAAGTGGGATCTACAATATTCTCAACCCGAGTTACCCATGGAGGGAGAGGAAATGGGTTTAGTTAGGACCACTTACCATGGAGAGGAGACTGCAGCTGAAGAGCCAGCATTTGAGAAATCTTTAGAGAGTCGATCAGATGGTTCAGCCATGGAACTTGATGTTGATTTGCCTGAAATGATTATGGATTCTGATCAGGAACCTCATGCTACTCCCATTTAGGAGAAATGTACTACTATAGTTCTTAACCAGTCAATGAGTCGGTCCCATTGAGGAGAAATGATTATGTACTACTATAGTTCTTAATTCAGAAAAGATGGCATTTTTAAGAGATACAACTACTAGCACCCAATGAGTCGGTCCTATCCTCAACCAGTCATCATTGTAGATAAATCTTAGTTAGATGTTTTATGTTTAGCTAGCTTTAGAGTCACCAACATAGAGTCACCTTCGACCTCCAGCTGCCTTAAATTAAGATGTTTAGCTAGCTTTAGACCAGAATAGCAGAAATTTCAGCTGTAAGGAAGTCTTCTAACCCTATTGGGCTTGCATAGTGAACTATAGAGAGAGAACTGCAATCTTAGTTAGATACTCAGATTCTAGGTGTGACAAAAATTAAAAACAGGGGTTATATTTTGACCAAAAATTAAAAACATGTACACAGATAAATCTACCCAATCGGCTACCAGATAAATCTACCCAATCATCTTCTTTGATCACGTGGACCAAAGCTTCAAATAGCATCACTTCTAACCCCAGATAAATCTACTCATTCGGTTCCCTCTTCTAACCCCAGATAAATCTACTCATTCGGTTCCTTCTTCTAACCCCAGATAAATCTACAATAAAACAAGGAATTAAGTCAACACTTCAGAAGAACCAATCGGCTCCATCTTCTTCTTCTTCTTTTTTTTGGTAATAGCTCCATCGTCTTCTTTGATCATGGTAGAGAAGGGTTATGAAGTCGAACCAAAAGAATAGGCAGCCTTGTTGGAAGTCACGATGAAAAAAAAAATGCAGACCACTGTAAATCAATCAAACCAGCAGTGATTTGATGATCGAATAACAAAAAAAAAAAAACAAATCTCTGAGAAAACCCCTGTACCTAACAAATAGCATCACTTCAAAATAACAAAGAAACAAAAAAAAACCCTTTGTCACAGCACTATAACGTGAATCTCAGAGAAAACTTCTGTACCTAACAAATAGCATCACTTCAAAATAACAAAAAAAAAAAACCACTTCGCCACAGCACTGTAACGTGAATCTCAGAGAAAACCCCTGTACCTAACAACTCTCATTTTACCCTTGTGCATGTCCTAACAAATCTCATAAAATTGGAAGGCTAGAATAGAGATTGGCGCAAGTAGTGAAGAAGATGAAATGGAGCTTCTCCTTTGCTCGCTAAAACAGACTATCCTACCAATCTCCTAACAAATCTCGCCTACACAAGGAGAATGGAGCTTCTCCTTGCTGAAAATAGTGAAGAAGATGAAATGGGGTCAGTCATTGCAGAGACTGGCGCAACAATGGTTAAAACATTCTTATCCACCAAAATATACAAGAAAATAGAGGAAATGGCTCGCCAAAGCAAGAGGAGTGTAGATCTGGTCTTCCTTTGCTTGAAATCACCAAAGAAGTCACCGGAGATACGACCGTTGGAATGCTTGGATGAAGGAAGAAGGAAACTCGCGAGTTCCCTGACAAAGCCCGATAACTTTTCTCAGGCGCGTCTCACGTTTTTCCTTTCTCACTGAGGTCGCACCATTTAAGAATATTCTCTTTTTTCCATCCCTTTCCCTTAAATCAAACTGAGCCTTGGGGAAAGGGGAAAGTTATTGATGATGCATGGCACCGAATACAAAAAAAAAAAGGTGATGGAACAAATGAAAAATAATGAAAAAAAGACAATCATAAATAAATAAAAGCATTAAAAAACCCAAAAATTTTGAAAATTGCTAAAACTTTTTTACCTTTTAGTGTTCCAACTTCCAATGTATTGAATCAATTCAATTTGCACCTAACAATAAAAAAAAATAGAAAAACTAACAAAAGCACTCTTAAAAAATAGAAGAGATTCAAGAACCAATAGCACACTTGACTAATAGGTCACCCTTGACAATCTAAAATTCTAAAATATATACAAAATATATTGTACAACTATTAATGTATATATATGACCCGAAATTCATTAGGCTTAGTTTGAAAAGAGTACAAATACAAATATGTATAGTGCAAATACATACAAAATAATAAAAAATACAAGTTTTTACACTCCGCATATTTGTATTTGTACTCTTTCCAAAGTGAGCATTTGCACCATACGCTTTATTTTTTTTAGTTTTCTTTCAAAATTTGAGATTTAGGCCCTGTTTGGCATCAATTCTAGAAAATTCTAAGAATTCATTATTTTTGAAGAGAATGAGTTCTTAATTTTTCAAATTCTTTGAAACAATCTAGGCATTTGGCACTTCATATTTCAAATTCTTAACCAAAGGGATCTTTGTGATCCTTGAACTTACTTGCAATAGATCATCTTTTAGATGAATTTTTAATAAGGAAAAAAACTTGGGGTTTCTCATATGGTGCCACACACCACTAGAAATTGAACTTAATCAAAAAGAAAAAGTGACAGAAAGGAGGAGAGACTAAAAAAGAGTGGAGGGAGGGAAGAAACATGAGGAAAGAGAAAAGAGAAACGTGAGGAGAGAGGGGGAGAGAAGAAAGAAATAGAATTGAGAGAGAGAGAGAGAGAGAGAGAGAGAGAGAGGTAGACGAGAAACTCAACAAGAGGATATTATAATTTATAAGTATTAATGCAACTATTTACATTAAGAAGCCTTAATCAGACCACCACAGGGTGAATGCTCTTGCTTCATCACGATAAAATTATTTTAAATTCCCGCATGGATACGAGTGTTGAATTATCTTTTGTTACTCAACATAAAAACTTTAAGACTGTTTTCTTAACAAGGATGATAAAAGTACCACTAGAGAGGAACTGTCATAATTCCAAACTTACAGAACTAAGCATCCACTAACCCCATATATTTGCACAAATCTCTCTTTCAAGTATTGCCCTTTTGTGAATTTAAAGGATTTCACACTGTCGGAGTTGCTATGCTAGCATTCCTTCTAAAATTCAGACACAAACACTCCATGACATTTTATGACTGTAATTTAGAGCATTCCTTCTAAAATTCAGACACAACAATCCATAATATTTTATGACTGTAATTTAGAGCATTCCTTCTAAAATTGCATTGTACACTCTTTTCAAATTGAGCCTTTAGAAACAAAAGGTGACATGCAAAATAAAATGCATGTTGGCATAGATATTCTACCACATACCCATTTTGCCTATGTTAGAAGAAGCTTCCATATGGAGCTAAATATCTAAACATGTGAAATTTTCCTAGCCAATAGRTTCTAACTTGACAAATAAGCCACGCATCATTGGAAGGTCACTGGTACTCTCCACGGGAAGAATTTACAATATGATGTGTGCACATTGGACTATTGGAGGGTGGGCCTTGGCGCAACGTTGGGTTGCTTCAACTGCGACCTATGTGGCCAGGGTTCAAATCTTGGAAACAGCCTATCTGTATGTGCAGGGATAAGGCTGTGTACATCTGTTCCCTCCACAAACCCAGAATTGGCCGGTRMCTTGTGCACTGGGCTGCCCTTTTTATGTGCAAACAGAGTTTTGGACCACACCCAAATCGAGATTTTCATGCTAGACAGAGTTAAAAGATTGGAACACAATTAATTTTACTTAAAAACAGCTCCATGGCTCTGCCAGCCGACTCTGTACTTGCTGCAAAATGAACAATTAGATATTTGAAATTTCTTAATAGGAGGGTGTATTTTTCATTTATAGAGCACACGGATGAATGTAACAAGCAAGTAATTCCACTAAACATAAACAGCATTACTCCATGAATTGCAGCAAGTATAATATCCATAATTCAAGAGGATGTTTTGAAAATTTTGTAGCAAGTAGATAAGTTCCATTAACTTTGAATGATTCCTGTGGTTTGCTTTTATGTTCAGAAACATACATTTTATCCTATATGAATAACAATGATGATCATCTAAGCCTTGTTCAACTATATGGGGTGAATCCTGTTTCACCATTTATTTCAGTGCCATATCCATTGTTAAATTATGAGTGCTTAAATCATTTATTTTTTTTTATCAATAACAACCAAATTCTATTAAAAAGAAGAATTATGGGTTAGAAGTATACAAATATAGGGAGGAGACAAGAATTTATCTCCCCCATCTTATACTCTTACAACTTTGCTCAAAACATTTCTTATTTCCACCCAAGTCCCTTCATTCTGGCCCTAGCTTTTCTAACCTTCAATTTGTAACTGATCATTTTTCCTAACAGGTGCTATAGATGGTCTTCTGGGCACATGACCTAATCGTCTCAATCTACTTTCTCTCATTTTATTACCTGTTGGAGCTACTCCTAGGTTCCTTCATATGGCTTGATTTCTAACCTTGTCTTTGCTAGTTTTATCACTCATTCATCTAAGCATTCACATTTCTGCTACACTTATATTTTAGACATGTTGTTTCTTAACTTCCCAACACTGCTCCATAAAACACAACTGGACTTATAGCTGTTTTATAGAATTTTCCTTTCAGCCTAAGTGGTATTCACCTGTCACATAAGCCTAAGTGGCATTAACATTTTGCCCATCCTGCTCTAATTGAGTTATTTCTTGGTCTCCAATCCTAATTGTACCCTGTTTTGCAATTCTATTATTGTTAAATTTACAGTGTATATATTCTGTTTTATTCCTACATATTTTAAAACCTCTTGTTTCTAATGCAGTTGTCCATAAACTTTTACCAAAATCCACTAGTGTGAGCTGTCTTACACCACATCCCAAGCCCAAATGAAGGAGAATGGTTGTGTCAGGTTGGCAGCTGGTGCTAAAACTTTTCCATATATTTAATGATACTACTAAGTCTAATTCTATTAAAAGGAGATGTTCAATTCTCTTCTATTCAAGTCATTATTTTATTTTTCTTGAATAAAGACCATGCAAACTACAATAGCACCCTCTCCAGGCACTTTAGCTGCATAGAAAAGGCCATTACTCGGTGTTGGTCCAGCCATCTGGGGTCCTGAGTAGGGTTGACTAGATACAATCCTAAACTTTTTTTTTTTGGCACAAAGCGACAGCTCTCATACTTGAATCCACATTCTCATGATTGTCAGCCAAAGATTTTACTGTTATACCAAGCAATGGCATCTAGGCACTTTAGAGACTTGGATAAGGTACTAAAATTAAACTACGCAAATTAACGTAAGGTTTAGAGCACTTCCAAGAAAAAAGTGCCCAACAGAGACAAAAGCTTAGTTGAACAAAGGGCACTTAAATACACAAAGTCAACAGAAACTATAATTGAACTAAGGCAATCTCAAGTGCAGATGTCAAAGCAGTTGTGTCATTATTAGATTTGGTCATCCATTTTTTTTTTTGATCAATAACTCAGCATTTTATTAATTAGGTCATCCAATTTTGAGCAGGGGCATAGGTTAGACTAGGATGGAGGGTGAAAGCTGAAAGAAGTCCTGCTTCAGGCGGTAAGTAATACAGAAAACATGCATTAATCATTGTGAAGAACCTATTCATACCCACTTCTATGCACCAAAAGAGTATTCTAGATTTCAAATTCAGGTTATCCCTAGAGATAAAGGACCCAAACCGCAATCTGCCTTTTTGCCATGATAAAACTGCCTAAATTAAATAATGTAAATATTAGCAGTAGATCCATAAAATACAAACAAAATAAGAAAATAGAATTCTATATATATATATATATATATATATATATATATATATTCTATTTAAACACTAAACAATGAATGGTAACATTGGAAAACAAATTTGATAAATGAGGAGACAATGCTTCAAAGATGTCTTCTTAAAATCTGGAGCTTTTCCAAAGAAAATAATATTTGTGGGACAGAGAGAGTACTGTAACACTACCAGGCTTCTATGTGAGTGACCCAGGTTCTTGGTAACATGGTTACTAGCATCTAGCCAAGAGTACTAAAACATCAAAAGAAAGGGCAAAGAAAGAAAAAAGGATTAAATATGTAAAGATCAAAATCAACCTTTGATTGCTGCACCATGGATTAATAGCTTGTTCAGATGGATTTCACAATCAACAAACCCATTGGCTGACAGCCTAGTAAACAAGTGGGGAGAAGTTCATTGTGTTGGAGGCATATCGTCTAGGGTTTAGTTTTATATACCATTTTGTACTTATTATGTAAGATCCTCAGCCTGTATGCTCTTTTGTTGCTGACTAATAAAGCATAACATAAAAAGGAAAAGATCCATCAAGCCTGCACTAAAAACCCTCTCTCACCATCTTGCTAATGGAGTAAAGTGCCACTTGTGGCATTCTAGCACAGATTCCTTGACCATGGTATGGATAAGCACCACTTCAGCCAATTAAGATCCACTGATATTCATAATGCTACCATGACATTAAAATGAGTGAAGTTAGTAAAGGCTTCAAGGCCACCTTCTACTGCTGATGGAAACTACGTCGATATGTTGACAAAGGCAACTAAAAACTTGTTTAGAGGCTTAAAAAAAAAAAAAAAACAGAAATACAGATCCAAAAGGACATATTAGTTTTGTTGTACCAGACACTTATCTTAAGGGCCTCAGAGAAATCCACAGCCACACACTTTCTTGTGAAAACAAATAGCAAGTAAAAAAGCTATGGCACTTTTTTTATCAATAAAAAGCTATAATACTTAAAATAATAATTGATGACAACAAATTAAAAGGCCACAAATCATTAAGGTGAAACAGCTGTACAAGAGTTTATACACAAATATGAAACCTTAGATTGTTCACAGTACTGTATAATACATACTGCTGAACCATCAATCCATCAGAGAGGGCTGGAATATCTGAAAAAGCTTGAAATAAGTCACTCTTAAATGCAATCACATGATTCATTCAGCAGGTCCTCTTTAAGACAAAAGGGAAGAAACAATAAGAGCTTATGGAATAAAATGTTCAGCCGCAACTTTAGAAACTGAAATTGTTCATATAGGTTAAGATTGCCTTATGGTACAAACGTACATAGGGTCTAGATGTCTAAATCTTGAAGTATGTTTATCTTGGAATATCCCCATGCAAGGACAATCTAAGAAATAATAAATGAAATGAATTACAAAATACTAAGCATTACCTGGCAGATTCATGCATATGAAGAGATATTTTGCAATGAAACGATACCCATAGCATGCATTGAACTACTGACTGGAGATGTTCATCTCCCTCCACATCCTGGGCACCACCTTCTGCTGGGTTTTGAATAAAGACAATTAACCAAACCTTGAAAAAGAAACCAAAACATTGAGCCAGAGAGAACGATCTCTTCTTCCACTTCAGATTGTGTCTCATGCGAAACAAGTGCACTAAGATTTTTTGAATCTCAAGTAAACACCTTCTGTTGGTTCACTATCTCCTGCTTCCTGACTCTGAGTGCAGCATTTTCTGCAATGAAAACCATGCACCAAGGTTCTATTGATAATTGTCCTTCATATTTTCCTTATAAAAACCATGCAATTTCCTTCAATGACTGTCTTCAACTTCTTAACAAACCCCCTAGCCTTTCAAAACAATCCCAATAGGCAAGATAGGAACTCACAGTTCCACAGATAATTGACCTTCATATTTTCTTTATAGAATCCATGTATGCTCCTGCAAGGACCAGCTTCAACTTCTTAAGAATGAGATCTCCCTGGCCTTTCATAACAATACCAATAGGCGAGGCAGCAGCAATTAGAACATAATTTTCACCATTACCAACATCTATTTCATACAATTCTGCGAAAATCTCCCGAAATTCATGGACCAACCAGTCATAGAACGGTCTAGACGRAGGAATCACATTTATCACAAGAATACCAAGCTTGTGAAGAATTGATTTAACAGCCAAAAGAACCTTCTTTCCTACAAATTGCAATGGTGGGGCAGTAATGCCATTTTTTATGTCACTTGAATCCAGATCAACCATAATTACATCCATTAAAGTATAACGCCCATCAAAAATATCCAAGCATTGATCACTTTGTATATCAACCATAGCAGCAGAACCTGAATTCTGATGGACAACTTGGCAGGCAAATTTCTCCATGACTTCAATTCCATCTCCCACATGAACCCGGAGGAATTCACCATCCACTAACCCAAAGTGTTGCCTTGCAATTCTCAGAACCGTTTCATCCGCCTCCACCCCCATTACTTCAAACCCGAAATGGGTATTCAAGAATGTAAGTAAGGCCCCACCCCCTACACCAACACAGAGAACCCGAGGCTTGGAGCCCGACTGAACACGCTCCTCAAGATATGGAGCAATCAAAGATAGACTTGCCACCATTGGGGCCAGGTAAGGATGAACCAAAATACCGGTTTCTGGACGAAACTTTACTTCATCCAAGCCGATATTAGTAGAATCAGCTTCCGGATCGGGAGTGATCCGTACTTCGGTTTGTATCAAATTCGGTATTCGTTTAAAACGCAATCTCCTCCGAAACTCTCGCGTCGGTGACCTATCCGACACATCGCGGTGTTCAATTTCAACGTCTTCAACTAACATTTCGCCGGCACAACAGCCAACGCATCTCTCGACCAGTAAGCTACGAATAACGTTATCTTCATACGCTACAAATGGTATTTGAGGGAGACAATTTATAAAGCATGCCTTGGGCGATAAGGCGAGGAGAAGCGGAGTTAAACTCTCCTCGAATTTCGCCCGATATTTTGTAAGGTCACATGCCGGACGGTTGTAACCCGGAGGAAAATAATCGCCGCCGCAAGGAGGATTTCCGGCGAGTATTAAACGAGAAATTCCAGGGCAGCTAAGGAGGAGTTGGAGGTGACCTGTCTCGGTAGAGAAGATCCAATCTTCCTCGCGATCCTTCGGAACTAGCATCGCGGCAATTTGAGGTGAACCGGGGATTTGTACAGGGGAATCGAGGACGGCAATTCGTAGAAAGTCGCCATAGAGACTATGTACAGTTCTGGTCGRAAGGGGGTTTGGGATAGAGAAGCAAATGAAACGGGAAGGAGCTAGGGTTTCAAAGGTACCTCTGTCAACGGCCATAAGGACTAGATGCCGGGCTTCACTCCTCTCGCCGTTATCAGCTTTTCCTATCAGTGTGTGTCCTCGCACTCAGACTCAGAGAGAGACAGACACCTGTACTTTCACGCAACCCCATCAACCAACGTGCTAAAATACAGACAACCATTAACACGTCCTTTTGAATCAATCTGGACCGTCCGTTCATTCCAATTCTGAAGGATCCACAAGCCCCGACTGATCTTCTAGGTCGTCTCGTCTCCTTGGCCGCTTCCTATGCACCCTACAGGCTACATGGAACATGGTTTGCCTCGCCTTATCGGCCATCGACCCCATATTATCGCCGCCTTGTTCGTAAATCGTAACCTCCTCTGTAGTTCCCGCTRCCCGGTTGTTCGTCATGTCCTGCGCAGTTCCCGTCGTCCTCTCCGTTCCTTCCTTGCTCCCAGCAATTACCACTCGCTGTGTCTTTCATCTCATTTGTGTACTACTCCTTTGCTTTGTCCATGCCGAGATTGTTGTTCCCTGCTTCCCTCGTGGATCTGTTGCCTTTGTTGGCCATGTATTTAAAACCTGATTCTCTCATTTCATCCGCTGCATTACGACCCCGGAACTCAATCCATCAAACAACCACTATTTCACACAGAAGCGAATTAAAGCAAGAGTAATGAGAACTAACGAAGTACGCTTAATTACCTTTGGCTTTGGGTGATTGGTAGCAGAAGCGCCCTCGAGAATTTACGGGTTGGAAGAGATCGAAAAGAAACAGAAGGGTTCTCCGGCCTTGAAGCTTTGAGGAGAGCGGCTTTCGCTACATACATGTATGGTTGCCATGGTTAGGACGTCAAGTTTCTTTCTTGCACTCTGTTTTTCTCTGCTCACAGAGTGTACTTTCTCGATCTCCACTCTCCAGTACGTGGAATTGCTAGTGAAGAGAGCTTCTGTAAAACTTTGTTGAAATAGGGTGACGAGGAGAAGGGCCGAAGGGGTGTCTGCATTTCTGAACTACACATGTTTCTGTCAATGCCGTAAACGATGAGAGCGGATCTTATCAACGAGACAACGACGAAGATGATGATGGGTTCAGAATTGCCATACCATCGCTCTCGATCGTCCAAATGTATGCGATTTGGACCGTCGCTTTACCGGTGCCACGCGAAACCTTTCAGTCATTTAGCCCAAATATATATCTCGAGTTCGTTTCAAGCTAGAATCTTGAAGTCGAGCTTGGTTCGGTCAGAGCTGTGAATTCGATTTAAACATATAATTCTTTTTTTATAACTTAAGGTTACAAATTAGTACATGATTATTTTTGTATTATTAAATCATGTATTATTATCAAGTTAAAGAATTTGATAATAAAAGAAGGTTTTATGTGGCATTTTATGAGAAGTTGATATTAAATTCTATAATACAATATCATCATTTAGATAAATTGCCTTGTCATTTTTTGAAAAYATCGACAAGTGGCAATTTATGAGAAATTCTTAATAAAGCCTACAACCCACTGCAAGGCTATAGYCCTCCACCATCATGTGGCCTTCTCATTTTTATGGAAAGCTAGATACCTAGCATTTTCAGATAAGTTGTTGCTAAACCACATCCCACTACCACCTATATATATTAAAATACATGGGTAACTAATGAGATGCACTTTCCTAATAACTTAAATAATCTCTTCTCCTAAAATTTCTCCTAAACTATCTCCCCCACTTTTTTCAAAATTATCTCTAACTCATTTTTATCTTCTAAATTATCTCTAATTCCTATTTATCTCCAAAATTATTTCTAATTTAGTAGAGAGTTTCTCTCCTAAATTATCTCTAAATCCTATTTATCCCCTCCCCTACTTTTTATCTATATCTATCTAAAAAAATTTTGGATAAAAAATTAATTATTATTTAAGTATTCTAACAAAATTATATAATAACTTTAAAATATTTATTAAAAACACAAAAATAATTTTATATTTTTACAAAATATATCACGAAATTATGTACTAAAAAATTAAATTATGTTTTTCCAGATTATCAATTTAAATGTTTTTCAAATATTTAATAATATATAATAGCATTAAACAAATAAAATTCAAATAATAAAAAATTTAATTTTGTATATATTATTTAAATAATTAAATAACTGAATACTTATCATAACTAGATTAAATAGTTAAATAACAAATTTATGTAATACATTAGAAAAAATCTTCAAAGTAAAAAATAATAATTATAACATAATATTGAAATTAATAATAATTTAATATATTACAAAATTAATAACGAAATTATGTAATAATAGTATAAATTATGATTTTATGGATAATTAAATTAAATAAATAATTAATATTTTAAATTTTAAATATTTTACATATTATTTAAGTATTTAAATAACTAAATATTTTAAATAGCAAGATATGTAACATAACTAGATTTCAAATAGTTAAAATAAAGAAATTATGTAATAAATTTTAAAAAAAAAAATCCTGAAATGTAGAAAAATAATTATAACATAATATTAAAATTAATAATAATTTAATATTTTTATATAGTATTGTAAATAACTAATTTCACTTATATCAAACAATAATACAAGAAAATAACTTTCAAATAAATTAATATTTATTAATAATAATTTTAAACTCTTAATCTGTATTTATTATATAATTATATATACTAAAATTAATATTTATGGTATTTCAGTAATTATTTATTGTTTTTTGTGATAAATGTATTTTCAATGATTATATATAAATTTATTTTGTTTCTTTATTTAACATAAAACTTTCAATAATTATTGGAGATTAAACTACTATTATTGAAATTTTTAAAGTTAATATATTGTACTTATTGTATTTTTGTTATAACTTATTGATTAATATTTATTAGAGATTAAACTATTATTCGAGATTATACTACTTATTGACTAAGTTGATATATTTGTAGTGCTTATTGTATTTTTTTCATTGTCATTATGTTTTCAAGTTGGGGAGTTGGTCAACTAAAACCGATTGACCTTTTGTAAAAATCGACCCGCTCAAGTTGTATCGGATTGGGTCGATTTTTTGGCTTGGTTAGTCGGTTCAAAAGATTTAAACTTAAAAATGTAATTTTAATTTTAAAAATTATATTTGTGATGTAAAACATTTTAGACTAAGAAATATGAGAAATTTGCCAAATTTTTATATTAAAAATTAAATTTAAAATATAAAATATTAATATATAGCCATGGTTAGGTCATTCGATTTTGGTCGGTTTACAAATGGCCAAAGTGAAACTGATCTAACTTAGTTGAATTAGGAAATTTTTGAACCAAAACTGACCTAAAATACTAGAAAACCAACCAACTCGGGTTGAGTTGATTAGGTTGATTGGTTTCATCAGTTTGATGAACAAACCTAACTGAAATTAATTATTGTTATTTTTGTATTATAAAAAATTTATTAAAAGTATTTTATAAAATATGAATAATTATTAATTATTTAAAAAGTTGAAAATATAAAACAACCGTTTACTCTTATGAGTTCACATTTGCGCCCCACAACGTTCCATAGCATATCCCCGTCGTTTATTAGGAACATCTCCCAATGATGACATCATCGGTTCTGGTACTATCGTTGGGAGATGTTTCCAATACATGGTGGAGATGTGTTGTGGGATGTTGTGGGGTGCTCCCTTGTGAGACGCAGATGTGAACTCTACTCTTATGTGTTTCTATTTGGGTCATTTACTGAAACACACCTTATAACTTTACATATTTACTTAAACCTACCTTATAGTTTTTATTTTACTAAAACATCTCAAATATAGCCAATAGAGTGGTTGCCCGTGTCTTATTAAGGAGTGTTTGTTTTGTCATTAGGCCTATGATTTTTTATTCCAAAAATATTCTTAACACTTTTTTTTGTATATAAAACAAAATTGACCAAATATAGCCAATAGAGTGGTTGCCCATGTCTTATTAAGAGCAAAAATGGTATTTTAATTTTTATTTTCTTTTGACTAAATTTATTTAAATGAGCATTAGGGTCAACACTACCATTTTCCACTATTATCCAAGGGAAGATTGATTAAATCCACTGCAAATTATAAGTGGTGTTTTAGTAAAATGCTAACTATATGGTAGATTTTAGTAAATCCATTAAACTATAAGGGTATTTTAGTAAATGACCCATTCTATTATTTAGTTTTGCTTAATAAATCCCGTGCATCGCACGGGTCCCCGTTTGTCTTTAAATGATTTTTTCAAAAAGAAAATACTTTATTAATTACAAACTTTTTAGGAAGCAACCTAATTTAACTTTTAAAAATAAATAACTCAAAATATATTTATTGGATAAATAATAAATACCAAATAAAGTGGGTTATTGTTTACCAATAAGATCTCATTTAATATCTTGAATCAAATTAAAAAATATAAATCAATAGTGGGTTTCAAATAAAATTGGTTAGAATAGATTGTCAATTACAAAGATATAAGACCCATATTAGTTTTTTTTTTAATTTAATTTTTTATAACTAATTAGTAAACTTCAAAAACTGATTGTGCATTAAAGTTATGTAAATTACCAGAATTTAGTATAATTAGAAAATCTATTATAACAACAATATTCAGTAATTAAATACTGAATACTAAAAAAATATAAGAAAATAATCATCACCATTACTAATTAAAAATAATATTAATCTTTAATTAAATAATTAAGTAAATATTACATTTTGATTAATCTTTTTTAAATTTTCAATAAAAAATTAATTATAATAATTATTATGATAATAAAAACATTAATTAAATACTTAATAATAACAATAATAATTAATTAACTAAATATTACAACACAAATAATCATTAAAAATAAAGAAATAATAATAAAAAATTAGACATTTTTTGTTTAAACAAAATAAAAATTATCAAAAAATACTAACCCCGTACTTAGTACGGAGTCATTCTCTAGTTATCAACGCTCATGTTTTATGGGGAAAGGTCATTAAGAGAATACTTACCAAGAAAAAGGTCAGTAACGGTAATGATAAAGAATAAGGGTTCTGTTTATACCCATTTATCGGTTAATGCTAGCATGAGAAATGTCGGAAATGTAATAAACTTTAATAACTCTTCAACTTCTTATATAGTGGTTTTAGGTTTGGCTGTTTTCAAGAATTCTAACTTGACGATACTTTTTTGGCAAAGAAAGATCCTCCTCCATTCATTTTATATAGAGAAGCTTACATGATTAGGGTTTTAGGTATTATAGTGTAGGCTAAGTTGGCCCTTACACGGTACATACGCAAAAAGGTGGACTGCTTGATTGTAATATCTAGGTATATGAACAAAACATATTGATTCAAAAGAGGATATCAGTCATCTTAGATAGCTTCTATGCAACAGCTCTAATGCTGTGAGTTACTTATCTGTTTTTGCAAATTCAACTGATGCTGTGTTATTTATATATATATATATATATATATATATATATATATATACCAAAAGATGTGATATTCCTTTTGTGGAGGCCACTTGAAATCCTAGGGCTCGAATTTCAGCATCATAGCTGTTGAGTGCCCAACAAGCCTATCTTCTGCATTGTTGTGGCCGCCTGGCCAGATATACATTACAATGTCCATTAGTTTTGCTCTTGTGGTTCTCCATTTTTATTAATTTTAAATGGAACAAAAAAGTTATTAAGCAAATTGTATTTTACTATATAATATATTAATTATAATAGTAAATTCTTTTAAGATAGCTGTAAAATAGGTATTAAGGCATCCATGACGATGAAAATAGGTATAGTTAAATGACCACCAATGATTACAATTTGCCATGCAACAGTTTCATACGCTAGCAACACAAAGCCAGTTGTTGAATCAATGCAAATAAAAAGAAGAAACTATAAACAAAATTAAATGATAAAGCAATTTAATTGGATAAAAATATTCAGAAAATAAAAGTTTAATAAAAATAAATGAAGAATTGACACTTGAGCTTTAATTACATTCATAAAAGCATGCAAAAAATAGGGAAAATTTCTTCGGTAGAGGGATTAAAAAAATTAATTTGTCCATCATTCTTCTTTAAATTTTCAAAATAAAGGTACTCCTCTACTTCTTCTTCAGTTTCCTTGGTCTCTCTTCGCCGCCTAAGTCCAAATCTAGGTTCCTTCATCTGAGACGATGAAGACTTCACTTAGAAGGCAAAGGCATGTCCCTAAGATTCACTTCATAACCATAGCAAGGCTAACATTTTCTTAGAGGACGTCAGCGTTTGAAGGTAAAGGAGTGACTGGGTCGCGACAGAAATGAATGCCCAAGTGTAATTACCGTCCAGGCCCAGGTCTCTGTTATTGGAAATAATAAATCACATCTGAAAAATCTTTGATTTTTCTGAAGCAGAATATAGAAAAGGTGTTTTTGAACTCCTTTGAAGTTATCGAGGTTGGATTCATTTGGTTACCATTTTAATGTCAGAAGCATAGACCTGATTGGATTTAGGGAGGTTTCTTTTCTTCTGGCTTGAAATGGAGGCTGGTGATAGCAGGATGAAACCTAGGGGACCCTTCAATCAGAGCAGCTTAATCTCATCAGTCCTACTGTATTTCCCTCTGATAAAAACTTGGGGCAAGCTCATGATCTTTTCTCCCAACACTCTCTGCAACTCCATCCTATATCCCGAGTCCCATTCCTTGAAGACCGCTCAACAGCACAACAATCTTCATGAATTGCACAATATATTAGACATAGAGAGACCTTTCATCACTAATTTACCTTTCTACAATTTTTCCCGATCTCTCCTTTATCTCAAGTGAGGGGGTTCAAGTTCCCCATCTTGACCATGGTGTTTGCAAAGTCAGTTAGAAGAAATGTGAATCTCTGTGGAGGTCAAAATAATGTCATCCAAAGATTCCCAATTGAAAAGCTCCTAATTAGAGTGTAAAAATCCCCTCCTCATGGTGAGTTATTGGCCGGCTAAGGTTTCAGGTTCTAAGGCTTCGAAACTTTGCTTACAGTGGATTTACTTAGAGAGGGAGAGAGAGAGGGCGCCACCTCCTCGGCATTGTCGAACGCCAACCCAGGAAATTCCTTCAATGGCTGCAATTTGACACAGTAGAGCTCTACCTTCAGACAAAACGTGTCGAACCCATTTGAAGCAAGATTGAGATAAACCAACGTTTGATGAAAATCACGCAGGGGCTCGAACAAAATGTTGTTGGAGTCTTGGAGATATCTAAATACTTCAGCAATTCAAGATAGAATAAGCTCTCGAAAATATCCCCTCGAAACGAATTAATCCCCCAAGTCGAGCTTCTGAAGCTTATCAGAGAAATTCCCAATCTAAGAAATATAGGTTCTCTAGAAAACCAAATCAGGAGAGCTGAAATTGGCTTTCAATGGTCGATTCTACAGAAACATTAAGAGTAGTTTAAAAAATTTACCTTAAAATATATTTATAATTTCTTCGGGTCCAAAAGTTCTCTCGAGCACACTTTTACACACCCAAAGGGGATGAATGCCAAACCTTTCCTTTTCCCCATGCACACGCAACACATCCCATCCATTGCTGCTCCTACTTCCTTCTGTCTCTCTCCAGCCATGCCGTCCGCTCCCATAAACAATCTCATCAATGATGACCTTTGGCAATGGCCCTGTGGCAATGACGGTGGGGGGCACCACCATATTCCTTACACACTCCGCTGCTAATTTTATCGCCAAGTTCATCCTGGACTCTACCGGAATCTAACCTGCAAAGGTTGTTTCCACATGCGCCACACTATTTCTCAGGCGCCTGAAGTTGATCCTCACCCATCAGTCTTCCGTTCCCTTGCGTTTATATTGGAAGGGCTAAAGCCCCAGGTGGTCCAATAGTATTTCATCTCCTTCAATCCCAGCCATTCCTTGAGGTTCTTCCACCTTGTCCCCCTTCCCCTACCCTACCCTACCCTCCATTTCTGCATTACTTCTTTCAAGAAGCACCCCACGGCCCTCTGCTATTTTTCCTCTTTGTCCCTCTACCCATTCCTGCAAATCCAAGATTGTTATTTCATAGGCTGTCTAATTTTTTTTGGGGGTAAATCTCTTAAATTATCTCTAATGTTTACGAAATTGATAAGTTGTATCTTACTGTTTAGATATTGTCTTGGGGTATCTTAAGTTTTCTGACAATTGTCATCATTAGAAAGAAACGAAATGTTAAATTTGCCCTTTATTATTTATCAAAATTTCAAAATAAAACACAATTAATGAAAAACCCCTGATTTAATTTTTTCAGAGCTTTCTTGAAAAATAAATCAGTGCCTCTTTGTTCTAGTGCGATTGTTCATTCTACACCTCGCCCAATTATGTACCTGTCACCAACCCCTCAATAGCAATAGTGCTGAGTTCCGATACCTCCACCAACTCCTCCGCCATCGAGTTTCAATACCTCCCAAAGCCTGAAATCATAGTTGTCTGTCTCAAGCGCGTTGGAGAAGAGAAACATAGTTGAACTCAGAATGATTGTTGCAAGCATTGGAGATTTTGGGAAGCATTGAATATCTAGATTTTGTTTTGAGTTATGGAAATCTGGGTTTCCTATCAGGGGTTGTGTGGCTAGAATTTGAGGAAATGGACTATACTACTTTAATGGCGGCGAAGAAAAATGGGTTGAATGAAGAGTTTAGTTTTAATATATGAAGCATCGGAGCATAATCAAAAGCGGTGTTTTTGAGAAGCATTGAAAATTTAGCTTTTGTTTGAGTTTCTAAGCTGGAAATATGGATTTTCTATCAAGGGTGTGTGGCTAGAATTTGAGGAAATGAACGATGCTACTTTAATGGCGGTGAAGAAAAATGGGTTAAATTGTCGGAAGATATATTATTTATCCTAAATCTCTAAGTTTGAAGAATTAGGTTTATTTTTTGTCGAGATTGGTGATTTAGGTTGGCTAATTTCAAGGATTTCTCCAACGTCCAAGCCTAGCTAATTTTAACTGTCGCCAACCAAATGGAAAACTTTTTCTTCTAGAACTCTGAACGTCCAAACCTTATTTGGGGCCTTCCTTCTATTTTTCTTCCTGAACGATTTTTTCTTTTGAAACAAAATGAATCTCAGAAGCCAAAATTTTCCTTCCACTTTCTTTACCTCCTTTTTACCAAATTTTTGTCATTCAGAAGTTGGAGTGGTCGTCATTGCTTATAATGATGATATCAAAATTATCACCACCGTTGCAACTTTTAATATTAGCGATGAACAATAAGGGTATTTTAGGAATTTTAAAATGATTATCACTCACGTAATATTACATATGAATGGAGTGTGACGAAAAATTAACAGCAAATGAGGTTTTAGATAATTGTCAGAAAACTTAAGAGTACCACAAGACAATATCTACAACAATGGTACAGTTTGTCAATTTCATAAAAAATAGGAATAGTTTAAGAGATTTACCATTTTTTTGTCTTAAAAAAAAAACAAGACAAAATGGAATGAAAGAAATAATCTAAAGGAAAAACATACATGAGGGATACTGCATTAAGTGGCCCATAATCATCCATAGGAATCTCATGAGAATAACAAAGATGACAAAATAATCATCCAACACAGAACCAAGATGACAAAATAACAAAGAACGAAAAAGAATTAAACTGGAGAGAATAAAAAAAAAAGCTGAAACGAAAGACAAATAAAATTCTTACAAAATAGGCAAGTGGGTTCCAAATGTAGAGCAGTTTCACACTTTCATTTACTTAAGAGTGATAATTGCCTTTCCGATTTCCTCTACGTTAGCTTGTAGTCTCCTTTAACATAGAAGAAGCCCAAACCAGTTGATGTTTTCTATCATGAAATCGGAAAAAACCATGCCAAATAGCCCAACAAACCCAACCCCAACTCCACAAAATCTTCTACAAAAATTTGAAGTTTTATTTTACCATTTCTTTCATGCCATTATTCTTTGCTATTAGTCTCTTTGTTGCAAAATAGTCTGCAGTCATGATAATAATAGCTTTAGAACATAAATGCCCCTCCAAGAGACATTCCTCAATTGTGCTCAAAACCTGGGACGATATAGGCATTAGGAAACAAAACTTGCATATCACGATGGGATGCTGAGATGTTGAGATTCTTAGTCTGTGTTTGGCCTGAAGGAAAAAGCAAGGAAAAGAAAGAAAAGGTAGGAAAACTTTTACAAAACTTGTATAGCTTTCCCTACCATTCCCTTCCTTTTCCTTTAAATTAAACATAGCCTTAGTTAAATATAGATGGGAGGTTTTCAATGGTGGCCTTCCCTCTTTAATGTTGCTGGAAGACACCTCGTTAAAACAAATAGCTGCCTTCTTTCATGCATTGTTTTGGAAGATAAAACATTAATTTGCATGACTTGTCAGACATGGGAAAATCAAACGACTCATAAAGGGTAATTGAAAAAGTAAAAATTATAAAAAAAAATAGAAAATACAAAAAAAAAAAGAGAAAATAGATAAATACCTTTGCTGAAAGGAGAAGCCTGCTGACATGGCGGTTCATTGGGTTTCATTTGTTTGTAGAGATAATTTTATTTGCACAAATGAATGGAAGTGCAAAATAGGCACAGATGGAGATAGGAAGAGGGTTATTTGATTGAGAGTAGGGGTGTCAATAGACTGGTTTTGTATTGAATCCCATCTAAACCAAAATCAATTTAGAGGATTGGATGAATCAACAAGACATATTGAATTGGACCAGTCCAGATTTAATGGTCCAAAGTATTTATTGGATTGGATTGGACCTGGTCCATCCATAATGAATTTATATTGAATTGGGTTGGATTGAGCCAATATCTAGTTCATTGATAGAAGATAAGGAAATAGGTTTTACTGGACCAAGTTTGGTCCAAACATTAAATTGGATCGRTCCAAAGTATTCATTGGATTTGATTGGACCTGGTCCATTTTTAATTCTCTCACAGTGGACTGGATCTAATTGGACCAAATCCAGTCCAATTGACACCCTTAATTGAGAGGGAGTACGAAATAAGATGATGTGACCGAGGGAATTGAGGTAATAGGAAGGTGGTGCAAATTTTGAATTAATTTTAGAGGTGTAAATTTTGAATTGCCATTAAGTGCATACGAGATATAAAGTACAAATCTTGTATCAAATAGAAGTGTGTATCTTAATTACAAATAAAAAGGCACAGAATTGAACCGGTTGCAAAATAGGTAGGTATTTGATTCAGATTTGCACTATAAACATTTAGAGCCTTATTTACTAAATAAAAATATAGAAGCGACGATGATTGGAAGTACAAAGTTAGTTAAAAATCTGTTTTTATTTTAAAGAAAAATCCAAAGCAAAATATGAACTACAATTTGCAATTTTTAATAATATGGTTTTTGTTTTTTATTTTAATTTAAAAAATCACATTTCATATTCATCACCATCATCATCATTATTATTATTATTATATATTTTCACATTGGATGCACCTGTGTAGCACATGTCCTTCCGCTAATATATATAAAAATGAAAATTTCAGGCCATTTGCCTTTTGTCCATGATGTAATTTTATCTTAACAAATTTACCCTTCTTTTTGTCATATTTGTCATGCATGTTACATCCCTCTACCCTTTAAATTTTTATTTGAGAAAAATTCCTAACAAGTACCTTATACTTTGGGCCTACTGCCAATTTGGTTCCTGAACTTTACAACGTGACAATATGGGACCTAAATGTTCAAAACGTGTCATTCCAGTATCTGCCATTAATCAGTCCGTTAACCAGTTGTTAAGTGACACTTGAAAAAACACAAATGCCCTTCGAGTGTCATCAAGTTCTCTTTATCAACCATTCCTTTATTGGCAAAATGCCCTTTAAGCGTCGGTGGCATTTTGGTGACCCCAACTTTTTTGAATAAAAAAGGCAAAGATTTGGGACTATTGATTTTTTATCGATATTAGATATTTGATAAAGAGGGAATTTATATCTTTTCAAATGTCACTTAACAACCGATTAACGGTAGGTACTGGATTAGCATATTTTAAAAGTTAAAATACTAAATTGTAATAGCAAAGTGGCACCAGACCCAAAGTATAGGATAATAATAGGGAATTTGTCTTTGTTATTTATTAGTAAATTTCATATCTCTTCCTATTACTGGTGAATTCTCTCTATTAACGTACCCCCCCCCATTGCCTGTTCAGTATGCTCTCCACTACATCTGTATTGTTGGGGATTGTTTGTCGGTGATTTCTTTGATGAAGAACAGGGAAAGTACTCCACCTTGTACTGGAACACCGCAAACGAACAAATTCAGAAATTCGCGGTGAAGGTTTTCGTTCTGACACCAGAAACTCGACGTTTGATGTTGGATGCATTTCTCTCGAATTCATCTTTAATTAAACAATCCATCAAATATCAAAATTCGAAGATCGAATTAAAGAAGAAAAAGAAAGTGCATAGACTGATACGGAATTTGATATTTTGATTTGAATTTCTTGTTGGCAGCATTTTCTTTTCTTTTCTTTCTTTCTCTATAGCCGTAATTTGATTTGTTGCGCTTGGAATGAGTATAGATACAAATTTGTAGAGTGTAAAACAAAAATGTTTGGTTCATGTGAATGCAAAGTGGTTCAAGATTTATACACCCATTTTGTAGAGTGCAAAACAAACTGGATTTGCTTTTTCTTAGGCGTAGAGAAGGGAGAGAGAAGAAAAAAAAAGGGAAATTTTTTTATTAGTATCTTATACTTCGGGCCTAGTGCCACTTTGGCCCCCAAACTTTAAAATAAGACAATTTAGTACCCAAATTTTCAAAACATAACAATACAATACCTGCCATTAACTAGTTGTTAACCAGCCGTTAAGTTGCATTTGAAAAAAGACATAAATGCCCTTCGAGTGTCATCTAATTTTTTTATCAACCATCCAAACATTGATAGAAAWTTAACAGCCTCAAATCATTGCCTCTTCCATTCAAGAAAGTGGAGGTCATAAAAGAGGCAATGATTTGAGGCTGTTAATTTTTTGTCAATGTTTGGATGGCTGATAAAGAAAATTAGATGACACTTGAAGGGCATTTGTATCTTTTTCAAGTGCTACTTAATAGTTGGTTAATAGTTAGTTAATGGCAGGTACTGGATTGTCACGTTTTGAAAGTTCGGGTACTGAATTATCGCATTTTAAAATTCGGGGGCCAAAGTGGCAGGCCCAAAGTACATGGTACTAATCGAGAATTTTCCCAAAAAAAATTGAAAAGGCATGGAGAACCGAGGCTTCTTCAGTTGGGTTTGGCGTAGGCGACGTGAAAAGCATACACGACGTAGAGCAAGGGTTTCAAAATTTGACCTCTGTGTCATCTTGATTTGCAGGTAATGTCAAAATTCATCTATTTTATTTTACTTGATTTTAGCATTTTAGTCAGTCCCACTAAAACTCCTTGAGATCTCTATTTTATGTAGCTTGAGTTAGAATATGTTAATCTCCACCTGTCTGCATAAATAGCAGTCTTGCCATCATTTTTCAATGAGTCAATATTATCGTCAGTTGGGTTTTTTTTTAAAGGGAAAATTCCCAATAAGTAACCTGTAATTTAGGCCGAGTGCTAATTTAGTACTTGAACTTTAAAATATGACAATCTAATACCCAGACTTTTATTTTGCGATGATTTAGCACCGACGTTAATTCACTGTTAATCAGTACCATCACGTGATATCAGGTGCAGGTTAAATATTTTCAAAATACCAAAACTAACCTTTATGAAAAAATCTGACCATTTTACCCTTTTCCCTTCCTATTTCCCTTATCCCCTTTTTATCTTCAATTTGGATTGAACGAACGAGAGAAGAGAGGAGACTTCACTCAACTCCCCTCTAGACTTCAATATGGGTTGGACGAACGAAAGAGGAGAGGAGAGTTCACTCAACTCCAACCTTTCTCTTCATTTTGAGCACGCCCATTCCATCCCTTTCTCTTCAAACTCGACTGAAGAAATGACAGAGAAAAGGAGACTCGGATGTTCACATGCAGCCCCTCAAGGATGTATCAAACCGAGCTACTAGCACTCGCAGTTACTGTTATGGTTGTCGAGAGCATCGACCTATGCCCCTCCTCCATCCTCTCCGGCATCCCCTTCGACAATACTTCCATCTTCCTCCTTAGATCACCTGCAAGGAATTCTTTCTTATCAAAATCAATACATTAATTCAAATCAAGTATTTATCATTAATGGAAATCAACCACATAGTACATTAAGAACAAAAAGCTGCTTACATGAAGCATTGCAAACAGAAATGAATAGAAGAATAATCAATTAATGTATAAGGAGAACCAAAAACAAAAACAAAGTAAGACGAAGGGAGCTGTTTAGAATCAGTAGTGAATCTTACGTCTATGAACCGAGACTTTCTATCTGAAACGAAGCACTCCTCGGTCCTACAATTCTTACTGATTGTCAAACTGGATTATGCCATTTCTTGAATCTCCTTCACGCATTCTTCCATTGATATTCCATCTAGTTTTTCTAATAATCTTTGAATAACTACTGTTTGCTTATCAAAGTTAGTACACTTGCGGAACTCGAAATCCTTAATGCATGAGATTCTTTGGAGCTCTTCTAGTTTCTCCTTCAGATCTTTGATTTTCTCTTCCAACATAACACCAACGCTTTTTCCTTCATACATCTTCTTTTTCCCCTATGAAAGAAAGAAGACGATCAAAAACATTGGAAATGGATTCAATCAAGGAAGAAAATAAGTGCAAGATTTAAACAACGAGATCCAAACAACAATGAAAAAAAAAGATGAACATCGATCAATGATTCTACTGCAAATCGAAGAGTTTGCTCCATCAGAACATGATTCTTCTCTAGCTTCTTCAACGCAACCTCTCTTACCATTCTCATAAAATTACACTTTACTCGAAGAATCTTTGCTTGTAACTTCCACTTCTTGTTTTCAAAGACCCTACTGCATCTTCGGCTATCCATCATCTTTGTATACTTTAAGTCATCAACTCTTTCTCTCGTCTCACGATCTCCAATGTTCAAGAGAACAATCAAAATAGTGGGATAGAAAGCTTGCTCTTGATCAAGTAGATTTTCAAGTGTTCCATATTTGTTAAGGTGAGAATCCGATTCCTTAATGGATCGATTTTCCTTTGATTTGTCTGGTGGTAGTTCTTTAGCGAGTTCTTTCTAGGTAGGTGAAGGATTCTAGGGCTAGGAGGCGGCGGAGGACGCCATTTCGGTCTCCGTGTGCTTGACGTTATCCTTCACTCGGTTGTTCATGTGCAGCCCCTAAACGAGAGAAGAGAGGAAACTCCACTCAACTCTCCTTTAGACTTTAATTTGGGTTGAGCGAACAAGAGAGGAGATGAGACTTCACTCAACTCCGACCTTTCTCTTCATTTTGAGCATGCCCATTCCATTCCTTTCTCTTCAAACTCGGTTGAAGAAACAATAGAGGAGACACAACAAGAATCGTCTTCTCTGGCAACGACTGAGTAAAAAAGGAGACGCAACAATGTTCTAGCGATGGCAACGAGAGTCGTCTTCTCCAGCAATGGCACTGGTTTCTTTGATTTCAACTTTCCAGCAGCACATTCGCTTGACATCATTGGTGTGAGGAGTTGGTTTTCAGAATCTCAGGTAACTACAAGTGTGAACAATGGCTACCATGCATTGCTTGAAATAGTTGATGGGTAATTAAGTCTTTTTGTCTTCTAACTGATGGTGAGTTAATGCCGGGTATTAAATCATCACAAAATGAAAGTTTAGGTATTAGATTGTCGCATTTTAAAGTTCATATACTAAATTTTCGACCTAAAGTACGGGGTACCTATTAGAAATTTTCCCTATTTTGAAAATATGAAGAATAGAAGAGGACAAATTTGATATTTTGTTTTTTGAGTTAGTAGTTAATAAAGAGGTCAATTGTAAAGTTAGTCAATTAGCTAAGTTATGAGGATAGTTTAAGACATTGAGAAAATTCTTGAACCGTATCTTAAACTTTGATGTTGTGTCAAGTCAGTCCCAAAGCTTTCAAACAGATCTCGTGTAATACCTTAAACAAGGGTTCACGGTGGACCGGGGAACTTCAAAAAGGGATTTGGTTCAAGGGAAGCTTGAAGATGAGAGCTCGTTAGATAGTAAGCTTGTATAGGGGAGCTTGTTGGATGGAGAGCTTGTTCCCTGTTTAAAATGATCACAAAAATATCATAAAGGATAATTTTGTTATTTTAAAAATAAATTAACGATATTGACTGATGGTCAATAACGGTAAAGACCTGTTAGACATAAATTGAAAATTTCGGGGACCGACTTGACACAACCCCAAAATTAAGCGTACCATTCACAAATTTTCCCTTGCCGAAATACAAATGAAAACCCTTGGAGCCTCCCCCCGCCCCCATCCAGTTATTCACACCTTATCTTCTCCCTTGGACCTTGGTTGCTCAGCTCGGAGCATTGAACTCAGCTGCAGAGCAACAAAATGGCAGATGAAGGCCCAACGGAACCGACCCTGGAGGACAAAGATGAAGAAGAACAAGAATATGAAGCAGAAGAGGAATCTTCTTCCTCTTCATCTTCTGAAGAAGAATCAGAGTACGACTCGGATGATTCCAACGAGGGAGGTGGTGACTATTACGGCTTCGAAGAAGAAGCCGAGGACGACGACTCCCCCCAGTCGAATATCAGGCGTTTCATGGAAGTCCTGGAGAGCAAGAGTATTAAGAGGGAGCAAGAGGAAGAAGAACGTGAAATCACTTACCAAGAGGACCTCTTCGATTTTCCTAAAGACCCAGAGAACTGGAGAGAAGAGGACCTCAAAGAGCTCTGGGTTGATGCTCCCGYTGACATGACGAAACCCGGCTGGGATCCCGCTTGGGCGGACGAGGAGGATTGGGAGGTCGTCAAAGAAGAAATTAAGGCCGGGAGGGACCCTGCCATTGCGCCGTTCTATCTCCCGTATCGGAAGTGCTATCCGGTCATACCTGACAACCATTATGACATATCGAACCCCAAGTCCGTAATCGAAGAACTCGACCGAATTGAGGAATTCCTCAAATGGGTCAGCTACATTTTCCCTGATGGAAGCTCGTGAGTGTAAACTCTCCCATTCTTGTTGTCATCCTTATGCTTAATTGCCTATCTACTTAATTTTCTCATTTGCTCGAATTTCCGTTGCTAGTGATGGATGATGGATGTGAATTTGGTCTAGTGCAGTTTTTCCCTAGTGTTCTTTAGATGGGGACATGCTATCTATGTGACATTGCGACCTATGAGCTTGAGCTTTTATTATTTCCAACACCAAGTTGAAGATTGAAGAACTTCAGTTCATTTTCCCGTCTTTAACTCTTATCCTAATGATAAATTGTATCATTTTCCAATTCACATTCCATTTATTTTTTTATCTGAAGTTTGGATAGAGTTTCCTGTTACAAGATTGCTAATTTAGATTACTGATAATTGTTATCATCTAAGCCTTTTCCCAATTATATGGGGTCGGTTGTTGATTTAGATTACTGATATGGTGATGTAATTTTTGTGTCATTATTTCCACTCACTTTTATATGTGATTGTCTCTTGTTTTGCATCTTTGTAAATAATTTTGTTTTTCCCTATATTGGTCGTACATGCTGTTTTGATTTTTAAGATCCATGTAGAACATATGTTCCTTTTGTCAAACACATATTTTATGATTGAAGAATCCGAGGGACAGGGGACCCTCAAATTAGTTAAATAACTTCTTCTATAACTAAGTTTTTTTACTCATTATTCCCACTCACTTTTATCTGTGATTGTCTCTTGTTTTGCATTGGAAAAACTGTGGCTGATGAGGATCTGGTGATTCTGATACATATTACTTTTCCTTTAATAAGACATTTGAAAATATTCCTTTTCTTATGGTATGTTTTACATGGGAAATTTAGTTTATATTTTTTGAAGAAGATAAAGAAAATTTTGAATTAATCATAGAAAGAAGGGGAAGACGGCCAGCCTTCAAAACCTGTATATCAAGGACCTATTCATGGCACCCAAAAGCATATATAGAAAACATAAAATAGTCAGTTAATTACAAAAAGAAGGTATCAAGCTCAACCTAAGACCCTGAAATCCCAGTGTATGGATTACTCAAAAAAAAAAAAAAAAAGAAACCCCAGTGTATGGATAGCTAGGATGTAATTATTCCAATAGTGTTTCTCAATACTAACTCTGTTGATTGGCTTATGTCCTTGAAAATTCTGCTATTGCTCCATTTTCTGATAAAAAAAATTCTGCTAATGCTTTCTTGCCACATGGTCCATGTGACTGTCAAGGGGGTAGTCCTCTTGAAAATGGATACCCTTCTGCTTAGGCCTTTTAATTTCCAGCACTTGAAATGATCCATGATAGAGTATGAGAAACACAAGGAGACCCCAAAAAGTTTTGTAGTGGGACCATATTTGTGTAGAAAATCTTCAGTGGAGAAACACAACTCACAAAGGGTGCAGGTAGTGGAATCTAGGGGCATGCCTCTTCTAACCAGGTTGTTCCTAATAGGACATTTTCCTATATGGCACTTCAGATCAGTGATTTAAAAGGTGCGCCTCAGGCGCGCCTAGGCGCACAGGCGAGGCACATTTTGGGGTATGCGCCTCGCCCAGGCCCTAGGCGCTCCCCTTTCAAAAGGCATGCACCTGGTGCGCCTAGGCATGCGCCTTGCGCCATGCCCCCTATTTGCTAATGTTGTTCATTCATTCTTTGCAATAAAATATCTTCTTAAAAGGCAATGAAAGTTATAAAATCATTATTTTTTATATGAGAAATAAGAATTTCAGACCCTAACATAAACTTGTTCGGGCTTGCCTTAAGGGGCGTGGTACAAAGACGACTCATAGAATCAAGAATGCAATATGTTTTACATCACATTAACTACTTTAAGCAATGCAATTAAGGAAAAAAAGAGATTCTGGTTTTTACATGCTTGAAAATGCTTTATATGTTTGCTTTTATTTTTAAATTTTCATTTGAATACACTTTACATGTTATGTTTATGTATTTTAATTTTAGATAATAGGTTTTTTAAATCATTATTTTAAGATTTAAGTTTATATTTTTATTAACATTATGTTTAATATTTTTTGCATTTTTTAAAATTTTTTGGCATTTTTTTGAATTTTCTGACTTTTTTTTGATTTTTTAGTTTTTTTTTTTGTAATTTTGCACCTTTCTTAAAAAGGTGCGTGCCTTGCCTTGCGCCTCAGACGCAAATTGACCCTTGTGCTTTTTTTGCGCCTTGCGCTTTTAAAACACTGCTTCAGATGAAGAAAGCAATTTCGGATGCAGCTGCAGTTTTCCAGATGGATTTTGTGGGGAAACCATTTATGTTTTATCACTGGGCCTTGGATCAGGGGTATTTGGATCCACATTTGTGTTGTAAAGTAATCTCAAAAGAGTAGATAAACCATCCAGCTCTCAGTGAATTTTAATTTATATCAATGATTAGTGATTGAAGACCTTGATTGGATGAAGTTGATGATCAGTTATCTGGATGCATATTTGCTTCATGAGCTATAATTTTTCCACCTGCATACGAAAATGCTTATTTATTTATTTACTTATTTTCATATGTTTTATATGAAGGGCACACGTTAGGTACATGCCCTATTCACTTTTTGTATTGCTTATGCTCTTCTTATGATGTACTTGTTGAAGGTACGAAGGTACTGTTTGGGACGATCTGGCTCATGGCAAAGGTGTTTATGTTGCTGAACAGGGATTGGTTAGGTATGTCTGTCCTTAGTACTCTCAGCTATGTCATGTTTAGCAAGTGTTACTGTGTTGTTTAATTTTCATGGTTCTTGCAGGATCTCTCTATTACCACATGTATTTTAATGTTAAACTTGTTCTCATGGTTCGGAGGTATTTTGATGCATTAGAAAATTGCCCTATGGTTTTAATTGGGTTCTGCCTTATCAGTTACTTTTTTTTTCTTGCTTGACAAATGTTATTTGAAGGTGCATAGGCTACTAGTGTTAATTTGGCCTGTATTCATCCCAAATTGAACTTTATTTGGAGGGAGAATAACTATTTGTTGTTGTTGTTTATGGTGGTGGTGGTGGTGGTGGTGGTGTGTATGTGTGCTTTCCTGCTTAATTGAAGAAATCAAATGTCTCATCATTCTATTAAGAGGTTTCTGATTATATAGATATGAAGGGGAATGGCTTCAGAACAACATGGAAGGTCATGGGGTTGTTGAAGTTGAAATACCTGGTATAGAACCTGTGCCGGGTTCCAAGTACGTATATCATTTCAAGTCAATAATCCTAGAACTTTTACTTGACATTTAATTCAAGCAACTCCATTTGACATCTTGTCTTGCCAGGCTTGAAGCAAGAATGCGTGCAGAAGGAAAAATCATATCCAGGGATTACATGTCCCCAGAAGATAGGGAATGGCTGGAAATGGACATTGAAGATAGCATCCGTTTAGCACGTGGAAACTATGAAATACCATTCACTGAAAATAAAGAATGGATCAGACTTTTTGGACAGAAACCGTAAGTTCCTGCATTTTTTTTTCAGAAGAAAGTAAAATAGATGTACAAATGTAAACAAAATGTTTACTTTTAGAGTCCACCCCTCAAGATAAAAGATTAAGGCATAGAACTATCACTGCACAAGAAAGTCTTTCCTAAGTTCTTATCCTCTGTTTATTGGTAATTGAAGTAAGCTCCCTAGGTATGGGTGCAAGTCAGGTTGGGTTTGGTCAGGTTGAGATCAATCCTAACCCAATTGGGTTGGGTTCAGGTTGGCCCAGTTTCTTCACTTCATTTCGTTAAAATGTTCCTATTTCTTAGACTTAAGATTAGGAGATTAAGGTTCACTGATTTTAGCATTTTCATACACATAAGGACAAAATTATGGTGCTTTAGGATTACTGTACTTAAATTATTATCAACTTTAACTTGACCCAGCCAATTTGGGTTAGGTTCAAGCTAATCCAGCCCAGGTTGCATGCTTGCACGCCTATATCTCTATGAATAGGGTGATTATGAGTTGTGCTTCTAGTCTTACAAACTTCGTATATATTGTATTTAATATGTAATGTTTTTCATATTATAATACATATAATATAATATGTATATATACTACACAATATATATCTATCTTTTGGGCAGGGTGGGCCTAATCTGCAAATTTCTGGGCATGATGTCGACTGGGGCCTAGGCCAGGCTAGGGAATGAATGCACCTACCTAGGAATCCATTCAGGTGAACTGGCAACCAAGAATATCCCTGATCTCATTAAAGAAATGCAATCTTACCAAAATAAATAAATGAATAAGTGCACCAGCAAGAGACATGAGCTGCAATCCTTGCTCCATCATGTTACATTGGTTGAGTCTCTTTCAGTGTCAAGGGTTGAGGGCTACGATAGATTGATAGTGGACACCTATATATGCCTTTCAAATAGTGTTTTGATACTGGATACAACATTGGATACTGCATGGATGCTTCTAGATGTCCTTAGTAGTATTAACACTTTTAAAATATGTAAATAAATTGGTATGTTTTTATACTACTATAAAAAATCCAAATATGTTAGAAACTTAATTAAATTGGGCAAAACATAAGTCTTCAGAAATGACATTTTGGATGAAACACAAAGGAAACTATTCCTCCTAATTTAAAAAATATAACTTTTACTTGGTCCCCTCTTTTCCCATTTTCTGCAATGCCCCCTCTCTCCCTGCTTTAGTTTGCTTGTGTACATGATGTGTATTTAGGGAAGGGGTTGCATTTATTGGTTTTGCTGAACTATCAGTTTCTTGTAGTACTCACACACTATCTCTTTTTTCTCATTTGTTGGCTTCGATTTTACCCCTGCATGTGCAAAGTTCTCTATTGATACTCCCTGGGTCTGTACGATACCTTAAACCTGTACCTGTCTCCTACTCTCTTTACTACTGACTATAACATAAGCCTGTGAAACTGTGAGAGTGTAACCTCATCCTTTGCCAAAATATTATGTTGAACAATATCATACTCTGGATTTAAGTCCTTCAGGAATTCAAATACTCGATTCATCTCAACCATACTTCCCTATACTAGACATGTATGCATACAGATTGAGACCATTCAAGATAATTTGTACCATCTACTTGAATGGTAGTTAGTTACAGGGTTAAAGAAGTCGTCGACAGGCCCTGTTGGACCAAGTCCAGACTCTATAGATTGCTTCAATTCAGCCCCAGATTGCTCTATTAATCCAAAACTTCAATGTGAAAGTTTTCAAAAACAAGAAACAGGGATAGCAACACCAAAACAACTAACTTTTAGTCACCAGGAAGCAAGAGAAAAAGGGTCCCAGCAACCTTGCAACCTGGGAGGAATTGTGAACAAGCAGCCGCTCCTACCAAAACTTCCACAATCTTCCAAAGGGGTGTCAATCTGAAAGGACCTTCAAATAGAATCTATGAAGCCAGAATCTTTGAGGAAAGAGAAAGAAATAAGGAGGCAATATTGGAGACTATTACAGTAAGAGTAACACACTGGGTGAAGACTTAGAAGCTATTTTCTGAAGATGGGTTAGGAGGCCTGCTAATGGGTTGGCGGATGGATTAGCTAAGTGAGGAGTAAATAGAAATCATTTGTTTTTGGCTCAATGTTAAAAGGGTGGTGGGGATCTTCGTTGTAAATGGTGTCATTCCTAACAACTTCTTGTTGTATTCTTTTTTTTTTCTCAAGTTTTAATAAAATTCTTTGAGTTGTTAATAAAAAAAAAGATCTATGAAGCCCCAAGTGCCAGCCTGAAAAAACTCTCTTGATCCTCAACTCAACCAAGGTCTTCTCTCTCTAGTTGGCCTAGGTTTTGGACTAAAAACTTACAAGTTAATTTTCTGTGTTTCAAAACTCTAATCTATGGCCTCCAAAACCTCTCTCCAACTAGGCAACAATGCTGATCAAAGAGAGTTTGAAATCAAAATAGAAGAAAAAGAGGGGAGAGGACCTGCTCTGATACCAAGAAGTAAAATGGGTCCAAAGATGAAGAAAGAACAAGAAAGGAAGAAGAAAGGTTTGGGTGATCTAATGAAATGCACAATCTCCAGCCCCCTTAAATCTATTTTATTAACTTAATGTTAATGTATCATAAATTACAGAATTACCCCTAATGGGGCAACAGTATAAAAGAAGGAAAATAAAAGATGTTAGACCCAATACAACCAATAAATACTAAATAAAAGAATCATAAATAAGTCCACTAAGAGCCCAAACCGATAGCTCAACAGGTTTCTTTCAGTTCTGATACTCTTTTAAAAAACTGAGGTACTCCTGCTGAGTTGCATCATGTTTGTTTTCATACTTAATTTCTTGATATACTGATAGTAATGTCCTTTTCCAGGGAAAAAGGAAGATATCGATATGCTGGGCAGTGGAAACATGGCAGAATGCATGGATGTGGTGTATATGAAGTCAATGAACGCCCCATATATGTAGGTGCATGAGAAACAAAACAATATCAAGGCCTTTTTTTCTATACTCAACTCAACAAAGCCTTTACATGAATCCTGTTATGATATTCTGCATCATTTAGTGCCATATCCATTGTTAAATTATGAGCTCTCAAATCAATTCTCACTACTCCAATCCATATCCACTTTGGTCTGCCCTTAGCTCTTCTTGACCCTTCAACTTGCAGCAGGCTACTTCTTATTGGTGCTGTAGAAGGTCTACTCTAAACATGACCATATCATCTTAGTCTACTTTCCCTCATTTTGTGACCTATATTTCTACAAATATCTCATTTTAAGTCCATCTTTCTAGTTTTCCACTCATCCATCATTTGCATTTCTGCTATACTAATTTATTGGACATGTTATTTTTTGACTTCCCAACACTCTACTCCATTATAACAGAAAAAATCTTTTAGCCCAAGTTATGTTCTCTAATTCATAGGACTCCGGATACACCTTTCCGTTTTGCCTATCCCATTCCAATTGTATGGGTGACATTCTTTTCAATCTCTACTTTGTTATGAAATTTCAATCCAAGGTAAGAAAAGATATAAGGGTATATGCTATTATCATAAAAGAACTTCAAGAATCTGGACATTTTGAGTGGATGCTATGCTATATATATGTTTTCGGAATCAAAGCCAAGAGAGTTTGATTTATACAGTGATGTCAATGTTAGATCTTAATGTTTCTGGGCACCTTCACAGATATGGTCTACAGTTTGTCACTTTGGGCTGTTGATGGTAGGCAACAAATCTATGACACATTGCACCAGTAGCCTCTATGGAGCTGTGGCCACTGATTATCTGTTCATTCATATTTGCGTCTATGATATTAATTATTTAATAGTTAATCCAAAACATAAAATCTATAAAGAAGTTTTGCATGTGAACTTTCCAAGTTCTGAACTTATTAGTTTTCCTTGTTACATAGTTCATCTTCCTCTTTGCATGTGAAATGCGATTATGTTATGATGCTTACCATTTTTTTTCATCTGAAACTGGTCACTTAGTTAGTTAAAGAAAAGAGCAGTACATGGACATGAGTGTGCTATGAACCCCATAGAGGCTAGAAACCCCACTCACCCTGCCCTCTCTCTCACTTATGGTTGTTACTTCTCTTCGTGGTTGGGAAATCACCCCCAATATAGGACCTCTCTGTTTTCTCCTTATCCTACCAACCTATCTGGTGAACCATTTGCTGAAATGTGCGTCCATGTGAAAGCTATGTTCATCTCTTCCACCAACCTGTTTTATCTTCTATATTGTATTTCTATGTTTCATTTATGATGCCTTAGTACCATTTAGCGAGTCTACATATTCACTCATATATTCTGTCTATTCAGGGTAGATTCTACTTTGGAGAGCTATTGGAGGATTCTACTGGTTGTGATGCAAATGTTTCAGCGGTATAGTAAGATTTTCATTCTTTGGGGAGGCATTTTACTGTTGATATATTCTAAGATTTCTTGCCTTTTCTTTTCAGAAACTTGAAAACTGGTTTTGACCATGAGAATTTTTTACTCTGGTATTTCAGCTACATGCAGGTATAGCAGAAGTTGCTGCTGCAAAGGCTCGAATGTTTGTTAACAAGCCTGATGGAAGTATGCATGTTTAACATCATAGTTTCATAGGGGAAAAAGTTTATAATACTAGGTTTATGAGTTATATTTCATGTTAAAACTGAAAGATATGTATCAGTATGGTAATTGAGTAATGAAGTGTCATGGAGGGAGAACATCCACTTTGGAGTAATGGACAATTCAAGTTACTTGGATTAGTCCTGTCTGTTGACTAGAAATATTTATCTCATTAACTTTATTTCTCCCCACCACATTGAAAACCAATGCATATGGATGCATTATGTTACAATCCATTTGTCCCACGTTGGTAGTATGGGATGCTAATGTGTGGTATCCCACATCGGTAGTATGGAATGCTGTCGTGGGGTATATATGTGCTTGGGTTCCCTCCCTCTAACAGCTAGCTTTTAGGGGTGAGTTCTCCTAAGACATGTATCAAATGGTATCAGAGCCTACACTATGCCTCCCAGTTGCAATCATGTGGCGCAGGTGGTGACGGTGGTATTGCAGTGTTCAGCTGGGACTAGGTGGACTAGTGCAAAGCCAGCCTGTGTGGGTGCTAAGACTGTGGAGCGTGGTGGAATGTTACGATCCATTTGTCCCACGTTGGTAGTATGGGATGCTAATGTGAGGTATTCCACATCGGTAGTATGGAATGCTGTTGTGGGGTATATATGTGCTTGGGTTCCCTCCCTCTAACAAGCTTTTAGGGGTGAGTTCTCCCAAGGCATATAACACATTAAAGCTACATAATAAGATGGAGGCTCTGCTTCATTGCAGTTAGAAATTAATTTACTTGGTGTAGCTGGGGCAGGTTCTATGGGAGACTTAGAAAGAAACCTAGGGCAGGTTCTATGGGAGACTTAGAAAGAATCCTGGGTAGGTTCTAAGTTCTTCGTGCCTGGTAGTTGCTCGTACTGCTCCTTTGACTCAAAGATCCTTTTCTGAGTTCATTCTCCAGTTTGATGGCTACTGCCTGAGCAGGCTATGTCACAGGGGTCAGGCAGGGACAGGAGGCAGTATTCTAACCTCCTCTGAAAATCTAGTTTGGGCCTTCAGTTAGCCCATTTGAGAGGCTGATGCAATTGAGGAAGTGTTTGCAACAACAAAGGGAACAACTAGATGTCACAAGGTTCTTAGTGAGGTTGAAATCAAAGTATGAACTAGTTAGGGCCCAAATATTGGGGGGCTCTACCCTTCCTACACTTGAGGAAGTGTTTGCTCGGCTTCGTAGGATTTCTTTGGGACAGACAGGGAATCCTACACAGTCTGATAGATCAGCTTTTGTAACAGCCAGAGGAGGTGGACGTGGTACGAAAGGGGGAGGACATGCCTCCCGAGGAGGTCGTGGTGGTTCCATATTTGGCCGTGGTGGTGGT
>NW_010729078.1:1271340-1307049 GCF_000365185.1 Nelumbo nucifera | reverse complement strand
TTCTTCTTCTTCTTCTCCTTCTCTTTCTTCTTCTCCTTACTGGTTCGGACTACTGTAGCAACAGTAGAAACAGAAGCCAAGGTGTAGTCTTTGCTGGTGGGAGTAAGGATTGTGCAATGTCCCTAAATATCACTTCTGTGGTGGTAGAAGGAGAGCCAAAAGTTGTTATAAGTTGGATGCTAAACCAGGAGGAGTTGGAGACTCTCCCATCAGTTCAATGAAATCAGGGAAATTCTGTCTCGGATGCTCTGTACATTCAGGTGGACCCCTAGAGAGTTGAATACTGTGGTAGATGCTCTAGGTAAATCTGCGGTGGGCAGGGATTTATTGTATAGTGACAATTTGATTCCTTTGTAAGTGATTGGGAGGATTCTTTTGATCTTTTTGAGTGCTTCTGGTGAGGTGTATCTCTTATACATCTTGTATATACTTCCCTCATTTTGTTAATGAAAGTTATCCTTTCTCAAAAAAAATATTTGGTGTAATGGTAAAATCTTGGGCTGTCCTGTGTGAGAATGTGGATTTGAGTCTGAAGGTTTTGTGGCTTGTGTGGGAAAAAATGCCTAAGGTTATGACTGTATCCAGTCTACTCCCAAGATTCCAGATAGCTGGGAGCAACATTGGGGTTACCTCTTTGCTATATGTGGTTCACATTTTCCTCAATGCCTGTTGTTGCATTTTTTTTTTTTAATTTTATGATAAATACTGTTGTAGCATTTTCTTGTTATGCAATTTTCTTTCATATGATCATGACATGGTGTTTGCTTCCTGCACAGTGGTAAGGGAAGAGAGGGGTCCATATAGTGATCCTCAGCATCCCTATCTGTACGAGGGAGAAGATGTTTGGATGGCACCAGGATTCATTAATCAGTTTTATGAAGTAAGCCAAGGTTCACTTTTAGCTTGTTAAAACACCTTGCCCAAGCACATCGAAACACGACTTTGTTTGTATGACAGGTTCCTAATTATTGGAAAAAATATGTGCATGAGGTGGATCAAGAGAGGGAAATGTGGTTGAACTCCTTCTATAAAGCACCATTTAGGATCCCTATGCCTGCTGAGCTTGAATATTGGTGGTCCAAAGGTACAAACCGACTTCTTTTAAGTGGTGTACTCTTGGTTGTTTTGGGTAGTTTGTGGTCAGATGTGGTGCCATTATAGGTCCACTTGGCATGTGGTACTGTTGTGGCACTGCCATTTGAAGGACCTCAGTTGGGATACCCTCCTTTGTCAAAGATTTATAAAAAAAAAAGGTGATACTAACGACCTAAATCTATTTCATGGGTAGAAAGGTATGGTGAATGGTTTCTAAACAAATATTATAGGTTAGACAATTTGATTGTTGAACTGTCTGATTTGCTTAGAAACTTTGTTTTTCAAAAAGGTTTTACTAGGATATCTTGCAGCCAATATCTTAATGAGTGATAAGCCAAACCTCCATTTGTGTGCATCAGGCATGCAAGTGCGCAAAGAAGAGATACTAGAAATAATGTATTTACTATCTAATTTTTTCTTCTTTCTGCTTTAATTTTTTTTCCAGTGAAAAGAGAATGCATGCAAGTATGCAATATATAATAGAGAATACAGGAATTGCCAAAAACCCTTGTGTCCTAAGAAATAATAACCTCCTATTATTGATGTTTGTTTTTATTTCATCACATGTTTGTAATTGATATACAGGTTTCTTAGTTTGACAGTTAAGTTTATCCATTGGATCAACCTCTTCTAATGGGGGTTGAATTTTGTATTTCAGTTATAAATTATCTTTAATGAAAGTTACCGTTTCTGATAAAAAAATTGTAATGAAGGGAAAAATCAATGTCATGAAAACAATTATATTGAAATAGAAAGGACAAGGGGAAAATTGGCACTTGGACAGTTAAATTTGTTGATGATATTCTCTACACCAGCTTTTAGTTTTATTATTCATACTTTCTAAAATGATTCCCTTGTCTTTTTTTGATTTCTTATTGTTGGGTTTCAACTGGTTTGTATGTATTACTTTATGGTCAGCCTAGAAGTCTTTGGTTGATCTAGTAAAAGTTTGTTTGCCTTTTCAGATGAGAGTCCAGAATTTGTTCTCATTAACAAGGAACCAGAACCTGACCCTACAGACCCATCGAAGCTCATATATACAGAAGATCCTCTCATTCTACACACTCGAACTGGACGATTGATCAATTATGTTGAGGACAAAAAATATGGGATCCGATTGTTTTGGCAGCCACCTCTCAAAGATGGGGAGGAAGTGGATCCAGAGAAGGCCCAGTTCCTACCACTTGGCTTTGATGAGTTCTACGGGCGGGCCACTCGTGGTCCAAAAAAGGAAGGTATATGGAAGCGCTTTATAGTGTCAGTTGAAAATGCATGCAAACCAGTCTTTGATAAACTGGAGAACTGGACTGAAGAGAAGAAGAAAGCTAGTGAGATGAAGCTTAAGCTGATAGAACAAGAGCTTGAATTCATAGAGGCTGAATTGTGTCTGGAAGAGACTATTGAAGACATGGAAACAGAACTTAAGAAGAAGCAGAAAGAGGAAGAGAAGAAAGTAGAAATGGGTCAATTGGATGCAGAGGATATGTCAGTTTCTGCACCTACTGATCAAGATCGTACAGTATCAGCTGAGGATGAGGAGGAAGAAGAGGAAGAAGAGGAAGAAGAGGAAGAAGAGGAAGAAGAGGATGAAGCTACACCAACAAGTTTTGGGTCTGTTCTTCTATCAGAAGATCAAGATCTGACAAAGAATGATAAAAAGGGTAGCAGGCCTGGAAAATCTCCCTTTGCTACATCATCAATGTTGTTTGCTTCTTGTGGGCTGGCTTTGACAGTAAGTCTTTTATTTGCATGTCAGACCAATTTCTTTTATTTTTTATTTAAAGATTTCTATTTGATATTTTGATTGTAGTATAGACCGGGCATTCAAATAGCAAAACTTGACGGTGATTTGTTGATGTTGGAATTCAATTTGATTGATTAAGATTTTATAATTTAATAAGATTATACTAAAAATCATTAGATTCTTCCTTGTATAGAAAAATCCATTTCCCAATGCTGGTCCCAGCTAAGGTGGGGTCTTGTGAAGTTTCCACTCTCATAGTCAAACGTGCATATCAACTTGAGATTTTGCTATTATTATCAGGCAAAACAACCCCCTGTTTTGAGTTCCTTGTATCTCGTTATAAATTTGATAGTTGTATTGTCATTCTTAGTTATTTTTTGTTAGTTGTTTTGCCTCTTATCCTAGATAGATTTATGGATCGAGTTACTAAAGGCCTTTAACTCTCCAATTTCTTATCTACTTAGGGTGCTGATTTGGGCACATCCAATTTTCAATAAACTGGGCATAGCCTTAGTGAAAAGATAAAGAAAATTTGTATTCATCATGAGAAAATTCAATGTATTTTTTAGTCTTATGACACAGAGATACATAATAAGGTGTCCAAATCACTCCCCTTATTCAATCCACTAGGCTTGGTATTTTCAGAGATTGTCTCATAATTAATTTAATGATGGATTTATTTTTCTCCTTGTTTTGTCTTGCAGGTTCCATCTAAGCTGCAGCAGTCATTCTTGTCATGGAAGAAGGGAAAATCACAGACAAGTAAAGCACTCCGTCTAGATTCCTGTACTGAGAGCTCCACTACAAATTTGGAACCATTTAGTGTAATCAGCTTTCCCTGCACACTCCAGTATACAACGGGTTTGAAACTAGCTAGACAGAAGAGTCGGAGGCTTCACCGTAGACATGATGGGCTCTCTCAGTTACATTCTCTATCTCGGATTCTATCAGGCCCTAGGGCTTCTAGTATGCTAAAAGGCCTGGGAGATGAATTGTCATGGGGTCAGTGGTTGCATGTGCCACCTGATGGAGATATGGATACCATATTGTCCATGCACTTCCCACTATGTACGGGTTCGTGCACAGAAGTTCTTACTCATGAGGTGCTCTCTCTCTCTCTCTCTCTTACACACACACACATACACTCGTGTATCTTTGTTGTTAATTGTATGGAATTTCATCTTGTGAAACAGGACCTGGTTGTTACTGGTGGTACTAGCTGTTAGATTCAAATTGGGTATTAGTGGGAACCTTGGAAGAAATGTGCGGACGGACCCTTTTTGTTTCAGCCAAAGTTTTGACCTTGTCTGTATAAGGTAAAGAAGAAAACCTCTTGAGTTGAAATGTCTTTCTGCGGCAAAAAGTTCATAAAGGCATATTCAAAAAATAAGTGTAAAGCCCATTAAGTCCCATATGTATGTCGAATTAGTCTTGACYAAATTCAATGGTATTTCTTCCTGCATGTTTACTAGGTTTTTTTGATCTTCATTCCATGTCCACTCGTCTGTTACAATTCCCAGGTTCATTAATGATTTCATTAGTCTACTCAATTTTGCTACTTGTTTTAATATTTAAGTGCATTGATTGGCCATATTCATGATCTTCGTTTGTTCAATTTCATTGAAAGTTGAGAAGCTATTATCTTACACTTAGTTGGAATACATATCAAGGGTCTATGACTAGGCTAAAATTCAGGTCAGTTCAACAAATTCTACAGCTCATTTGGCTATAAATAAGGTTTAAACAACTAAACACAACCAATAAAAGAATACACCGGATTAAAAAAAAAAACAGATTTGAACAGCTTATGTGAAGTAATAAGGACAATGAACCAATTATAGTTCATATTTGTATACAAAATGCTCATGAATCTGCTATTTTTAATTATAATATGCATAATGTATCCAAATTTAAATAATATGCCATACACATGAATGGTAAATCTATTACAAACTTATACATATAAATATTAAATAATACATTGTAAATTTTTAATTTATAATGAGAATCAGAAAGTCAGAAACCCACTAAAAAGTCAACTTAATATGTAAGATATTTATCGTTGAGACATTTTTATAAGTGTTAACACATGTTTTGCGTATTATATATTAATTAAAACTAAGAAACATAAATTAGTATAAAATTATGTTTGCATATCATATCAATCGTTATAGTGGCTGTTTTTTCAGAAAAAAAAGTTGCAAAAAAAGGTCTATTAGTGGGTATGTCGTGCCCCTTAGCCCAATATATATACATGCTACTCCTTTATACGGTGTCAAATACTTTTGATATTCCAACTGGGAGAGCAGGGCATCAAATGCTTAGCTTCCAGTCAAAGGATCAAAATATTTAATATTGGTATGCCCGGTACCAAGTTTCTAACAATTGTGTATTGGTGCGTATACTAGCATGAGAGAGACGCCTTCTATCAATCCAAACTCTCAAAACCCCACAAACTTCATATTGGTGTATCCATGCGTAGGGGTGTCAATTAGTCCAATCTAATCTGGTCTAATGAGTCCAGATGGATAGGTCCAATCAAATCCGGTGTGTACTTTGAAGTTTGAACTATTTTGGATCAGTTCAATTCAATRTTTGGAGTTTGGATTGTTATTTTGGACCAGTAAGTCTGGACTGGTCCAATTCAATGTCTTATTGGTCCATCCAATCTGTCTAAATTGATATTGATTTGAATGGGGTCCAATTCAAACCCGATTCATTGATATCTCTATAATACGTTTCTATGATTATTGATATGGGACATATTATATTAATATATTATTTTTTATTTGTAATATTCTCTCTCTGGACGTGAAGATGAGGGATCAAACCCATGCAACTGCAGGCTCTCTTCTTGTAATAAGGTCAGTGGACCTCCTATGAATTTGCATGGTGCCCCACATCACATCACTGCTGTGCATTGGGAACATTTAACATGGCTGGGGGCACGTGCGGGGCGCGTTGTGCAGCGTGATGACCATCTGAACTCACAAAAAAACACATTTAACCGGTTTAACCGGGACTTGGAAAAGTCATTGGATGAAGATGAACAGTCACCGGTTCAACTGTAACAACACTGATATTGAGAGTGCTGAAACTAAACAGTATGATTCTGACCATTTACTAAAGGTTGGTCTTGTTTTCATACAATTTCATCCTTCAAGGTTGGTAGGTAGGTGTGTGAATGACTGTCTGTCTCATGCTGTGCGTTGCATTCACGGTGGCATGATCCGTCTCACCTTATTCATGGTAGGTGAGATGTGGAAAACGGGATTTTGTCCAGGATGTGGATGAGTTTTGTCTGCTGATGCTGCAGAGTGCGCACTGCAAGACTTCCCTTTCTATCATTCTCTATTCACTCAAGCTGTGTTTTAAAATTCAGAAAAAGAAAAAGAAAAATGGTCAAAGCCCAAGAACCAATATAATATACTTAGTGAATCATGCTTGAGCTGAGCATATCAAATTCCTGCCTCTGCCTGCATTCTTCTTTCATGCAGCAGCATCACAATAAATTTTCTCTCAACTGAACAACTTATTATGTCTTTATCTTACCGAGTAAAGTAATAAAGTAATAAAATAAGAAAATATTTCTTAACCGTCTCCTTAAATGACTTAGAGGGTGTTTGGCAGGCGTTTCATTTTACAAAGTGTTTTAGATTCATAAGTATTTCATGTCAACCTTTTTTTTTTTTTTTTTAAACAAGCACAAAAAAAGAAGTAGTGTTTATCATAGATGCAGACTGATTGCATGATTTTTGACTTATTATTATAATATATTTACAATAACAAGCGTATGACATGTCAGCTTTTTCAAATTTTAATATGTCAGATCACCTAGATCACCAAGGAGATTCAAGAATACTCAATTTTGATGATTCAAGAATCGCCCCCTTTTACTAATCCTGAAACTAATCGTGCAGCAACATTTTCATTAAAAAATAAAAAAAATGCCAAACATGACTATTCTGATGTGGCAAGCTCGTGAAACACTACAGTGAAGAATCCTGTTATTTATTTCAAGATCTAATCAGCCCCCCACAAAGTCCCACAGTACATCTCTGCCGTGTATTGGGAACATCTCCCGATGATATACCAGAAATGATGATGTCATCATTGGGAAGATGTTTCCAATACATAGCGGGGATGCGCTGTGGAACGTTGTGGGGGGCTGATTTGAACTCATTTTTTTCTTTAAGGCTGTGTTTGGTTGCAGTGTAATTTTATTTGCATTAGTACAAATGCATAGGAGTGCAAATGAAAAAAAATGTAAATTCTGATTTAATTTTGTTTTGGGTTGTATTTTATTCTGCTTCGATTCTTATTTTACTTCATTGTGTGGCAATCAAACAAAATAAAGTAAAATTTGAAATAAAAATAAATCATAACTTACACCAAAATTATTTGCACTACCATGGTTTTGCATCAGTGCAAATAAATTTGCTTTGCAACCAAAAACAGCCTAAGGCTCAATTTGGAAGGAGTACAAATCAATGTTTTTCAACCCGATGTTGACTCGGCCGTTCGAACCATCACCTGGCCAGGTTTTCGGGTTTGATTCAGTCAAGACCCACCAAATGGTAAAAAACCGTTCGACATTGACTTGTCGACTTGGTGATTAGGTTCCAAGTTGCACACTCAATGCATACAAACTTTTAGAGGCCATAACTTGCATTTCAATGTTCGCTTGAGGTGATTTTTTTTTTGTTTTTTTTTTATTTTTATTTTAAGCAACTTTTCGAGATCTATGCATCCTAAGGGGCCTAAGGTGCCTTGTCCCGCTATTTTTGTGAAAAAAAACTTTTTTGGTCTCAAATTACAAATTTTAATATTTTTTATACATACATACATACATACATACATATATGCACTGATGTAGCACGATCTGAACCGTTCGAACCGGCCGATCAAACCTATGACCCAGAGATAAAAATGGTTCTGCCTCCAAGTCGATTTTTAAAACATTGGTACAGATACAAATATGCACATTTATAAATACATACAAAATGCATGATTTTTCACTCTATTTGTTTGTATTTATACTCCTTCCAAGCCTAAAATGTGATTTGGTTCAGCTGTTTCAGCCATTAAGATACGAGTATGAGTATATTCCTTGTTCAGTGGTGATATTCTCTCGTACTAGGGCCCGAAGGACACAGCTGAGCTGGAGATGGACGTAACGCCTCACTCAGCTCTATTCTACACCGTTGGGTGGGGCGGCCGTTTCGGAAAAGTCGAAAAGAGACAAGCGGCGTAAAAAAGGGTCGTAGGCTCATCGTTTTACTACGCACAGCTTAATCCACGTCAGCCCTTACGTTGCAGTCTACATTCTACAAACTTAGCAATCGTCACCATCTCCACCAACGTACGACCTACCACGAGTCCACGACTGCTATTAAGCTAATTATGACACCACATTATTGGATTTTTGCTCAACTTATTCTCCTTCTTCTTCTTCATATCACGGAAAGACGATAGTACCCTTCAAACCAACTATATTTTCTCATTTTCTGGGGTATGTGTCGTGCCGACGAGCACATAAAGTATCAATTGATTGCCTGATTCCAATTTCCAATTTGATAGGAACAGGCGAAGATCTGTCAAAGGGTTGTCGGGTCTGGTTCGGGACAGGGTGGATTATAAAACTGACCCAGCCTAAACCGGACCCTATTGGTTCTATAAAACTGATCCCCAATTGAATCAATTATTAATCATGCAAATTATACTTGATCCATTAAGATTTTGATGCCTAAAATTTTCTATCATCAAGGATTAAAATAGGGTATCAACTATCAATATACATATTTGATACCTTTAATTACTTATGAAACTTATATGATATTAAATACATAATTACTGGGAATGCAAAATTGGAAATAAGAACCAATTCGATTATAATCGGGGAACAAAACTCAGAACCAGAACCGGTAAAATCGGTTCGGTTATATCGGATAGACCCGGACCCATCGATAGCTTCTATTGGTTGGAACGGAATTCAAAGAACACATGGCAGGTGAAAAGCTTTTGCAGGCCGCACACGTGAAAATCACCTTGGGATTTAGCTACATTATTATTAATTAACAAAAATGGTTTACAAATAATAAACTAATTATCATGATAGATAAGGCCAGTTTCGTCATTTTAAATACAAAATACATCTTGCTTCTTGACCAGCTATTTTTCATTAAAATAACAATAGGAAAAAAAAAAAAAGCAGAATCGCTCTTCTCTTCTCCCTGCTGATTATGCCCTACCTAATAAAAGCTAAAACAAGAAATCCGGCTCTTTAAAATGCTTGGGTGTAGCCCTCCCCAATCTGATTTCCGAAGAACAAAGTTAATGGCAGCAAGTGCTTAGACTCTGGTGATGCTCGGGGTGTTGTGTCTGCGTCCCAAGCCTTGGACTCTTTCGGCGTTATCTTATGCCCAGGTGGCTATACATCATCGGTTCACCGAAAGGTCAATCTCTCCAATCAGTTGCAGCGGCGTTGATCACTGGCGGCGCCACCACTCTAGCGAATGTCGCCTCAGTGGCATTGGCAACGGAACTGCTTCGATATGGCACGCTATTCTTCCATCCGGTGGCCGTGCTCGGAGTGATAGCACTTTGAGACCAGCTTTTCAGTATGTACACAAAGGAGAAGGGTCCTGGAATGTGGCTTTGGACGTCCGTCCGGCCAGATGGTTGCACGGCTCCGATTCGGCATGGCTTCTTTTTGGGGTCTGTAACTGCCTTGCACCATTGGATTGCTGTAGGGAAAGTCTGAGTGCGCCTGTTGATGATGGTGCTTGCAGTGAACTGGAAAATGCTGAAATAAGATTGAATGGAGAGGATACCTCTTTAATTGATTACAGGGTGACTGGTTAGTCGTCCTCCTTACTCTGTCTTTGTTATTGTTAGAATGAACTTATTGAATGCATACAATCTATTTAACTTAATATCTGATAATATTCATGATTGAAATATTCCTTAATCAATAATTGATTGCATCTAATTCAAGAAATTCTTGAACTAATTAATTGATTTTTCTTTTTTTAATTTTTTCAAATAAAAATGGATGGATTGTTTATTTTTTTCCCCAATTTGATGAGCCAGAGTCTGAATTTTATGGGTATTTCCTCTCTTTTTTTACTGAATGCTACAAAACCTCAAGCATGAGGTTTTCTTTGATTTATTTTGATACATATATGTAAAGTTTTGAGTTTTTTTATTGGCATGAGACTAATATCTAGGTCATTACAGGGGTATTAGCTGATGGTCGATGTCTGTTTAGAGCAGTGGCTCATGGGGCTTGTTTGAAAAGTGGAGAAGAAGCTCCTGATGAAACCCGTCAGAGAGAACTCGCTGATGACTTGAGAGCTCGAGTGAGTGCTTTGATTGTTAATGTTCTTGCATAATTCAAAGTCCAAAATTGAGTGCTCTTGAGGGAACAGGAAATAACATAGTATTTGGGTTACTGAATTATTTTGCAGGTAGCGGATGAACTGTTAAAAAGGAGAAAAGAAATTGAATGGTGAGATTTTAGTCTATTTGACTGAAGATGTTACTTCAATTGGGTTACAGTATTAATGTGATTTAGTCCCTTTTCCATGTTCAGGTTTGTTGAAGGAGATTTTGATGCCTATGTTAAAAGTATTCAGCAACCCAATTCATGGGGAGGAGAACCTGAGTTGCTGATGGCTTCTCATGTCCTCAGGTTAGTTTAAACCTACAGAGTTTTAGAAGTAACTTGGACTTCAGGGGCTGTTGAATACTCTGAAGGAAATTTAGTAGTTTTCTACCATGATTCTAAAGTAAAATTCCTATATATATATGTATATATTCTTAGCTCCCTCCCCAACTTTTCTTACTTAAGACTCTCAGAATAAATTCTGATTTCTTAACTGAAATATTGGGAAATCAATTTTGTTCTGTGGATGCAGGACGCCAATATCCGTCTTCATGAGAGATAGAAGTTCAGGTAGCTTGATAAACATTGCAATTTATGGTCAGGAGTATGCACAGGATAATGAGAATCCTATTAAGGTGCTGTTTCATGGCTATGGACATTATGATGCTTTGGAGACTTTCTTGGATGGAAATAACCAGAAAGTAGAAATGTAAAGGTTGATTATGGAAGGATAGAGAAAAGTTCAGTTAGATGAGATGAGTCAGTTTCAATTGGATGAGAGACTTGCTCCAGCAGTTAAGATTTTCAATAAGCCCAATTTTATGTACTGACTTAAAAAGAGGCTAGCTCCCTTGTTGTAGATGGCCAGATTTTTGGCCTACTCTGTCAAATTTAATCCATGCAATAAAAAAAATAGAGCTGGTTAGTTCAGGGCTCAAAAATGTCATCTGCAATGCCACATGACTATAGAAAGGTGTATTGCCTTCTTCCTTGAAACTGACAAGGATTCTGGCTGTTATAAAGGCTCCTTTTTACTTTATTACTGCTGTATGCAAAAGTGGATTAGTGTTTTGCTAAGATAAACTTGAGTTGAGACTTGTGGGAGTGCCAAGGCAAAATATGAGAAAGTAGAAGCCAGCACATCCCAAGCTACTATTTATGAGTTGTAGAAGTAGAATAACACTGAACGAAAAAAAAAATCACAATATACTGCATAAATCAAAATAAATTTATTGCATCCCTTATCATTTTGAAGTTAAACCCAAATCTTTTATTTTATTTTTTTCAGAATTTAAGGCTTTGTGTTTGATAGAAATAAGAGAAACATAAAGTTAGGGAAAGTTCTTAAAGAGTTTCACAAAATTATTAAACTTCTCCTAACTTTCTCTTTCTCTCTTATTTTCTATCAAACCAAACACAGTGTAATAGCATATGGATGCAGATTTAAGCATCGACATGTCCTCAGAACAGCATAAACTGATTTAGTCATGAATTAGGTAAGAATTTCAGGTTGGAACGCAAGCTGGGTGGTTGCAAGCCATTACTGTATTATATGCTGATATTATACTCTGTTTAACCTAACTGCTTCAATGATCCAACTTAGGGGTGAATATGAGCCAAGTTCAGCTGAAAAGTGTAAGGTTCGAGTTCGATTTAAGCTAGAAAATATGAGCTCAACTTGGTTTGAGTTCAACACGGGGATTTAGATCGAGCTTTCCATGAGTTGAGTTGGAATAGCTTGCTTTAGATCCACCCCTAACCCCACTATTATTTTACCACTATATGTGTTAGATCTGAATTTTTTTTCTGTTTTTAATCTAGAGCACCAACATGTGGCATTTGGCTTCAAAGGCTTGAGGAAGCAAATGAGTATTCAACAGTTTACAACTTGCCAAAGGCGTCTTCCATCCAACCATCTGGTACATGGTCGCAATCAGTCCTGTCCGTTGTGTAAGGTGACCCCAAAAAAGCACTGGCCTACAAATGATGCTTTCATTGCTTGTATTGGTTGGTCCTTTGTCCGGTTTCTCAGCTTGTTGAGATATGAACTCCTACTGTTTTGAGATTGTCTAGCTCTTACTAGATGTCCGCTCTGCCTACTTTTCCAACTCTCCAACTTTCTGTGCTAATTTCGTTTCCTATTTCTTTAAAAGTATCAACATGGTATATCTATGCAGACCTTTAACATGTTTTGATGAACTTCTGATTTGTAAAATCATGTGACAAAATATCCTGCTGCTCTCCTCAAGACTGGTATGTTCACATGTCCGTTGAACTCAAAAGCTTATAATTATATAGATACAAAGTGTCTGTGCCTTAACACTCATGTAATTGGCAAAGAACCGAAGGCTGAGTTTGGAAGGAGTACAAATGAAAATATATAAAGTGCAAATACATACAAAATATAAGGTTTTGCACTTATGAAATCCTACATTAATGTTTTTTCTCTTTTGATAAGAAAATCCCACATTAATTAAGGGTCAGTTTGGGAAGAGTGTATATTGTATTTCTAAATCTTTTATTTGCACTATACATAAGTGTATATGTAATCTTACTAAATATCAAAACTTCCACCCAACGAGGTGAAATTTATTTGTTTCCCTCCCAATTCTAAATGGGAGTAGTCCAAGTAGTCTCTGGAATCCAAACTGTTCGGCCCAATTGCCAAGTCTTCCATAGTTTTTAAGAACATTCACAGTCCATCAGCATATTGTTTCATGCGTTCATGAACAAATGTATCAACAAACAAGTTGGTCTTGACACTCAATCCAGCCTACTTTGTATTTTATTGGGGTTCCCGGGCCATCGAGTTCTGTAAATTGTAATAAAGATGTACCAGATGAGGATATTCGGATATTCCATGGGGTAAACACAGCGAAAGTGCAAATAGGGCTCAGAATCGGGCCAGGGTGGGTCATCCTAGACATATTCGGGGCCTTCCCAGATAAAACCTATAGGGCTTTAATGACCTGGGTTCACGGCCTTCGCCATCTCTCTCTCCCTCTCTCTCTGAACTTRCGGGCTATTTGGTTTGTGGGAATTGGGATCTAGAATCAGAATTAAATTGGTACCATCGTTTGGTTGGACGGAATCATCATTGCATTCCCATTTCTGGTGGAGTGGCATTCTTCCATTTGAGGAAGTGGTCATTCTCTCTCCTCCCTTGGGAATAAGAATCCCATTCCAACTTACTCAAATTCCAATTCTGATTCCTTGGGGTTTCAATTCCTATTCCTACTAAAAACAAAATGGACCCTTAATTTTAGAATTTCTGGTACATAAAGGTTAAAAGCTTAGAATGACCATAGGTAGAAAATACTCATTACTACTTTATTTTAATTAGTTTGAAGATAACATGATTATATTTCTATTTCATCATTACTATCATCTAAAGTTTGTCCCTACTATATGGGGTTGTCTACCTGAATCCTATTTTGCTATTTCATTTATTCAGAGTTTAGCACCATATTTATTGTTAAACTATGTTTATTTAAATCATTTCTTGTTACTTTCACAAAGTCTTTTTTAATCTGCCCTTGGCTTTTCTAACTCCTTCAACTTGTAATAGGTATATATATATATATATATATATATATATATATATATANTTTTTTTTTTTTTCTGTCAGGTGTTGTAAATGGTTTTTTATGTAATCACCAAACTATCTCAATACACTGCTATAGAGCGTATTGTATCGATATCCAAAGGCCTGGGCATGTAGTATTAATGAAAATGATCCTTTTGTCGTTTAAAAGCTTATACCACCAGCATAAGTCAAAGAATTGCTATTAAGTTTTCATCCAAAATTTTTGATGGTTTTATAGGCTATCCGCAAATTGGGTCGCCAACATATATTCAATCACACCAGCAGTCCAAACTTGTTAGATATATGGATTTTTCTCAAAAGAAATTGGAAAAATCCAAAAACAATAAAATATATTTTTTATATGTTTGAAATGATGTCCAAGGCAGGATAGACTATATGGTGGTTCTATCAATGATCCATTAAAATCATTGATCTAACAATTATTTATGTCAAAAATGGATTTTTCTTAGACTTTTGGGAAAAACCAAAATTTAGAAGAAAAAAATTATTTTAGATTTTTTAAATGATTTTCATTATTATAAAGAACTATAAGATGGATCTACAAATGATCTATCAAAATTATTGATCTAAAAACAATTTAATGTGTCTTGTAATGAATTTTTAGTAGATTGGAAGTTCAAGCATTGTTTAATGTATCATATGATATCTAAATGTTCTAAAATTCCCGTATTGTTGATTACAATTTATCTCTTCATACAACCTATTAAAGTATGCATTTCTCGTGTTTTTTTATTGCTTATTCATAGTTATTTCAGCCTTTTATGTCTGTTCACTCTTAATTGGCCCTGTAGCTCAATTGTTCTTGGGTTGAGCTTTCACCCATTCATGTAACCTGCCCAACTCACTAACCTTGTAATGTATGAAGCCATATGTTTTGGACCATTGTGGGATCATGCCACCCATGTGGTAAGGTGATACAATGTTTTAAAAATGACCCAGAAACCACTTTCCACTCTGAGTGACAGGTCAGTAGTTCAGCTGTTTGGATCAATTCATGATGTAATAGGAGGATAATAAAAATATAAATTATAGATAAAACTAATAACTTCATAAATAAATAAAATATTTCATAAATTATAAGAAGTCCTTATATAGTAAGAAATGATTTAAGGGCTCATAATTTAACAATGTATATGCCACTAAACAAAACTGAATGGCGAAACAATATCATATAACCAACCCCATATAGTTGGGACAAAACTTAGATGATGATGATGATGATTTTTTAGTGTTGGCTGGGGTTAAAAAAAGATCATGTATTTTCTAGATACTCAATGTAGTTAGGGAGGTCATTAAATAGGGCTGGAAAGAGATTGTAATAACTCATTGAGGCAGACGAGTGAGTCATAGTGAGTGGGCTAGCTAGCATTCCTTAGACTGAATAGGATTGCGCAACTTTAACCAATGAGTCAAACCAGATCTCCTGCAAGTATAAATTATGTACATATGACATCCAGCTGCACATTAGAAATATTTTTCATACATATATGTAAAATTTATAGGGACACCCAATATATAACCAGCTATTGAGATAAGATGTGTCCCATCAKTGTCCCACATGCACATCTCAGCATGAATTGGAAACATCTCCCATACTTATCATGGGGAGATGTTCCCAATACACAGGTGGGAGGTACTGTGTGACACTTGTGAGGTGCCAATCTGATCCCCCAGCTTTTCGAAGTGTGTTCCTTTGAGGCACTTTTGATATTTCCTTTTCCTTTGTTAAACGCTCTGCAAATCAGGTGGCTCATGCTCTTGCCGAGAGGGGATTGAGGGATCAGGGTAGCTTTGGTAGAATACATTGGATAAAAGGTACACCCAAATTTGATTCCTTTATTCGGATTTGAATTGAATCTTATTATATGAATTTATATTGGGGTTCAAATGCAATCCGAATAGCACTAATGAATTAAACTGAAAATGATAAAAATAATACATTATTAATGAACTAAATCAACAATGATTTTGATATTGTCATGAATAAAATATATCAAAAATAAATTTTATGAATCTTGAACCAATGACCAGTAAAAAAACATTCAAATCAACTTTATTGATTGAATCAGATTATAATGGATTCTTTAGGCTGTGTTTGGAAATAATGCAAATGGAGTGTAAATCCCGGTTCAGGATAAATTTGCACTCTGGTTCACTTTTGCTTGTATTTGGCAACATTACATTTATGTATTGACAAATGACGAACCAATGCATATTTACATTGATAATAAGTTGTAAAAGTACATCAATGAAAAAGAAGTAAATTTGCATTCAAGTGGGCTTTTGATTGAAAAAAAAAAAAACATATGTTTTATTAAAATTCATGTTTGCATCCATTACAGCTAAAAGTCTGTTTGGTAAAAAGGTAAATTTGTTATTGCAAAACTAACCCAACTTTGTAATATATATGAACCGTTTTATACTTTACATATTTGCATTCACACTTATTTGCATCATTTCCAAATACAGCCATATGAATTAATCTATATTTGATCCAATTATAGACTAATTTGAATTCTGATCACTCCTTAAGGGGGATGAATTTGAATTCAGATAAACAGACACCATTTGTAGCTATATTTGTTGGAAATTGAGGAGTACCAGCTCCATTCTTAGACACGTGCGAACCCTCGGTGGATGTTTGCCAGCGTGTATGGCTTTATTTTTCAATAAAAAATAAACTACTATATCAGCAAAAATATATTAATTTTGCTGATGTGGCAGTGTTTTAACAAAACCAATCATGATATTAATCACCTTCCTAAATTAACAAAATCTAAACAAATGGTGTGAATGAATCTAGATTCAATCCTCACAATGCTTGCGGCCCTGGATTGGGAATATCTCCCGATATATAAATCAAAAGATATAAATACAGAGATATTCTAAATGCACAGCTGTAAGTGTTGCGAGTACTGAATCCCGTCTCCGTTTGAATAAACATCAAATGTATTTAAAATGAGCTGTTATTTGGCAAACCATCAAGTAAGCACATAATGTTTTTTAACTGAAACCTATTGTGTTTAAGGGACATGTGACAAAATACTGATTTGTGCTTGACTGGTGCATTGCTTGTTCCAAGCATATATGATTGGACAAAAGCATCCGACGACCTATTAATTTTCATATTTAAACCCTAAATTCTAAATTCTAAATCCTAAACCCCTAAACCCTAAATTCTAAACACCCTACACTTTAAACCTTAATAACATACAAAATGTATATGATCAGACCATGTCCTCCAACAGATAGGAGCCAAATATTTCCTCACCTTTCATCTTAAACCCTAAATTCTAAACACCTTACACCTTAAATCCTAAATTCTAGGCTCATTTGACTAGGCATAAMTTCGGTTCAGCTGCTTTGAAGAAATTAGTTTGAAGAGGCTGTTTGGAGAAGCATGTAAATGGTCATAGGGATGATCGAAATTCGGCATGTTCTAAATTTTCTTACCAACCTTGCTTATAATTCCTCCGTTTTAATTTACTATTTATGATTAGACAAATGAAAGCATGTGAAAAACATTATAGACTTTATGCTATGAGAATGAATTGTGAGCATGGAAGATGGAACCCTCTTGTACCACTTTATGACCCCTGGCCCCTCTTAATGACCTTAGCGCTCTTGATAAACTGAGGTTTTCCTATGCCCTATGATTCTTACATGCTAGCATAATTCCATCATAACCAGCCAAGTTAATGGCACATCCATCGATAGGAGAGATTTTTGTAGATGTCATCATCATCTAAGCTTTGTCACATCTCACAACCATATAGGGCCGCTACATCTACATGAATCCTAGTTTGTCATTCCATTATATTCAGTGCTATATCCATCCTTAAATTATTATCTAGGCAAATGCACTATTTAATGGTGATGGATATAAAGATTAAAATTTCAAAGCTGAAACCTAGCTTCCTAAATGGATCGGATGATAACGTTGCTTCCCTCCCGGGACCATCCACCCAATTACAATCATCCAGGGGTGGCGGAGGGGAGCCATCCCCCTTATGCCTTCGTTCGCATAAAATCCATTTAAATTCCATTTATATTTTGACCTCTTATCTATGTTTTTTAGCTTTTCCCCACTCCTATCCATATTCATGTTTTCTAAATTTTGGCCCCCCTCAACCCTGTAGGGGAGACACTGGACCATATATAAATAAAAGAATGAATGTCACAGGACAACCTATGTGGTTGAGACTGAGAGCGAAGGGTTGGTATTTATTTCATCAATTGAAATGGCCACCACCATTCAACATGCTGGCCGAACTTTGTTATTACCCAGTACCGAGAGGGCCCTGTTCTTCTATGATATTGCCGCATGATATTCATATTGTTGGTGAATGTCGGTTGAGAATTTGGACCCGTCAAATTTAAGTTTGGGAGAGTACAAATACAAATATATAGAATGTAAAACCTTGGTTTTTGTAYGGCTTTACATTATACATATTTGTATTTATACTCTTTTCAAATTGAGATGAAGTTTAGTCAAACTTGTATGAGCTCTTACCTGATGGATTATCTGGATTTTATTTGTAGTCTAGTCTCAAATTTGTATTTTATTTGCGYTGTACATATTTGCATTTGCAGTTTTTGATGAATTTATAGATTTGAGAGGGTTAAGTGGGTAACTAAATATGGCATATTTCAATAATAACAAGATCCTCATCTTCTTCATCATCATCATCATCCAAGCTTTGTTTCATTGATAGGATCCGCTATATGAAATTATGAAACATGAATCCTGTTTAATGAGCACTTCAATCATTTTTTAGGGAGAATGACAGTTCAGCTCAGGGTCAGAATTTTTAGGCCCAAAGTAGAATTGGAGTATGTGCCAAATCRGAATTGATGCTAATTCACGGGCAGGCATTGATGCATAAAGTAGGGGTATTTGACATTTTGAATATTTATAAGTCTGCAGTGAAATTCAGAAATCTGCATTAGGTCCATCTATATTTTTCCGTTTTTTTTTTATTGCCCATACTATACCTTATTTTTTTGGTAGGGATAGGTTTTGGTGGCACTCTCAACTGGATTAATAATGAAATTCATCCAACCTTTTCTATTGAGAGCATCAGTTACCTTGAAAATCGATATAGGATACGCTACTATACCTATTGGTACTACTTTAATTAAGCCTTGCTTCCACACATGTCATAATTCAACACATGCACAAATTTATTTTAGGATCATATATACTCAATAAATTTAATTTTCTTTTTTTCATTTTTTGTGAAAAAAAAAGTAATTTTAAGAATGTATTTTTTTAAGTTTAATTTTCATTTTTTTCAGCAATGGTCCCTAGAGCACAGCTACAGAAAATGGTGGGATGTTAAACATTTTATAGTGTTGAATGAGAATGTCCATCTAAACTTTTTAAATGCTCAAGTCTGCTCTTCACTTCTCTTGCCAATCTTTCTCTTTCTATTCTAGGTTTTGATAATGTATAACTCTGGTTAATTCCTAKAGAAGTCAAATTTGATATGTTATATATGGAAGATCAAGACCAGAATTTTCTGGTGATGGTGCTCTGAATTTAGAGCCTCCACAAAGTTGATAGGGGAAATTAGAGCCTAGGGCAGATCAAAAGGACTTGGATCAAAGTAAAATAATAAATGATTCAAGTGCCTGTAATTTAATTAATATCACACTAAGGTTATGTTTGGTTTGAAGGAAAAGGTAGGGAAATGAAGGGAAACATATATAGAGAAACCTAAGCAAGGTTTGTAAAGGTTTCCCTATATTTTTCTTCCTTTCCCTACTTTTTCCTTCAAACAAAATATAGGCTAAGAGAATGGAATGGTGATGATGATGATTTATTCTAAAAAAAAATTCAGTTATATTTTAGACATTTCATAGAGAAACTTTGTTTTGTGAGCATTTTTACACCAAAGTGGCACTGATAGATTCATGTAGTCAATCCCATATAGTTGGGACAAAGCTTAGATGATGATGATGGTGATTTACTCTAAAAATTTTCAGTTATGTTTTACGCATTTCATAGAGAAAACTTTATTTTGTGATCCTTTTTACATCAAAATAATAAATAAATATGAGGCTTAGGATTTTCCTAGTGTTGAAGTGTCAGCCCACATGTGACATGACGCACTTTACAGCTCTAGAATAATCTCTTTTGATCATTGAAGATGATGTTGCAAACATCGCTTTTGTTGGTAAAATCTCTTGAGCCAACGTGGTGCCTTTGCATCATTATTGTTGACAGTAGAAGCTTATTATCCCGCCTTCCCCTCGATTTATTGGCATAGGCAAAAAAAATTTCTAGTGGAATCATATAATAGCTTAAATATCATAAAGTTTTCTTTTTACATTTTTAATCACCCAAATCATATTTCACTAAGGCCTTTATGCCTATTTGGAAGGGCTTTCATATAGTAACTTCTAGCGTTGTATTGTATGAGCCAAGAAACCCGAAAAGCTGTAAAGCCCAATTCGGAAAGCCGAAAAGAGACTTACATGGGCCCAAAATTTGACTTTCCATCAATGTTATCGTAGCTCTTATCAACACAACTCCCAAATGGGCTCTATTTTTGTATACATAATCTAAATTCTATTAATCTAAAGTCGAAATAAAATACCTAAATTGATCCCACATTTAATTTTATTGAAATCAATATAAAAAAAGTAGGGTGAAAAGCATGAAATAATACATAATTTCATGCCCCCTTTTATTAAACTTCAGTCAAATACAAGTAGCTCCACGCCTCCACCCTTGCAYGAGTGGTTAGAACTGCACTTTCATGCTCTACAATATGTACGTGGTCAATGACTCGCCTTTTTTACTTTCAACTATTTTACTTCTGATGTAACTGAACCGAACCGAGTTGATTGACTGAAGTTGTGTACTAAAAAAACGATGTTAAAACCAAAATATGCGACCCAATCTTAACCAAATTTCTATTCAACATCAAAGTGGAAGGCCAAGAATCCTCTCACCTAAATGCTCACATGGGCCTCTCTATCTTGTTTTATTTCTCACACATATGATTATTTATTTTTGAAATTAAATCATTAAAAATAAGAAGTCACACCTTTTAAATCTTAATTTTCTTTAATAAAATCCTTTACTCTCTTTAATAAAATCATTATTAAGATTCCCCTCCCTTTCCCCAAAATAGATTGAAAATTGACTCAGAACCAGAACCAGTTTGGTCACTGATTTGACCGTCTGTTTGAATGAATGGCCTATTAAACGGTGGATGCCAGCTCTAAAACCAAAATACCCGCACCTCTTATAATGGGTTCATTCAACATGCTGTCGTGGCATGGTCTAATCCATTTGATCGGGTGATCCTTAACTTGGAGACCCTTATTAATGGCAACCCAAGTCCTTCTCTCCCTCTCGGGTTCGTAGAGAGGGCTGTCTACTTTCTCCATATCTCTTTATTCTCGATACTGAAGTTCTCTCCAAGATGTTGGAAGCCAAATGTGTGCAGAATCTCTCTCATGGCTTCAGATTCAGTAACTCTGGTGTTAAGCTAACTTATTTGTTTTTTGATGACTTGATAATTTTTGGAAGGTGTTGTTCCTCTAATGCAAACCATATCTTAGAGGTGCTTAATTCTTTCTGTAAATGGTCGTGCCAAGAAGTTAATTTTCAAAATCTGCTATTCACTTCAGTGCTAATACTCATTGGAGGAGGAGATCTCTTGTTCTTTCAAAATTTGGAGTGACTACAATGAAGACAAATGATAAATATCTCGGTGGCCCTTTGCTTCTGGGTAGATCCAAAATTCAGGAGTGGAGATACTTGGTTAACAGACTCAAATCCAAATTGGCGGGTTGAAAGAAGCGGACTCTGTTCCATGCCGGCAGATCGGTTCTCATCAAATCTACTCTCCAAGCAATTCCTCAATACATCATGGCACACTTACCTACTTCCTAAGAAAACGTGCATTGAGCTCAATAATATTTGCTGTAACTTCTAGTGGTTTGATTCCGATAAGAAAGTGGTCCTTGTTTTGTCAACCTAAAGCTTGTGGTGGGCTGGGTTCTCGTGACTTGGAGGTGACAAATAAAGCTCATATCATGAAACTAGGTTGGAGGTTACTGAAAGAGCCGTCATCCCTGTGGGCGAAGGTTCTGTGTGTCAAATATTTCAGAAATTCCAATTTTTGGAACTCAAAACCAAAACCGTGTGAGAGGTATCCTCGCTTGTAAATTTTACCTTCGTCATGGTTGTCAATGGATTGTTGGTAATGGGTGGAGTATTGATGCTGCTTCTAACCCTTGGTTGTCTCATGAGGTGAATATCTCTAATATGTCTCATAGTTTCAGATCCTTGAAAATGGAGGAGCTCATTAATCATCATTCTATGACTTGGAACCATCGATTGGTGAATCAATTTTTCTCACCTCATGCAGCTCAAGAAATTTTATCCTTAAATCTCCCTTTTCCCTTTATACAGTAATATTATAGAGGACCAGTTGGTTTGTACCCTTATCCCTCACGGGCAATTCACCACCTCCTCTGCCTATCAGCTCCTTCTTTCGGATCTCCCTAGCTCCTCAAAGGCGAACTTCTTATATGGGGACTGTGATTGGTCCAAATTCTAGAATCTCAAGTGGACCTGTCTCAAAATCATGATATTTCTTTGGAGGGCTCTAAATGATTCTCCCCCACAAAGTAGAAACTCAAAATTTGGAAGTACAACCTTGATGCTTGCTGCGCTTTCTGTATGTCTGGTGAAGAACCCAACTGATCATCTATTCCTCAAGTGCACCATGGGGAACCCTTCTAAGTCTTTCCCTTATCCTCCCTACCTTTTAGCATTCTCCATTTTGTGGCATCTTTGGCTGGCACGTAATGCATTATTATTTCGGAAGGATGTTTGGTTTCCTGATCTGATCATTTGTATCTTTGGTTGGGGTCCTTCCTAACGCTGATGATCCATCTACTGTTTCATCTCCTTCTACCCCTATCAGGTGGTGTAAACCCTCTGCTGGTATGGTCAAGATAGTTTCAATGGGGCCACTTCTTCAGTTCGTGCAGCTGTTGGTTGTATCATCAGGGACCATCATGGAAATTTGATTTTTGCTCGAGCTGTTCGTCTCTGCCTTGGAAGGTGAGTCTCGTGCCCTATTTGAAAGCCTGCAGTATGCAATTTCTTGTGGCATTTCCAAGGCAAATTTTGAAGGTGACTGTGTTTCTCTGATAAATTTTTTGTTGGAGGATTCTGGTAAGCCTCCGTGGAGTGTGTTTATACTCTTTTATAACTACAAGAATATTTTGAATCACCATCCGGATTTCTTAGTAGTATATTCTCCAAGATCGACAAATAAGGCGGCTCACGCCTTAGCTCGGTTTGGTTTGACTTATTCTTTTCCATGTACTTGGTCATCTGTTCCTGTATTATTGAAAAAAAAAATTGTAGAAAAAGAATCTATTGTGTTATCTAATAAATTCTAGGCTATTTGGCCTTTTCATCAAAATATATATATATATATATATATATTATATTATTAGGTCCGACTATGATATAATATCTGAAAAATTTTTTACCCATCAACTAGAATCATAAAAGTGATAATCAATTAGTTGTTATTTATTAAAATTTATGAGTGTGTTTTCATTCGTCAAAATTATTTCGATGCTACATCTTTCCCGCATATATATTTTTTCATTTTATTATTGACGTGAAAAATTATCATTAATTGCACAGCCGTGTTCAACTAATCCTTCCTCAATTGCAACCGTGCACCATGAACATCAGGTTCAGGGTGGTGGTTACATTACATGTGGGAAATTCCACAACCGTTGAGTCTTGTGACGTTTTGGACGTCGTGCAGTCGTACAGATGTATTCATTGTGTTGCGTTTGAACTGGAGCAAGACGGCGAAGAACATCAATCTCATCGAAACACGTCGATGTGGATGTATTTTTATGTGGGCCCACCACCATTAATTGAGATGTTCATTAATATCYAAAATTCATCACAACTTTTTAAAATATTTAAAATTCACTGTATCAATAAGTTTTTATTTTCTAAAATTCACCTTCTGTTGGTATACGATTAGTGTTCATATCAAAATAAATAACAATTTTTATGATCAAATTATCCTTGAATGGTGAATGGTGAGTTAGAGGAAATATGGACTTTTCAGTTTTTAATTTTCTTGTTTTCATTTTTACATTTTGAGTGTTTTGTTATAATTTCTCATGTTTTTTCTCATTTTTTTTATTTTTTATAATCTATAAATGTTCTTATATTTTTATTATTTATTTACAATTTCTGTGTTTTTTTATAATTTATTATGTTTTTTCTACTTTTTATGGTGAGACTAATCTTCTGATGAAATATGCTTGTTCGATCAAGTTGATAGAAGGTTGGAGGTATTTTGTTGACAAAAGATCTCAATTCCGTTTAGGAATTTTTATTTAATCTAGATGGTCATTAAAAAAGCCCCTATTTGTTCAAAAAGTGTTTTTTAAGAATGCTCTCTTTGCGTGGTGTTTGGCCGTGCAAGCACTTTGTTTGTAAATGTGATTGGCGCTAGTAATGACACCCCTAACAAAAGGTAGAAGATAAAGGAACTCACCCATCAGCATACTTTCAGCCATTGCCCCTCCAGATCAGGAAGAAATTCGAAGGGTTTTTAACTGATAAGGGCAATTTTTTGTCCTCAATATCAATAAAAAATAATATTTTTATAAAATAATTAAAATAGGAAGTTTTTTTGGAAAATATAAAAAAGGGCAGTGGCATTTTTCATCGTCTTCCTCCCCTGCCTTTGTATTTATGCGAATACACTGATTCGAAGACGATGACGAGACTTAGAGGAAGACAAGGGTGGATAAGAAAAGAAAGAGGAAGATGAGGGTTTTGCGCACTGACATGGGCGAATAAGAAAAGGAAGAGGAATGAAAGGAACAATAGATTCGCCCATGTCAATGGACACTGTTCCTCTTCCTTCTCTTATCCTCTCATGTCAGTGCGCAAAACGGTGGAAGATCGTCTTATTCGCCCATGTCAGTGCGCAAAATGAAGGAAGACAAGGAACAGTGTCAGTGCGCAAAACCCTCGTCTTCCTCTTTCTTTTCTTATCCGCTGACAAGTCTAAAATCGTATGCTGATCAATTTATAACCTACAGCACAAAACCCTTGTCAAATTGTGCGCTGCAATAAGAGGCATACCTCAAATAGTTTTTCGTTGATTGAGAAGCTTTTGAAACTGAGATTTGCTGGGATTCTCTTTCTCCATGCCGAAGAAATCGAGCTCCATAGTGGCTCTGGACATCTTTGCTCCCTTCGATTTCTCGCTTTGGGTTTTGCCAAGGAATGAGTTAACTGTTAATAAATCACAATTAAATGGGTGGTAAGTGGTGAGGGGGCAGAAGATTATAAATTGATGGAGGCCACGAGAAAGGCGAGGGATGGGATGGGAAGGGAGGGGCTACAGCCTACAGCGTACAGATAAAAAACAGAGGGAGAGGAGGAAGACGAAGAACAGTGTCACTGCCCTTTCTTTATATTTTTCTAAAAAAATTATCCTACTTTGTTTATTTTATAAAAATATTATTTTGTTATTGTTATTCAGGGCAAAAAATTGCCCTTATTTGCTAGAATTTGAAAGTAGAGAAAATGGGTAGAGGTGTAGCCCGGCACGGCCCACGGCCCAGGATTGTGTGGACCCGTGCCGTGCTGTGGGTTGGGCTTGCCCGTGGGCCAAGCCTTAGCCCAAGTCGGGCCATGAACCGGGTCAAAGTTATTTTTGCTTATTTATTTAAAAAAATTGAAAACAATTATTTATTTTATTAATATATTATTATATAATTATAATTTATACAAAATATATAAATATTATGTATATATAAATATATAATATATATATATGAATAATATATATGGATTGTGTTGGGTCGTGTTGCGGACCGTGTCGGGCCGCCCCCATTTATACCTCTAAAAATGGGAATAACCATTAATAAAAGTGTAGGAAATTGGGGTCACTGTAATTTTGGAGGAGAAGTTCTGAGGCGCGTCTGTGAGACATAGACTGGACTGAAAGAGAGAGAGAAAGTGAATCTCGAAAATGTGTGTTTTGAAGTCTAATTCATGCTCTTTAAATAGTTTACGAAGAAATGACTATTAACTTTGAATTGTGCCTCTTGATCACACCCGATCGAATCGTAACCATTAATATCATCAACGGTTAGCATCGCACCAAAACCAAATCCACTCTTCGTGAGCCATGTGGGTGCATGCGGAGTGCGAGCAAAGTACGCCTTTAAAGCGCCTCATTGCGTCGCACACATGCGTACACGCATATTGCATGATATCAAACTCTCATACTCTCCTTTACTATTTTTAAGAGGTGTAAATCAATTCCTATTAAAATACTGAAAACAAAGTTTATAATTTTTGAATGTGAGAAAATATAATTTTTTAATCAAGTGTGCAATTACAACTTCTCATATTAATTTATTTTTATTAAAAATCAATGTATGAGCGTGAATAAATGAACTGTCCAGAACGTACCCAGCCTAAACTCAACATGGGCCTTAACAGCCAAAGTTAACCCGCCCCGCCCTCCCCTTCTACGACCCTGTGGGGTTCCTCGTAACCTACAATATCCGGTCACCTCCTACAAACTAATGTCCCATTCCAATCTTTCTCGTTCTCGAATCTCGACCTACGTCCGCGCCTTTTATCTTCCATCACACTTCGCCTTTCCCTCCCTTCATGAATCCACCACCGCTGCCTCCGCCCCTCTCCGTCGCATCTCTTCCTCCGAATTCACGGTTCTAGCGTTCTGGTTATGTTAGTTGCTGCCAAAGCCTTGGAACATGAGAGCCTAAGCTCTTCCCCTGTTCTCGGCTTCCCTCGCCTCAGGTTCTTCCGTTACCGGAGATTGAGATGATAACCGCAACTGGATTTCCTCCGTGATGTCGCCGGAACTGACTGTGGGTGATCTCATAGCAGCAGCGGTGCGGTTGTACGTGAAGGAGGGTAGGAGACCCTTCCTTCCTACCACCGACCCCTCCGCCTTCGATCTTCATTATTCGCAGTTCAGCCTGGAAAGTAAGCAGTTAAAAACCTCCTCCATTGTTTTGCGTGTAAACACGGAACAACTTAGCTATCTGTAATTCTATTCTACGCATGTCCCATTTGAACCGTCTGATTAACATCTACCTACTTCATTAAATATAATAACCGTTAGATAAAAACTCCAGTGAGGCCTTCTCTCTCTCTTTCTTGATGGAAGTCTAATCAGAGAGCCTAATCTAGTGAGAGGCGTAGCTTTTCTAATTTCTAGTCTATTCTGTCTCTCTTTGGTAGTAGAAATGATACGATGAAATTGGACATTTTGCTAATTATTGTGATTGGTGGGGGCCAGGTCTGGATCGAGAGGAGAAGCTGATAACATTGGGATCGAGGAACTTTTTCCCGTACCCAAAGAAATCAACTGGAAATGATTTGGTGGCATCACCACCATCATCATCATGTTCTAACCAAGCTGAGAAGGCTTCGAAGATTGGGAACTCTTGGCTACGGTTCATGGATTTCTTGTTGTAACAACAAAGTTGAAGCTGCTTCTGCCTCCACTCTAATCAGTAAGGGAAGAGAGATCAGATATTGCGCTTGTCCAATGTTGGTCTCAGATTGTTGTATATATAAATTAGGAAGGATATATAAGGGTATATTTAGAAGGAGTATAAATACAAATATGTAAAGTGCAAGTATTTTATATGATTTTTTATATATTTATATTTGTATTCTTTCTAAATTGAGCCTAAGATTAGGATTAGATGTTGGGAGGAGTAGATTTAGTATAAAGTTTTAAACGTATGGATACATTTTGTACCAAATTGTATAATACGGTTTGGTTTTTGTAATAGGTGATATGTGAAATATCCAAGATTCAAAGTATTGAGCCAGTTGGGGAAAACTATAAAGAATGGAAATTGATCATTTGGTAATGTCTAAAAAGTAATGTAATCAAAATTAACTTTGATGCATCATGCATTGATGGTAACAAATGTGCAGTTGCTGCCATTGTTAGAAATTGTGGTGGGGAAGTTCTGGATATAAAGGCTAATTTTATGTGGGAGGCCACTATCAATATGGCTGAAGCCTAAAGATTTTTTCATATCTATTGAAGGGGATTCCAAGCTTGCCATCTCATGTCTACGTGGAGAACTTCAGCCGCTATGAAGTATGAAAAACATCATTGAAGACTGCACTGCCCTGAAGACCCAATTCGAGTTTGGTTTGAAGTACATCATGTCTACCAAGAGGTGAACTGAGCAGCTGACTGCATAGCCCACCAAGCCCAATCCTTTCCTCCAGGTTTATTAAATTTTAATTTGCAAGATCTTCCTTTTTCCTTTGGGTTTTCTTTGTAATTGCGATTTGTGGTGATGTGCTATCCCCGTAAAAATGGCATCACCCTTCAAAAGTGGCAAAATGTCCTAACTCTCAAGATTTAGGGAGTACCAAGTACCAACACTTGTGATACATGAAAGTTATGAATTAGCGAGTACCAACACTTTCAACCTTGTTTGTTATCATCCTGACCTTTACATTGTATAGCACAAAGTGGTCGATTGGCCACGCTTGAAAAAGCTGTGTTTTTACACTTGCCAGACTGAGATTTTACCATTTACACTAAGTAATGGTTCCTGCACTATATACATGCAGAGCTCTGATCTGCACCCACAACGTTCCGATGATGTCATCATCGGGAGATGTTCTCAATACACAGGCGGAATGCACTGTGAGACATTGTGGGGCAACCCCTTGTGGGGCGCAGATGTGAATTCACACATGCAAAGTTAAATTTTCTTTTCTATATTCTTCTTCGTGGGTAGAAGTAGAACTCAATAATTGTTCAGTCTCTCTGCCTTAAAAGCTAATGTAATGGTAGGAAGCAAGCATACATGAAACCTGAAAGACAGAAAACATTAAAAGAGAAATGTGAAAGGAAGTGCTGTGAAATCATTTTTCCTTCTATCCATTGGGTAGGTATTCCTTTGAAGAGAGTCCCTTTAAATCTAATCCATTAGTTGGGTCTGTCTCCACTACCTTGTGTTCTTTCCTTTTAGAAAGGCCTTAGCATAATAAGTATTATTTCATGCATGAACAAGGAGATACAATATTAAGTAAAGAAAATGGCATATACATACATACATTATACATACATATATATGTATGTATGTGTGTGTATCAAGGGTTGTTGGGCCTAAAGTATTAGCTCAGGCCCAGCTATGAAACTGAACAAAAAGACCCAAGCCCAGATTTTCTGGGCCTGTTCAAAATGATCACCCCTACTTTCTATGCTTGAATATGTGTAGTTCGAATAGTTTCACTGACTAATGGCCTCTGGTAATAATAAAGAAATTGGTGGCATTCCCCAATCCTCTTACATGAACATTTCTGTTTTTTTTTTTTCTGAAAAAATGCCACATCAGAAAAAATAACCCTATTTATGAAATTTCTTTTAAAGTCTACAAGTATTGCAAAATTTGTGAGCTTTTGGAGTATCTTATTAGTAAGTTTGGATACACTTTGAAATTGCATGGATATGGTGGATAAATATAGATAGGGTTGAATACACTACAGAAATTGTCATAAATCTTGTAAATACATTAATAATACTAAATTTAAGGTTGAAATAACCACAAATAAGGTAGAAATACATAATAAATGCATGTTTTATTGATTACATATAAGGAAGTTGTATATTACAATTAATATAGTGGGATACATGTATATCATACAATTCTATTGATAATACATTAATTCTCAAATATTCTATAGATAATATTTTTGTTTATTGTAAATTATGAATATGTTGTTAGTTATTACAAGTTAAAGTATAATTAACTTATAATTAATGACAATTGTATGCTCACATGTATAAAACATTTTGCTGTATTCAAATGTCATCAATTACTTTTACTTTGAAAAACATGTTTTTAAAAGATTCCCATCTAAATGGTTTTTGAAGTAAAAGTACGAAATAAAAAATATACCATGTATTTTGTTGGTGATGTTGAAAATATAAAACACGAAGTACCGCCAAACAGGGCCTAAATTTACCTTTATATTATAGTGAAGAAACAAACACCATTTGCTACCCCACTTGCTTTTCTTGTTTAGAAGGCAAAGTTTGCAATAAGCATGTAAAAGAGTCTTTTAGGGGCATTGTGATCAACAGATACTCCAATATTTTCATCTATGGGCAACTTAGGAATTTTAAAATGCTTAAAAGCGTTCCATCATTTTTTATGGGTCTATTTGCATAATTTCTTCTAACATTTTAAGGAAAAGAAAATGAGGATGTCAATGAAGAGGTTTAAGGCTGCATTTGGCATTCGTTTTTTTAAGGATTTATCTCCTTTTTTTAAATTAAAAAGTCAGTGTTTATAGGGACATTTTAACAGCAAAAAGTAGACAAACCCTTAAAATAAGCAATGCAACTAAGTAATTCCCATTGTCTAAGCTAAGAGTGGTATGGGACTACAACCTCTGTTATTTATTATCCAAGGAAAGTTTAGCCTAATCACCCCTAAAAGCATGAGCGCCAGTTGCCAACGAGGATGCTGAGGGCTAGATATCCGATACAAGAAAGCCCAGCCCAAATAACTACGGTCCAAACCAATATAAGCCCGACACTGGCCTTGTACTGGTCAATTGAAGAGAACCGCGAAAATGGTCACCCACCATATCATTGTCGTATCCTACCGCCATACTCTTAACGGCCACATCCTCGAACTCGATGGCTTCTTGCTTCATATGAAGAAAGCCAAACAGAAACTCGGAAGGAGATGGGTTCAAGCTCAACGCTGTTGCTGCCATTAACGCCTCCCTCCGCCACTCCAGCCTTCTCTAAATCACGCCCCCGCTCATCCCCTCCTCCTATACTCAACACCTCTTCTCCAAAGCCTTCTTCACACCTTCAATTGCACAAGACTTACATTCCTCCTCATGTCTTCACTCACCCCGCGGCTCTCCTACTGGAAATGTGCTCAGATATGAAAGAAGTCAATCAAATCCTCCCCCTCATTATAAAGAACGGGTTATACAATGAACACTTGTTCCAAACTAAGCTCATTAGTTTGTTCTCCAAATTCGGTCGCTTCCGCGAGGCCGCCCTCGTTTTCGAGCCCATCAAAGATAAAATCGATCCTCTATATCACACGCTCCTCAAGGGGCATGCTAAGAATTCATCCCTGGAAGACGCCGTATCGTTCTTTTGTAGAATGAAGTACGATGACGTCCGACCCGTTGTCTATAACTTCACGTACTTATTGAAAGGTTGTGGTGATAATTCGGACCTGAGGAGGGGGAAGGAGATTCATGCTCAATTGATCTCTAATGGGTTCAGCTCGAATGTCTTTGCAATGACAGCCGTCGTTAATATGTATGCAAAGTGTCGTCAGATTGGTGAAGCGTGTAAGATGTTTGATCGGATGCCTCAAAGGGACTTGGTTGCTTGGAATGCAATTATTGCTGGGTATGCTCAAAACAATTGTGCCAGGAGAGCGTTGGAGTTGGTTGTGCAAATGCAACAGGAAGGCCAGCGGCCGGATTCCATCACAATTGTGTCCATTTTGCCGGCCTGTGCAGATATTGGGTCATTGAGGATTGGTAAGGCGGTTCATGGATATGTTATTAGGGCAGGATTCCAATCATTGGTGAACATTTCAACTGCTCTTGTTGATATGTACTCCAAGTGTGGGTCAGTAAAGACTGCTCGGTTAATTTATGATGGGATGCATATAAGGAATGTGGTATCATGGAATTCAATGATTGATGGCTATGCCCAGAATGGAGATTCTGAGGAAGCAATGGAAATTTTCCAGAAGATGATGGATGAAGGTGTGGAACCCACGGATGTCACTATCATGGCAGCTCTACATGCATGTGCTGACTTGGGTGATCTTCAACGGGGAAGTTACATTCATGAATTATTGAATCAAAATGGACTTGGTTCTGATGTTTCTGTCGTGAACTCCTTAATTTCTATGTATTCCAAGTGTAAACAAGTTGATGTTGCTGCAAAGATCTTCCATAACCTGCAGGGAAAAAATCTTGTTTCATGGAATGCCATGATATCTGGTTATGCACAGAATGGCCGGGTAAATGAGGCTCTGAGTTACTTTTGTAAGATGCAGCAGGAGAATGTGAAACCAGACTCTTTCACCATGGTGAGTGTTATTCCCGCCATTGCAGATTTGTCCATTTTGCGCCAGGCAAGGTGGATTCATGGACTCACTATTAGATCTTGTTTGGACACAAACGTGTTTGTGATGACTGCTCTGGTGGACATGTATGCAAAATGTGGTGGTGTTCACACTGCAAGGAAACTCTTTGACATGATGGATGAGCGACATGTAACAACATGGAATGCAATGATAGATGGATATGGGACACACGGGTTAGGAAAACATGCAGTTCAACTATTCGAGGAGATGAGAACAGGGGTTGTGAGGCCAAATGGAGTAACTTTTCTATGCATTCTCTCAGCTTGTAGTCACTCTGGCTTGGTGGAAGATGGGCGTCGTTACTTTACTGTGATGAAACATGATTATGAAATAGAGCCTGGGACTGATCACTATGCAACCATGGTGGACCTTCTTGGCCGTGCTGGCCATCTTGATGAGGCTTGGGACTTCATCCAAAAGATGCCTATAGAACCAGAGATTAGTGTATTTGGTGCCATGTTGGGAGCCTGTAAGATTCACAAAAATGTTGAGTTGGGGGAGAAAGCAGCAAAGAGGCTGTTTGAGCTAGAGCCTAAAGAAGGTGGATACCATGTTCTGTTGTCTAATATATATGCCACAGCTTCCATGTGGGATGATGTAGCCAAGGTGAGAACTATGATGGAGAGGAGAGGGCTTCAGAAGACCCCAGGATGCAGTATGGTTGAGTTGGGAAATGAAGTCCACACATTCTACTCTGGAAGCTCAAACCACCCACAATCCAAGAGGATATATGCAGCACTTGAAGTTTTAGGAGATGAGATCAAAGCTGCTGGTTATGTACCTGATACTAATTCAATACATGATGTTGAGGATGATGTCCAGGAACAGCTGCTAAACAGTCATAGTGAAAAGCTGGCCATTGCCTTTGCGCTTATAAATACTAGCCCAGGCACCACCATTCACATCAGGAAAAACCTTCGTGTATGTGGTGACTGTCATAATGCAACAAAGTACATCTCACATGTAACCGGGCGGGAGATTATTGTGAGGGACATGCACCGCTTCCACCTTTTCAAGAATGGAACCTGTTCTTGTGCAGATTATTGGTAACATATTCTTTACTAGAACTTGGGTGAGAGAAATTATCTGCTTCTGTTGACTTCCTGGAGTGGTTTCCTTTGGCTGTATAAACTATAAACATGACACATCTATTCGAGATGCAAGGAGCTTTGGAACCTTTACAACAACACATGATAGGATTGCCATATCCAAATACATTGATGCCAAAGTCTGGGTTAACAGAGTTGATTGGTGGTTTTGAAGTCCATCAAGCAATATCAATCCATTGTAGCATTAACCAACTTACTAAATGTTATTCATCATTTTTTTTTGGGGTTTGTTGTATTAAAATTATTCAATAAGTATTTCAATTTATTATTCCAATTTGTTAAATTGTCCGGATTCTACATTTTTTGCATTATTTTATTTTTATGAGTTTTCCTCTAAAATGTGCATGCACACTTTCTTCAATGACAAAATGACAATCCAGTTTATAGTTTTGTTCATATTTCTGTTTATTGAAATGGAGTATCTTTCTAGCTTTATTTGYTTGTAAAGGGATGTAAGTATAGCACCTATCTACTTGATTGCAAAATTCAACTAGCATAGAATATTATATTCATTTACATATGAGTGAAATTATATTAAATTTGGTTACATGTTGTGGTTTCGATATTTGGTTCATAGTTTGTCGTCCATCTCCATTGGACATGTTAAGTTATTAACTGTTATTCCTATTTAGTAATTAATAAAACAGTAAAGGCTATAGTTTCTTCACTATTGTTGGCCTTCTCTATTGTTGGTTTAAGGTAAATCAGAGGTTATCTATCAAATAAAAATAAAAAAGATGAAACCAGATATTGGAAACTCCAGGTTTATCATGATTTTCGTTAACCAAACCAAACAAAAGCAGCCTAGCATTTCTGAAATGTAGATAATTTAAAACCCTAATTTATTTCTACGCCAAATAAGATTATTAGCTATTGAAATTTCATCCTAAAGACCAAAACCTGGATTCTTATCCAAATAGTAAGAAAAAGATTAAATTTGGGATCAGAATTTTGAAAGACCTTTCACACTTTAGATCTTACAACAGTATCAATATAGAGTTGAAATCCTCTGCAATCAGACAAGAGAGAACACCCCTACTTAGGTTGGAAGTATTGATACACATACTCATGAGCTTGTGTGTAAGGTGTTTCAAACTTTCAATACCACAACTTTTCTTTTTTAAATTTTCCCAAATTGGTAAGAGGGTTAGTCTTAGGCCTGTCTACCCCCTAAAAGTGGTCATTGGTCAAAACCCCCAAAAGCCTTTATTTAGTGTATCGAAGGTTTATTGATGCAATACCATATGCCCCATATAGCCTGTCTGCCCTGGAAAGTGGTCAAAACTCCAAAAGGCCTTTATGTTGTTGTGTATCCTAGACTTGCTGATACAATACAATATGCCATCGTATCAAAATTTTGAACCTTACCCATACCGATAGGGGTATTTTGATAAAATTAATGTAAGATGAAGAAGGTACTTTCATAAGGAGTAGGTATGGAATATGCATGAAAAAAGGGCAGGTTTGAAAAAATAGAATGGAATGAACAATTTCATTGGCATGTACAAAACACTGGTACATTTACCTGTTCATGGGCCAGCCCGGTCCATTTTAAATCAGGCTTGGTCATAATTTTAGGCCTGTGGGTTCGGGCTTGGGCCTAAAACACCGGTTCCTACCTTTTTATGGGCCGAGCTCGAGATTTTTCAAAAAAGCTCGACTTGAGCCCAACTTGATAATATATTAAATACTAAAGACATTTTATTTAATATAAATCTATACAATATTTTGTCTTTGTTCCTCTTCTCTTTTTTCAAGTAATAGTGAGATCTTTTATTATTTTTTAGTTTTGAGGGTTTTTAATATAAATAAAACACTTTTTTATTGAATAAAAAAAGAAAAAATCTGTTTTTAAATTTTTGACCGGGCTTAGGCCTGAGTGTGAGCTCTGAAAAGCTCATGGGTGGCTTAAAGAAATGGAGTCGCCATCCATTTTTCAGAGAAAATGGGCCATCATTTTCTAATTCAAAAAATCGATTTACCTCTTTGATAGTGACTTTGTTCTCAGAAAATGCACACAACCGAGAGACTTCAGGTTCCAAGGATTGGGAAAGGGAAGGTGTTAGACACTCCTCTCTCCAAGCTGTTGTAGCAACCAAATACAAGAATTGTTCAAGCTCAATTTCCTATGGAAAACAAGTAGAAACAGTTGTTAGAATTTCTGAAATCTAGAGAAACATGCTCTTAACTTCCCCTGAGATCGATCTCGAGGTGATGTTATCGGGCCTTAGGTATTGAGTTCCCTAAGACCCTCACCTCTCTACCTTTATTTTTAGTTTAGAATAAGTCGAGAATGCATGTTCTTTGAGGTTTTAGAACTCCARGCAACCAAGAAAACAAATTTGGTCTACAAATGGAGTGAGAGACTTCTTCTCACATGTGACCTTGTCAAAAGTTTTCTAGCAACTAAGGATGAGTTAKAATGAAGTTTGAATGGGTTCCTAAGCTAGGGAGTGCTTCTAGTTGCAAAAACTTTTGCTTGAAAACAAGGGAGGCGAGTTTGGAATTTGAGGTTCAAAATACTTCCGGATTTCAG
>NW_010729078.1:1252287-1271255 GCF_000365185.1 Nelumbo nucifera | reverse complement strand
CCCCCCCCCCAAGCTCGAGCCATCCCTCTATTTATAGGGAAAAGGGAGGGAGTTAGGTCTGAAACCCATTTCATCAAAGAGGCTTCAAAAGGGTTTTTACAAGAAAATGGGCAAAGATTTTTTAAAGAAAAAAGGTGATCAATCAACCTTCCTTCTTTGGTAAAAGATTGTCTTCAACTCGGGGGTGGTTTTCACGGGTTTTATGTGTCTAATGGAAGCTAGGAACGTACTTGACATGGCAGTCTCATATTTGGGGCTATTAGTGGCAAAAAATGTAGATTTAATCCATGTATAAAAGCTATTTTGTCTTTTCCTAGTTTTAAGTTGAGTTATTTTTAGTATTTTGAGCTTTTTAAGCCTATTAGACTCAATTTCATTGGTCCATGTGTTTGAATATGTCAAAAATGGGTCTGACATCAGCCATCACCCTTTTGAGGTTTCAAGTTGGAATAGATAAGGTGGTGATTTGGCACGTCAAAATAACATCTTAAGATTTGGGTTTATGGCCAACTCACCCAATCTTAAGATTTGGGTCTAAGGCCCAAATTCGGACTAAGCCGGGGTCAAGCCCGATCTTATCACATGTGGTGTGTGTGTGTGTGTGTGTGTGTGTGAACATGTATAATCAGGTTGGGCATGGGCTCAGGCCAGGTTCAGGTTACCTAGGGGATCGGCCCAGCCCTACCCGAAAAATAAAAAAGCCAAAAGTGTTAAGCTCAAGCCCAACTTGAGGACCAAAAATCCAAGCCTAATCCATGTAAAATTTTGGGTTGGGTGGGGCTCAAGCCAAGTTCAGGTATCTAAGGGATAGGCCTAAGCTTAACCGGGGAAAAAAAAAGCTACAAGTCTTGGGCCTAAGCCCAACTTGATGAGCAAAAATTCAAACCCAACTCGTATAAAATTTTGAAATGAATTGATCTAAGACTCATGTTTGACCCACCCTAATTGCACTCCAAATGATTAGACATTGTGAATAAAGTGAAGGGTGATTAGAAGGAAACCAAAAGCTTGTATATATATAAGGTTGATATATAATAGGTTTTTCATGGTTTCTTTAATTTCAACATGTGTCTTTTGTATCTTCCATGGGGTGCAAAAATGCATTTGAATTCATGGTGAAGTTTTGTTATGGGATTGTTGTTGATCGTACGTCTTGAGATGATAGGATTTGGGGGGCGTTATTTTTCTGGATTTTGAGAGGAGGGAAAGTTGGTCAATGGGATTTTGATTCCCATCGACCAAAAATCCCATGTTCTTTTTTCAGATTTATGTGGGAAGAGGGAAAATTTATTTTCCTGGGTATCTCTCTTAGGTGGGTAAATAACTTTCCCACCTTAAGGGAAAATTGTCAACACTTGAATGTGACAAAAAATACCCCTTGTAATAATGGATTTTCATGGCTGAAATGGTCATTGCCTTATTTTTATGGGAAATAAAAGAGCATGAGTAAATACACTTACCCAGATAAGTGTTTCACAGGAAGGACTTACATTTACCCGAATAAGTAACTTACCAAAAAGCAAACAAGGCCTTAGAAGGAAGTTTACTTGACTTGGGTTTTCTGTCCTTGTTGGCTTCAACATAATTTGAATAATATCAATGGCCATGGGATTAGTTGTCTTAATGGGTTGGATTTGCTCTGGTTCAGGATAGAATTGGTCCTTGCCTGATAAGTAAATGTGAATAACCAACTTCAAACAACATCCTATAGGTTTTGTAATTAGACCACTGGGTTGGATCCAAGGAGACCCCATTATAATTTTTTTTTTTGGCTACCAAAACCGATTATAAGTGACAGCCATACTTTTGAGCTGTTATTTGTCCATAAAACTAATGTTAAATTTAGACATTTGAACAATTCAATATACATTTATCCTATATAAAATTTGTATAGAGGAAAGAGGGAGGTCAAAAGACCTGTCACCTAGATTCCCACATATATCTCATCTTCTAATTCATCACACATGTCAGCTATTTATTTTAAATTGAATCATTGAAGTTACAATAGAAAAGCCCTTAGTTCTAATTTTCTCTAATAAAATCATTCTTAAATCCCCTCCTTTTTTCTCTCCAATGGTTATAACATTTCCCTTTTCCCTTAAATATCTCATTTCCCATTAAATCTCTTTGAACCCTTTTTGATTCTTTAGTAAACCATGGTGCCAATTAGATGGATTGGGTGAGATTAATGACAAAACTAAGACCAACCTTAAAGATGGGCCCTTGGCCTGAACCCAACAAGATGATCTCATAATCCAAATTTATCAGCCTAAAACCAAGGTTTTTAAAATCGAATCGAACAATGAACCGGTCAGGGGTCCGGTTTCTTGGTCAAATGGTCTTACCGTTCGAACCAAATGGATGACTTGTTCTAATAAACATAAAAATAAAAAAATAAAAAAAATTATAAACGGCCAAAATCGTTGGATGTTTTGTGACCACATATTGCTCATATTTTATTATTAAAAGCATTTTATGGTAAAATGATTATTTTTTGTGACCACATATTGCTCATCCAAAATTGTATTCATTTATATATTTCTTAGAGGGACCATAAGTTGAAATGGATTAAGAAAAGTATAATGAAAAAAATGTTGAGATGGTAAAGTTGCATTTGATATTTATAAACGATAGTACTTTTATCAATTAAAAAACATATTTTAGAGAAAAACAAATATTTTATTATTTAAGGCATTTTCTAGTAAAAATGACTAATTTTGTGTTCCAATGGGGCATGGATTATTAGGTAAGCAGAAGTAATTTATCTTAGAAAAATGACAAATTTCAAATTGCCTCAAAGGCTGCATTTGGAACAAATGTTGTTTCTACTTAAGGCTGTGGGAAAGGAAGGGAAATGTAGGAAAACATTTACAAACCTTGTATAGGTTTCCCGTTTCCCTATGTTTCCCTTWCTTTCAAACTCTTTTCCTTCAAATCAAAGATAACCTTAGGGTTGATCAATACACATCGTATCATGGTATACAACTTTTATTTGAGAATGGTTATAATGGAAGCATGCATAGCTTAAAAAATGCATGTATGGGACTGATCATTTGTTCCATACTGTGTTTGGTTGCAATGAAAATAAATTTGCACTGATGCAAAACCATGGCAGTGCAAATGATTTGAGTGTAAGTTCTGGCCTATTTTTGCTTCAAATTTTATTTGACTGCAGTACAAATGAAGTAAATTAAGACATGAAGCAGAATAAAGTAAAATCTAAAACAAAAGTAAACAAGAATTTGCATTTTTTTTATATTTACACTCCCATGCATTTGTAGTAGTACAATAAATTTGCATTGCAACCAAATACAGTGATAGGGATGAGTCCAAATCATTCCAACTGAAATGACTTCCATATGTGATGTGAAAATGCATATCCCTCACTAATTTGTATTGATCAACCCAAAAAAATTTGGTTTCAAAAAAAATCCAAAATAATTCACGGAGAAACGACAACGGTATCAAATACAACCAAAATCTATGATTTGTTCAAGTACTGTACTCAAAAGTATTGTATTTGAGTGAAAACTAGCAGAGATTGCACGGGTTTTGTTAAAAAAGTTTCAAGCAATAGAGCTAGGGGTGCAAGTTGGGTGCACCCAATTCAATCAAAAGCTTTTGCACTGATTGGGTTTGAGCCAAAAAACTCGGGCCTAAACTAAACTCAGATTGGGCTTATGTATGTATGTATGTATGCATGCATGTATATATATACCCAAGCTCGAGTAGGGATAGCAACAGAGTGGGTTAGGGGAGGGTTTTGTAAATTCTAGACTTTATCCACCTAACAGGTTGGATTTTGAGAATCTAAACCCTCCCCGTATTCAAATGTAGGGATGGATTGGGTTTAACACCCACATTTAATTTCCTTTTTTTTTGTTATATAAAAGCAATAAATAAGTAAAATAATATAAATAAACAATAAAATTTCCAATTATTTGATTAAGATGTAAAATAACACATAAACCATCAATCATCCTTTACATCTAATTCAAAATATTATTAAATTCCACACCAAGTACAAAAAGTTTATATGCTTTCCAACAATATGCAGGTTGAGGGGCTCGGGTTTAGCCTAATACCGTATCCTACCCGTAACGTATGGGTTGTAGAATCTCAAAACTCGACTTGCCCCAAAACCCATCCTTCAAACCTAAAAACCCACCCCGTCAAGGTGGGTAGGGGTGGATACACATCAGGTAGAGTAGAAATTGTCATCCCTAAGCCCGAGATGCTTAGTTAATGTTGAGTTGAGCTTAGGTTGGTAAACTCAAGCTAACCTTGAATTGGACAAAGCTTGAGGTTGGGACATGAGACTTAGGATTGGATTAACTCTCAACCGGACCTAACCCACTCAAGTTGCACCAAGTAGGGACCTATACGATGCATATGCTTTGTTTAGTGAAAGCTAAACACTAAATGCACATAAGAGTAGGGGTGAGAATTCGGCTTTTTTGGTTCAAAATTATAGTATTTTTTAAATTTAATTTTTTATTATTTGAATAATTCATAAAATTATAATTTATATTATTAGTACATGATTTCGTTATGAATTTGATAAAAGTAAAATTATTAAGGACAAATTTCTTAAACTATCCTTTTGGTTTAGTTAGTTAATTCAATAACTCTACCCTTCCTGTTTACGTATTGTCTTAAAGTACGCCTTCTAACGATAATGAGACTCTAAAGCCAGGCGGAGATATGGTCGGAAGAGCTATCTCTTGATCAGAGAAACGCAGCCCATTATTATGAGGAATCAAATGATGAACTTCAGTATTATTGTTTCTTTCTTAAAGTCTGAAAAAATGAAATGTCCAACTTGCCCTTAACTATTCTTCAAATTTTCAAAATAAAATCCACCGATTGAAAATTTTCAATAAGAATAAGATAGTCCGGGTCCAAAGAGAAACTAATGAAGTGGGTTACAAATAAAACAGGAGCTTCATTCATCGTCTGCAATAACCCAGATCAGCAAATGGATTATTAGAATAATAAAACTAGAAGCATTGAACCCAGGTAGATAGATCTAAGTTTCATTTGTCGTGTAGTCTTTTATGATCGTTCAGCCAAACCCCTCTGCAAACTCAATACCGTCATTTTTCAAGTAAGAAAACCCATAAATTTTCCTGCATTGAAATCACACTGATCATGCCTTTGGTGAGAAAGGGTGAGGCTTCTGCGTCTGAGAGGTTGCATGGCCAGCCAACTCTTGGGAATTTCTGTCCTGGGAAGGCCAAGATGTCCTTACCCTAGGGTGGTTTTTGCTCTAATCTACATGTCAAGTGTGATACTACCTCAGGGATGGAATGACTGGGGCGACCCAACCATACAGAGGTATATCTCATCTGATGCCACAAGTCGATCAACCCAGCTGGTTTTAATTGGATGATTGAGAAGATTAACAGTCCTAACAAATTTTCTTGTTTGGTGTGTCGATAGTGCCGTGTATTATGGACAATACAAGTGCTATGGGCGGTTCCCCTGTTTTTTCTCGTTCAATGTTGATTGATGGGTAGCTTGTTCTTATCAACTAAACAAGTCCAACAAAAATCCTCTGCACTGGGTGTGGGTGGTGAACTCAGATCTGGGTATGTCCGTCCGTGCGTGCGTGTGTAGCGACAATACTACAAGAAATTCGTCGTCTGTAGCAAGTCCGTCATATGTCCGTGCGTGCACATTCTCCATGAAAAGAAGAGAATCAAGAGATTTTCTTTGATTTTTGATCTTGAGAGTAGAAAATCCGTCGTATTCTCCATGGAACCTCCAATAGACCAAGTAGATGACGAACTTCCGATCGAAATTCAACGCTACTGGAGTCTGGAAGCTGCAAGTAACCCAATTCGGTTCCTACTGAAGCCCACCATTCCCTTGGACCCTCCGTACAAGTCTGCTGACCAGACCAATGATGAAGAAAGAGAGAAGAGTGGTTTTGGATTCCGATGAAGCGAAGAAGCTTGAGGCAGTCGGTAAGGCCTAGCGACAACCTGAGGAGAACAGCGGAAGGCAATTCAGACGGTGTCCTTGGTTTAACTGTAGTGGAAGATGGGGAGTGGTTTGGCGGGGCGAGTGTCTGATTGCCCATTGCCCAAATCTGAAGGAGTAGTGGTTCTTACGATCTGTTCTTCGTCTCAAGGTCAAGGAAGGTTATGTTAGGAATTTAAAAATTATCAATCATGTGATGTTACATGTGAATATAAAATGACAGTATTAGGTTTTAGACAATTGTTAGTAATAATGGGTATTTTAAGATAATATGTAAACAATAAAGGTAGAGTTAGTCAATTAATTAAATTATAAAGGTAGTTTAATAAATTTGTCCAATTATTAAATCTATGATATATATTTTTTTTGTGTTTTTAATAAATATGTTAAATTTATTACATAAATTTATTATAATATTTAAATAATTCTTAAAATTTTTAATTCAAGCATTTTTAAAGGATATAAATGAAATGTGGAAGATTGGATAAATAGGAATTAGAGATAATTTAAGAGATAAATTCTCTATTAAAGTAAAGATAATTAGGATTTATATATAATTTAGGAGATAAATAAGAATTATAGATAATTTAGGAGAAAGTGAGGGATAGTGATGCCACTAGACTAAATTAGATTAAATTTTGGTAGAGAGATTTTATGAAGGAATATCTAAAAGGATAAACATAGAGGAAAGTGGGACGAGATGTCAAAATGGAGGAGGAAGAAAGGAGTGATGAAGTGGCTTGATGAGAAAACAAAGAAGACTAAAATGAAAAGGGGCTGAAAGTTTTCGATTTAAATAAAGAAGAAATCCCGTTTTAGTATCTTTGACTCATCAAGTAAAGACCTGGGATCAAATCCCGCTGCCACCATGGGTCAGAGGGGTTAAGGGAAAGGGGATGGGCTACTCCAGTTGTGTAGCCCCATGAAGCGAAAATAATATATAGATAATGATAGTTATTAATTTATTAGATAATTTACCGTACCATACTTGATTTTTATGTGCATCCGAAGTGAAGTATTGGGCTTAGGCGTGGCCCAACAGTTCTGGACCTCAAAACAAAATCTGGCCCAAGCCTATAAATTTGCAACGAAGCTGGGTGTGGGTGGGCTAGGGCCTACGGGGGTTTTGGAATAATCAGCTTACAGTCATAGCCTGATTCCCGCTACAGCGACGTATTTTCAGTGGCGGATCGAGAATATTTCTCGGTGAATTTGAAAAACTTGCGCAGGAGATATTCTCGATTTGCGGATGGATGTATGATGTCAGAGGGTTATACGATTTTTTTCTTTAGGAGATCCGGTATCCTTAACACGAAGCGCCATCTCAAGCAGATCCTATCGGCTGTGATATTACAGAAGTGGTATAAACAAAATAATATTATAGTGTGCACATCACTAAATCATAACTTCTCCGGTTCCCCTCGCCTGAATTCTTTTAAATTGCCTTCGAACCCTAAAGCTTGCTTCCTCTCGGAAAAACCTCATTTAGCCCTCTATCTGGAACCCTCCCAAAACCCTATTCTCCTTGTTCGTAATATTCTCTTTCATCTTGATAATGGAGTTTTGGGGTAAGGCTCTCTTGCTCTGCACTATTGTTGATTCATACTAAGATTCTTATGTTTTGCGTTATCATCCGGTTGCTGTATTTTTGTATTTTTCTCATTTATTGGTTCTTATACTATGCACGTAGTGAAGTGTTCTCATAATATGCACGGATTTCCTGGTTAGATTCTGCTGTGTTTGATTTCAGGGTTTCTGTCCTTGTGGGTTTTACAGAAACTTGTAGGTTCTGTCTTTTGACATTTTATCTGCCGGTGTTTCGGTTCTTCGCTGTGTTTTGTGGTTTTCATTCGATCATTTCTTATTCGTGTTATTTGGCCTTCGAAACGAAGTCATTTCAAAAGAATCGTTTTTGTTTTTCATAAAATTGATTTACATCCTATCATTTCTTTGATTTTTGTGTCATAATGTGTTGTACGGTGCAATTGTATACAAGGGTTTGGATGACTATTGCTTTTTCATAAACTTTGTGTTTACTTTAGATCCTTTTTTCGGAATTCATGGTGGATTCTTATTTTGGCGCTTAACCATTAATACTTCCATTATTTGTTTATTTGTTGTTTTTCAGTCATATATCTCTACTGTTTCTTTGCCCACTGTGTTCTTTTTTAGGTGGTAGAGTCTTCTTAATGTCTGACCATGCCTAAGAATTTGTTAATTTTTAATATATTCCTGCACTCCTCGGTAAGCCAATTTATACTCTGGTCTCTGTTTTCCATGGTATGGGAAAGGAGGCTTATCATTGATCCTGCCACTTGTAAAAGAGAATAATTATGATCGTTTACGGAGTAGTAATGTTTAGTATTCATGTCTCCTGCTTGTACTGAATTTTGATGAGGTGGCATTTTGAATTAAGCATGGCCTATTTTATTTTTCTAATGAGTTGAATGCTTTGCTATATATCTTGTTCTGGTTAAAATACGGGACTCCAATTGTAGTTTCCAGCTTCTTTTCCCTTTTCATGTAAGAAAAGCCTTTCTTGACTCAGTTTTTGGTCTAGATTTTTGTTTACATTATTTTCTAGTTAAAGTCAGTTGATGGTTGACCAAAACTCATTATCCATGAAATGTGACAACTATTGATAAATAGTTCATAATTTCATTTCAAGATATTTTATTCTCCTTCTGTAAAGTTTTGGTTTCATGTTTTTTCATTAATGCAAATGATGGTGGTTGTTGTAATGTTCCCACTGTTTACTTTGTCGGAGAGAAGTAAAGTGGCTTTTTGCTACCTCATTTGGAAGTTCTAAACTTATAGTATAATACCAAAAGAATAAATTTCAAGCAGTCTTAAGTTCAATGCAGCAGTGGTTATCAATACCGTTGCATTGAGGCAGGTGGAGGGTGTCCCTTATGCAGCTATTTGATTGCTTAGATAGCTTCCTTAGATTAGCTTTTGTGTATGGGTTATATTTCTAAGCAAATAGAAGGCACAATGAGTCAATTTGTCTGTTTTCATGGTTAATCCAATATTGGTCATTATGTAACCTATCATGCTCTGGGTGTTCTTTTACCAGTCATTTTTTAAGCTCTCACCATGGTCAATTTACTTTATGAAAATGAAAGCTATGCCTGGTGATGTTTTGCCCAATAGACAAGGAAAGATTATTGATGTCATTAGGTGTTCAGTGAAATCAGAAATGAATGTATTTTGAAGAAGGCAGTTACTCATGATGGTCAAGAACTGTGCTAAGATGGTGGAACCACAATACTTGGAAAGTGGAGTTCTAATATGATGATAATCTAATTGTCTGTTCTGCATGTTACAGAATCATACACAATAGCTGTTCAATTTGTGTTCCACATTTCAATTCTCCATCTATTATTGTGTTTGGCTGTCATCATTAGCACTTCACTCCTCACTAGTACAATATGATCAGTCAATTCCATTATTTTGCAAATTCTTCATGACATTCTTATTTTGTTGCACAGTAATTAAGCACTGTATTTGTATTGGGTCTTTGTATATTCTCCGTCCAGTCATGTTTCATCTTTTTGATCCTGTTTAGAATAGAGGTTTAGCTTATTTTGTGGTGGCTTTATTTATGAAGATTAATTAATTTCCAAATAAATCATTAAATATATTTTGTGTTTCATTCACCACATACATGTTTTGTAGGTGTTTTGTTTTAATTGGTTTTTGGTTGTTTCCTTTTTTTTATCAGCAAAAGAGAATTTTATTTGAAGTAAGGGCTAAAATAAGGTTTTACAGCTTTGTGTACGGGATTAATGCTCCCACACTATTACATATTTCTGTCCCACTTTACATTGCAGCCCAAAACAATTGTTGCCTCAAAGCCCTTTGTTTAGCAAGATAATCAGCTAGCCCATTTGCACTCCTAACTGGTTGTTGCCTGCATTATTTGCAATTTTATCTGTCTTGTGTTTTTTTGATTTCATAATGTTTTAATCAGTTAATTTATTATGTCAGGTGTTGAAGTTAAAGCTGGAGAGCCTCTTAAGGTCCAACTTGATGAAAAACTGTTGCACCTTTCACAGGTGTCTATGAATTGATTTATTGCCATCTTGTTGTGTTGTAAGTTCTGGTCATGTAATTTAAAAATTATGCTGTTTGTTTGTAGGCATCTCTTGGTGAGGTAAAGAATAAAGGAAATGATTMTGTTCCTCTCTTCGTGAAGATTGGGGGCCAGAAGCTTGTTATAGGAACACTTTCTCCAGATAAATGCATGCAACTGTCATTTGACTTGGTATTTGACAAAGAGTTTGAGCTTTCTCACAATTGGAAAAATGGGAGTGTCTACTTCTGTGGATACAAATCTGTGATTCCTGATGAATATCCTAAATATAATTTTCTTATAATGCTTAATTGTTTTTGTCTTATAATTTATTCATTTCATTTTGATAATACACAACTGGCATTGTTTCTTTGACAATTTTGTTGCCTTTTTTACGGAAGAGGATTTTTCTGGTGAGTCCTAAATTTAGCTTCTCTGCCCTTTTTGTTCTGTTTCTTATGTTTCCATTGTCACTTACTGGTTTATATTTTTATCTTCCAGATACCGATGATTCTGACTTTGAGGATCTTCCACTCAGTGCAACTGAGAATGGTGGGAATGATGTTTATTGCACAAGATGTTAAAATTAATATTTAGGTGATATCTATTTCTCACATGTCTCTTTTGTTTAATCTTCAGGAAAGCCTGAGCAGAAGGATGGACAACCAAAGGCATCTGCAGACAAGTCTAAAGCTTCTAAGCCTGATGTTTCTGCAGTCAAACAAAAAGTGAAGATTGTGGAACCAAAAAAAGGTGAAAAATCCAAGTTGGATGAATCTGATGACAGTGATGAATCTGATGATTCTGAAGAAGATGAATCTGATGATGAGGTAACATTCCCCATTAGTATGATACCCTTATGTAGCTTTTATATATTAATTTTATTACATATAATATGTTGCTTGGATTTTCCCATCGAGGAATGCAATTTATCAAGTTACAGTACATGGTAGGATTTTATGCCCTTGGGAATTAATATTGTTTTTTACATGTTTTATTTTTAATTTTTAAATCCCTTGGGTGGACGCATTCTATGTAATGCAAACATCAAGGATAGGATGTATATGAAGTTTAAATCTCTAATCATGTCCCTTCATTGATAGTTTAAAATTGGTGCATATCTGGTAATTTTGTTTGATTCTGATTCTGTCTTCTAGGTGAATCAAACAGAAACAATCAGAATCTGATTCTGATTCTTGTCTGAACCAACTGGTGGGAATAGGTGATTCAGTTTTTGATCCTGTTCCTGAGCTCAAACCAAGCAAACCCTTATTCTTTTCATTTCTTTCCAAATTTACCTATCTGTCAAATTTCATAGAAGTGAGGAACTTTTGTTGTGAAAAATTTCCCCTTGCGCAGGTAGTTTCTATATTCTTATCAGACATTTTCATTGCACTGCATGACATTTCATCATGAATTAGTGGTCCACATGTAACTTGAAGAAATGATTTTATGCCATTCTCTTGTACTTTGTCATACTTAATTTATTTGTCTTGATAGTAGTGTCTCTTTTTGGCATTTTGGATGATGAAAATTGTTGGCTTATTTATTGGTCAGGACATGCTTGGTGCTGGGGATGAGAGTGACGAAGATGATGAAGATGAGGAAAGCTCTGAAGGGGAAGATGAGGAGACTCCAAAGAAGGTGCTTATAATGATGCCGTCTATTATTGTTCTCTTGATAAGGTTTGCAGTAAATAGTGATATGTGCACATGTTTCTATTTCTTTGCAGAAGACTGAACAGGGCAAGAAGAGAGCTGCAGAATCAGCTACAAAAACACCGGTTCCAGAGAAAAAGGCAAAGTTGGGTACACCACAGAAGACAGGTGTTGCTTTTGTTTTTTATTCTGGTTSCTTTAAAAACGTTGCTTTCATTTTTAGTTGACTGTTCTAGTGTGGAAATTCCCCCTTGGGAATGTTCCAGCAATAATTTCAGTGTCAATTTTAATTTGCATGGGATGGTTTGTTAGTTTGGATGTTTATGGGTGGAAATTTTGCTTTGATAAGAGGGGAGCTGTCAGTTGCCTAGGCCTTGATAACCATCTGCTTGTATTTTCCTTACGAGTGAAATATGATTTTGGGGCCAGATGGCAAGAAGGGTGGTGGCCATACAGCAACACCTCACCCGAACAAACAGTCTTCTAAGACTCCTGCCAACAGTGAGAAAAAACAGAAGCAGACTCCAAAATCTGCCGATAAAGTTTCCTGCCAATCTTGCAATAGGTCTGCTTGTTTTGTTTCGAATAGTTTTGTTCGGATTGCTGTTTTTTCTTTMCGAAGTTGAAATTTTTAATGGTTTTGATTTCTTCACAGGACATTTTATACCGAAGAAGGTCTAAAAGCCCACAAAATGGCCAAGCACAGTGACAATTGAAGAGAAGGATCGCCCTATATGCACCATATTTAATTTTTGGTAGTTTTTGTTGATTTTGAGATGAAAAAAATACAGGGGCGGTGTCCATGCTTGGGGTTTCAACTAGACTTTGATAGAGGTTTTTGTTACAAAAAAGTGTAGTAATTGGAACATCATCTGTTGGGAGAGACTATACTTCTTTGTTTCTGTTAAATAGTTCGATAATTAAATTTAATTTATATCCATGAATTTATTATATTTATTATTCTTTTTCTTTGCATGGTTTACAATTTTATTCTGCAGAATGTACCATGCAATACGCAGCCCTGTCTAATGTTTACCAAGATGGCCAATTGCATTGCCATTTTGGGCCTTTATTGGCCTTTATTGGCATTTGGCTCCCATCCAGAAAACGATCGGGAAATTTCTCGGCGGCTATTGTTTGTTCTCATTTACTGCCAGGTTTAAATCTCGGTAGCTATTCTTACCACGGCTTTTTGACATTCGATTAGACATAAGTGGTCTCTATCTATGTTTTATCCAACTCTTAGCAAGCTATGATTCAACTCGTTTGAGATTTTTTTTATGAACTCGTTTGCAAGTGAATTGATGTTTATTGAATTACTTTGGTTACATTAAATCATCAAATTAAATTGGCACCAAAGAGATAAAGAGAAAGGTTCCGAGTTTTTTCTTCTCTAGGTTGAAGGCCCCAAGCAGGAAGCATCTATTTTGCAAGAGAGCGAATCGTCCTCGGCCCTCAATAGTGGAGGCGGGAGACCACCATGGCAACTGGTAACTAGGTTTTGTTGTCTTCTGTCCATCAACCCACGTGATAGGTCCCAAATGTCCCTTAACTTTTCTGTAAATGTTTAACAGAGATTAATGCAACTACGACACTGCATATACGAATCAATATAGTAGTTTACTCGTGCATATTTCCACAGCACAAACTTTTGCTGCTGTGCCAAGGGAATCGTTGTTTAGCTTTAGTATTTAAACAAATAAAGCCTTGTTAGATGTTACCATTTTCAGATCTCGTAGAGCTTCCTCCAATGTCTGTCAAAGTCATGAAATGAGAATTCGGCGAATGGGCGTAATTGATATGGAATTTGTTTTATGGCATTACCGAAGTAACTACAACGACCCTGATGGTGTCAGACTGTCGGTTCATTTACCCTGTTACCCATTATCAACTGTTTCGCAAGCGATGAAAAATGGCAACTTCCTCTAGTCGCCAAAGGCTCGGTGAATATTCTTTTTAGGTGGCGTTTGGCAAGTTTTTGTAGGCAAGTCTTTCTAGGTACATGATTACCTTTTTGACAGCCCGATAGATGCGAATATGCAGTGAGCTTTTGGGGTCTTGTCCTAAAGACCAAGACGGTTAGGTAAGCGTCTTGGTAATACTGGGTTGTTAAAAACAGAGATGAAAACGCTATTTTCAATGTGGAAAGACCAAAATCTTCACTTCAGGTCATTCGGTCATCATACGATACATGAAAATACCATTTTTTGGTCTTTTGAGCTTTCTGCATACCAAATTACATGCCAAAACACAGACTTGGTTAAATTTAATAAAATAATAAGATTTAGACTAGGCAAGCAATAACCAATAATCAATCCACGACATAGTAAAAAAAAAAAAAAAAAAAACTAAAAAGGGGCATGGTAAAGCAACAAAAGTACTTTAAATTTCAAAATGTCTGAAATGGATTTAACAACAAATCGTCAAGTGCAAAATTCAACCCCAAAAGTCTAGTTTGAATGTGGATGAGGATTCACGTAGTTTTCCTCCGGAGAGAACCTGCAAACTACTATAAAATGATGTACACGTACAACAAAGGCCTTACCTTCCACTTCCAGGCATATATTTTGTTGGAGGTTCACTGAGCTTTTTTGAAGATGTACCATGCATGCAATCTGTAAATCCTGTCTACTCTCACTCCGCTGGCAATGCAACCCAACCTGTAAACAAATTTCATGGTAAGCTGCCATAAAAATGAGGCTGGATCCTGAGCAAGGATACCTGAACCTGCAAAACTCAAAGTACGTAAGTTCACGACCTTTTTGGGAAAGAACATATGAAGATAAACTCCATATTAGAGTAAGACCCATGGGAAACCTGATAATTTGCTATCCTGGTTGTGCAGTAGTCACAGAGAATGGTTACGTAATCATGGTAGACATGAACACAGAGATACAAGCAGGCAACCATAAAAGCATTCTTCACCCCCAAATAGTTCACCGCAAGGTTCAATTTGGTTGTCAGGAGAACATAAGAAATTGAAAGAAACTAAAAGAACATGAAAGAATAGAAATCTTTGAAAAAATATCTTAAAGGTGTTGATTGGCAAGAAAAAACAGGTGTCCTTTCTAAAATAGCAATACAGGCCTATCCACCCATTTTACCTTTTGAACTTATTCTCTTGCACTATAGATAATTTACAAGGAAAAAATATAGCTGTCATTTAAATGAAAACTTTTGGGTTGAAGATCTTTTTTTGTAGGTCTCATCCACCTTATGACACCTTGGGATTTTCTTAAGAAAACTCTGAAGCTTTCTTCATTAAAACTTACTTTCTGCAGAGACGTTGTAGCTTAATTGAATGAGAAAACCAAAGAAACACAGTTAAATACTTCCGATAGAAGAGTAGCTGGTATTTAACATGCTCTTAATTGATACTCCGAAACCATCACTTTAATAAATTTGAGGTAAATGTCAGGACCTCCCTATATAGAAGACCTGTCTCTGTAAGCACCTTGTTATTTAATGAAACTAACTAAAAATGAGTGGAGGTAGAATGGTAAGTGAATTTTTTTATATGAATTATTAAGTGAAAGATATAATAAAATATATACTTGTATGATTTGAAGAATCTGAGATATGTATCTATGCTATTATATTAAGCAGGGCCACACAAAGCTGAATACATAGTTCTGAAATAGCCATAACTGTAGAACAGGTACCAATAGGCAATTCTCCTACTTTCCTCCTCTCTCACTCTCTCTCTCTTCCCAAATTTACTCCCAACTGCCAATTACTTCCATGATAAAAAATGGAATACTAGTTTAATAAACTAAGGTTAATGAGGTTTATGTTCCTAACTTCCTATAATTTACCACAAATCTTATACAATGCATGCACCTCATATTTGACTCACACCTTGATGTCTGACCAGTCTACAGGGGTAACCCTTAACTTGGAACCCACTTCCCACAAAGGAAGCCTCACGGGAAGGTCCCATGATATCTATAAATATACAATCCAGCTACACGTAAAAAAAAAGGAAAAAGAAAAAGGTGAAGGGAACTTATTGGGAGAAAGGGAAAATAGCCTTGCTGGGGTTTCTAGTGTGGTTAAAAGTAGAACTCAGGAGTATACACAAAACAAAACATGCATTCAAACACACAAGTTGGGCAATACTATGGTGGTTCGTGGAAAGAAGAAACAATGGGTTTTACTTTCCATATCACAGAACTGTGAACCTGCACACCACCTGCACAGTGGAAAATGGGCTGTAAGCTATATTTAATAAATCGGTGGGTTTTGTAAAAGAAAAATGCAACCTTCTTTTCCTAAAACAGCTAGAAAGTTACAACTAGAGTGAGGGACAAACCAGAATAACAACTATAGATCAGTAGTGATATGTTCCTTGCTGCGGTGGCTGTTGCTGCTGCTCATTGTAGTACTCCCCTCCATTTTCATCATATCCATTACTTTCATTGTTGTTGGGAGCACTTTCAATGTTATCCTTGTTACCAGCTTCAGCTTGTTCTCTTTCCCTGTTCCACTGCTCAATTTTAGCCCTTCTCTCAGCACTACCTTCCCTAACTGGGCTCCTATTTCTCCTACCCCCAGGGCTCCTGCTTCTTCCCCTCTTCCATCCGGGGCTTCGGCTCCTAGGCCTCCTACCTCTATTATCAGGGTAATGGTGATCCCGGTTGTCATGCCGCCTGCCAAAACCACGACCACCATGTGAACGCTCCTCATAATTCCGATGTTTGTTGGGACTTCGGCTTCTACTGCGACTGTGCCTTCGCCTATACCTCCCAAACAACTTCCGCCTCAGTTCCCTGGCAATGAGGAAACAAAATTGCATCAGATGCCAAATATTAAGAACCACACAAACTATTATTGCATAAGACTGAAAATTACTGAGGAAAAATCACCTGCTAATCATTTTCAAATGCATGAAGTTGCAATAGCCACCTCGATTGCAAGTATTTTCCTCGTATTGCCTACATGTGGCTTCACGGAAATCTGTGACTGGGGAAAAATCAACAATAATTGGACGCCCTGCAACAATTCATTGTCTTAATAATCAAATGAAGTGGGGTAAACATATTGGATATGAAGATTATTTCAGGAGAGAGAGAGAGAGGAAACAGCAGGCATGTATTAATAATGAAGGCTGAGTTTGAAAAAAGTACAAATACAAATATGTATAGTGCAAATATATAACAAATAATACAAAATACAAGGGTGGTGTTTGAAACTCTGGGAATTTATTCAATAAACACTGCCACAGGCACCACTTCATCATTACGCCCACTATGCTGATCCGTATTTAGACTTGCAAAAGCAGGCCTCGATTTATGTGCATGTATACAATTGGGGAAGCTTCATTTTAGCACTTCCCCCAATGGGTAGCCATTTATTCACTGTTTTGCTGATGTGATGCCTAATCGCACCTAATTGTCGATAAACATTTTGAATATTGCTTTTCTCGGTTTTGCAAACAAATCAAATACAAACGTTTAGTGAATAAGTGGAAGCTGTACCAAACACAAGATGACAYACTCTGCATATTTGTATTTGTACTCTTTCCAAACTGAGCGGAAGGGCCGAAGTTAGGGTATTAAGAAGAGTTACATTTGTCTCTTCATCAAATAAGAGCTACTTTTAATTAAAAGGAAAACACTAACCTGCATAGAACCTCCCGGTAAGGTTGCGAAGTGCATTGGCGGCATGCTCTTCCTCTCTAAATTGAACGTAGACATTACCCACCTGACAACATATAAAACAAATGAATTTGACCTATTAAAGCAAAGAACTGAAGACGACTGAAAATTCAAAGAAAATTACCATGTGATCAGCCAAATTGTCACAGATATTCAGGCTTTCAATCTCACCGTACTTGCTCAGCTCCTCAAATAGATCCTCATAGAAATCCTGCAATTGCAAAATTCATTAAGAAAAACATGCAGCACAGGAGACAAACAGAATATGACTCCAGCAGCTGAGACGATAATTTCTCTTCATTGCACAGAACATCCAAAACATTAAGAAGAAGCATCCAAATAAGTGAATAAAACATTCTACATAGACTTAAGATATTAACCATCCTCTTATATAAAAAGGCGACCGAAATTGTCACGAACACCATTAAAATTGAAAGATACGGGGAAAAAGGAACAATGGACCACGGAAAAGAGAAACAAATTTCGGGAAAAAAAGCAGAAAAGTAATGAAGGCAATCAAGCGTCGATTAATAAAGATAACCACTAATTGTGTAATAAATAAAGAAAATAGAACTCTACGGAATGATTAGATTAATAAGATTAAAAAAAAACGAACTAGGAACCTCGAARTGCTCCTGGATCCTGCGAGGATCAATGGCCTGGCCCTGGGGATCCACTCCGGGAGTAATCATATCAGGCCTCTGGTACATGTTCGAAAGCAGCAAAGTAGGGCTTATACTCGGCTTCGTGTGAAGTCTCGAACACCGATCGCCATGTCTGCAAGCGCCGATTTTGAAGTAAAAGGGGCAATTCACCCTATCTTTCTCCGTTCCGAAGATCGACGCCAAGTGTTCCGCCATGATTTCTCTCTTATTTTGTTTTCGATCCCTCGAACGAAATAAGAGATAATAAAGAAGTCACAGTCGAGAAACTTAGAAGATGACCTGACGAAAAACGAAGCGACTCCTTGGTCCTTACTGATCGATCGATGGATGCAGATCGAAAAGAGGGGGCGTWGTAAAGCGTTAGGGTAAGTATTTGCACAGCATTAACACGAAAAACAATCGCAAATAATATTAAGATTTTTATCATTTGTAACAATGAGTGCTGGTTTGCCCGAGAGGTCAAGGGGGAAGACTTAAGATCTTCTGCACATAAGTGCGCATGGGTTCGAACCCCATAGCCAGCACTTATTTGAATTAYTTTTTTGAACCGTAGGTATAAAAATCAGATTGATGTAAAAAGTGATATCTCAAATGCAATTAGATAACTAAACAAATATATATTAGTTAATTACTTTACGCATATAGAGCTACCAACTCTGTAAAATTTCATAATTTATATCATATATTAAGTTATTTAATTTCACTTTATGTATTTTTTAAAGGGATTTTTAACCTTTGAATCCACCTCAGAATTGAGAAACTTCCGCCCCCTGAATTTGGCATCTTTCCACATGATATTGTATTGTGATTGTATTACGAATATTAAATAACATTATATAGTCTAAAATATAAGTTTTAATATGTATAAATTATTATCCAGTTGAGCTTGAGTTCGGAGCAGACTTATTTGAATAAACCCAAACCCGAC
>NW_010729078.1:1216606-1235160 GCF_000365185.1 Nelumbo nucifera | reverse complement strand
TATTATTAAAATTCAGTTTTAACCGAAATAACCAAAAACTGAACCAAACATTTCGGTTTTGGTTTTGGTTTTTATTTTTTTAGTTCAGTTTTTAAAATTTTGATTTATTTGGATCTATTTTTAACCGAATAAATTGAATGCTCACCCCTAGGTTTTATCTTACAACTATTAAAAATTAGTATGGATAAGATGATTAAAATTAATAATAAAAAAAAAAACAAATCGTTTATAACTTAACCTAACCCGATTAAATCTATAAGTTTAATCTATAATTTGTTACTTTTTTATTAACAAATCTATAATTTGTTATTTAGATAACAAATTATATATATGCTATATATTTTTTATAATAGACCAAAATTAAATACAAATTTTAATTTATAAAAAAGTCATAGTTTTATAATTAACACGGGCAATTGTATAAGCGTATACAAATATTATTGCACTTAAGGTGTGGGGTAGGCTAGCCAAACAATCTTAAAAATTGATAATACATTATCAAAATCTAGCCCAAATTTTTAATTTTTTTGGTTCATCAGCTACACAATGTGGGCGGCCTATCGCTCATAGTTCCTTTGGCTTCAAGATTATCTAAAAATAGTTAAAAATACCTAAAAAAATAATGCATGCATAGATTGCACTTGGTTTGGTGACTTTGGTCCAATCCAATTACAAATGTTGCGATGCATGCAAATTGGGTCGGTTGGGTCAGGATGAGGATCAATCCAAGCCTAATCCAAAGTCCTAAGCCATGAGTTTGGGCTTAGATTCATTTAGTTAATGACTCAAAAAGTTAACTATAGACTAATTTAATTATGATTGTAGTCTCATTTTATATATTTGTTGATATTTAATTATTTTAAATATTTAAGTGATATTTACAAAAAATTGAAACAAATAATGTGGAAAAATAATTATTTTATTAAGTAATTAGCAATAATTATTTTTTTGCTAAAAATATTAATATAATTAAATCAAATTAACTAAATTACTAAAACATTTTTGTAATAATTTATTAAAATAAAGATATAATTATTTTAAACAACATTGCATTCTTTCCTTAGTTATGTGTTTGTTTGGCATCATTGTCATTGCTCCATAAAACAGCACCACATCAGCATCATGTCAGAAAAACGGTGCTCCAGAAAACCGGCATTTGTTTGAAACCATTTTTCCATAAAAAAACGGTGCTCATGGCTTGGAACAACGCCGAATTTGGCATTTCTTGGAGCTGCAGCTCAATGTAGACGACATAGATGTAAGGTGGCAATGATGTGGCACTAGATAATGGGTGCCGGTGGTGAAAGCGTTTTCTGGAGCATTGATACCAAACAAAAACGTTGTTGCTCGAGAAAACGTCCTACCTGATAGTAACATTTTCAAACAAAGAAAAGGCAATATTTTCTCAAAAGAAGACGGTGCTTCTAACCCACACATGAGCAGCATCAATGCCAAACATATACTATTAAGTAGTCTCCACTATTAAGTATTGAAACCTTTCGGTTCGTTGAGAAGACATTTACCAAATATAAATGCATTCCCGCCCAACAAAATCTCCAAAACTCTAGCATCTTATTTGACAAGACAATTACAAGATAGCATTCCCAACCCAAAAAACCAAATCTTCAAACATCCAAAGTCTTATCGGTGATAATAGAAATTAGGGGTTTTTATAATTAAATCCACCCCTGAAAGCCTGTGGATTGATGCCAAATTCACGGGTGTACAAATTTAGTTTAAAACAATGAGTATAGAATGCACCATTCCCTTTTTGCTGCTTAAAGTCAAAGGTACATCTCATTTTGAGTTAAAGAACAATAAAAATAAGATCATGAAAAGTGGTCTACAACTCTGGTTTACAAGAAACTAAGATGAGAATCATATCTGTATGGCCTTTCAGCTTCTATGATTGTGGAGATCGTGGCATGAAGCTCAACATTTCAGCTCATAAATTCTCCATTGTAAAAGGTAAAAAACATCTACAAGAAAAATAAGTTTATTAGAAACATTTTAACAAAGATAATTAAAAAAAAAACAATGAATGAGCAGCTGAGAAATCAGGCTATAAATAACATCATGGAGGTTAACATCCCTCACATTGGTAAAACTATCAAAGCACCTTCTTTACTGATCATGTTTCTTACCCAGTATCAATAAATAAAGAGTCATAAAACCAAGGTAATACACAATTGAAAGATAAAAGGAAGAATTCACTAAAAATTCCAGTGGTGAGAGGGACAAAAAATTTCTAAGAAACCTACCTAGAAGACCAAGACCAAGACCAAGTCATATCTTGCTTCTCTAAAAATTCCAAAAAATCAGGCTTTCACAGAATTGAGCCCAAGATTTTTTTTCTTCAAGTGGTTGAGCCTTGACATCCCGCTCTGCAACAAGTTCGGTCATGTATTGAACGACTCCCTGAAAGCCACAAAACCAAGGTTAGACTAGGAAAGAAGCATGGATCCTCGACAAGAATAAAACTACAACATTAAAAAAAAAAAAAAATGTGCATCCATTTCTGCTATATGCCTTGGTGGAACTTCCAGAGGATTTTCTTTCACATGGAGCACATGTAACCGTGATAGCATCCCAAAAGAGTCAGGAAGGACTCCTATCTGATTATTGCTGATATCCAACTCTTTACAATCTTGTTTCAGATAAATCGAGAATGATCAAACTTGATAACTTCCTTATTGAATCAAGTAACCACTCGATTTCATCTATTAACTTGTTTTGGAGGTTGAGCTCCCGTGTTCCTTTCTTTGAAGAGACCTCAATCAAATTGGCCAGTTTTATCAGGCCCAACTTCTCTTGTTCTTGACCTACACAATGCATGGTTAAAAAGCAATAAGCTTATAATAATAATAATTATTATTTGAAAACCATTTTGAGAGCACAATCTGTAAAATATATGAAATGTTTCAACAATTAAAACAAATGCACATAATATTTGAATCATAAAACTCCATATATCCATTTCAAAACAATTTGTCAAAGAAAAAGGTCAGAGTAATTATCGAAAAACAAAGAAGATAAATGGAGAAAATAATATTTCTTGATATTGAATTCAATAGGTTACAACCTATTTATAATAGAGCTAGGGATACAATCAGGAAACAAGGTCGGTGACCTAAATTAGAATACAAAAAGGAAAGAAATAAGATAGGTACAACTAATTAAATTAGAAATATCTCTCCTAGAATTAAGGAGATAATGATAGAAAACTAATTTTGATAGAATACACTAACATCCCCCCTCAACCTCAAGATGGTAATGTATCAGTCATTTGGAGTTTGCCAACTAGAGCACGAAAGCGAAGAGGAGAGTGAGCTTTGGTAAATATATCTGCAAACTGATCCTGRGAATGGACAGGAATAAGGCGAATAGTACCATCGAGCACATGATGACGAATAAAGTGACAATTAGTCTCAATATGCTTAGTGCGCTCATGAAATACATCATTGTGGGCAATCTGTATGGCGCTACGATTGTCACAGTAAAGAGGGGTTGCAGATGAATGAGTAATTCCCATGTCATAGAGTAACCATCGTAACCATAACAGTTCGGTGGGAGTGTCAGCAAGAGCTCGATATTTAGCTTCAGTATTGGAACGAGAGACAACCGTTTGCTTCTTACTATGCCAAGATATAAGAGAATCTCCAAGAAAGAAGCAATAACCAGTAGTGGAGCGTCTATCTGTAAGATCACCGGCCCAATCAGCATCAAAATATGTGATCAAATGAAGAGAGGAAGAACTAGAGTAGTTAATTCCATGAAACAAAGTGCCCTTGACATAACGGATGATACGAAGCACAACAACATAATGAGTAGTGCGAGGGGCAGACATGAACTGACTTACAATATGGACAGTATACGCAATATCAGGACGAGTAACAGTAAGGTATACAAGACTGCCAACTAGTTGTCGATATAAGGTGCAATCACTAAGAGGAGTACCATCAGTGGCTGAAAAATGGGCATTAGGCTCAATCGAAGTGTTAACAGTATTAGTATCAGTGAGTCCTGCACGAGAAACAAGATCAGTGTCATACTTGGTCTGAGACAGATAATATCCCAATTGGTCGAAGGAGACCTCAATGCCTAAAAAATAATTTAGTCGACCAAGATCTTTCATTTCAAACTGTTTGCTAAGAAAAGTCTTAAAAGCGGAAATGCCCTACAAATCATCACCAGAAATGATCATGTCATCCACATATAGTAGGAGAAGTAAACAACCCTGAGAGGTCTTACGGATGAACAAGGCATGACCATAAGTGCTAGATTGAAAACAAAACTAACAAACAGTAGAACTGAATTTGGAGAACCACGCTCGAGGTGCCTACTTAAGTCCATATAGAACCTTACGGAGATGACAAACCTGATTAGGGAGATGATCATAACCAGGAGGGGGCTGCATATAAATCTCTTCAGAAAGATCGCCATTGAGAAAAACATTCTTAACATCCATTTGAAATAGCTGCCAATGCTTAACTGTAGCAATCGCAATAAGATTGCAAACAGAAGTGAGACGGGCTACTGGGGAAAAAGTCTCCTCATAATCAATGCCATGCTCCTATGTGAACCCTTTAGCTACCAATCTAGCTTTATACCTTTCAACTGAACCATCTGCTCGAGTCTTGATTTTGTAGACCCATTTACAACCAATCACAGATTTATCTGGAGGCAGGTCAACTAAATCCCAAGTATGAGTGCTTGAAAGAGTTTGAATTTCTTCTACCATTRTTTTCTGCCATATAGGGTCAGTATTAGCCTCGCGATAAGAACAAGGCTCGTATAAAGATACAATGGTAGAATAACAATGAAAATCAYGAGGAATGGAAGGTTTAGTGACCCTACCAGAACGACGGAGTGAAGCATCAGAATGATCAAGGTCTAATTCATCAAGAGGAATCAAGGGCTCAGAAGAAGGCAGAGCTGGATAGCCAAGGTATATGCATCAGGAGAGGTTGCAGGTTGTGCAGTACTGTTAGAGCTATCAGATGAAGAAGTAGTCGGACCTGCAAGTAAGTCATCAAGAAAAAACGAAATAGTAGGATCAGTAAAAAAATGTGAAGATGTCATGGTAACTCGAAATGGGGAGAGACTTGAGAACGTTTTGTGTTCCCAAAAGGTAACTTGACGAAATATGCGAAGTCATTGGGAAAGAGGATCCCAACACCGATATCCTTTATGTTCAATACCATACCCGAGAAAACAATATAAACGTGCTTTTGRTTCTAATTTGGTATGTTCATGAGGTTGTAATAGAACAAAACAAACACAACCAAATACACTGAGAGACTGGTAATCAGGGCAATGGCCATACAACCGTTCATAAGGAGAAATGTTACCAATAACAGGGGAATGAATGCGATTGATGGTATAAACAGCAGTGAAAACTGCTTTCCCCCAAAAACGTTCAGGACAAGAGGAAGAGATTAAAAGAACTCGAACAATATCAAGAATATGCCTATATTTTCGTTTTGCACGCCCATTTTGTTGAGAGGTACCGGGACAAGATCTATGAATGATAGTTCCATTTTGTGAAAGAAGTTGGGTAATGATAGAATCTTTATATTCCATGGCATTATCAGTGCGAAAAATTCTGATGATAGAGGATAACTAAGTTTTGATCATGGTGGTAAATTGAATATAAATTGCAGGTAATTCAGATTTATTACGCATGAGATAAATCCATGTATATCGAGAGAAATCATCAATGAATATCACAAAATAACGCGAACCACCCATTGTATTATGAGGCAAAGGTCCCCAAATATCAGAATGAATAAGATCAAAATGTGCAAAAGAAACAAAACCACTTATATTAAAAGACAAAGCATGATGTTTTGAAAGATTACATGAAACACAATCAAAGTGTGTTGTTTTAACAAGACTCAAACATCCATTAGAAATTAAAGATCTTAATCTAGATGTAGAAATGTGACCTAGGCGAGAATGCCAAACACTAGAGGTGACAACAGCAGCAAGAAATGGTAATTGAAGAGATGATAGCTCAAACAGTCTCCCAACCTTACGGCATATCCCAATGATATTCCCTATCCGTGGATCATGCACAGTACAACCACGACTTGAGAAATGTATTTCAAAACCAAGTTCACATAATTTTCCAATAGATATAAGATTTAGAGATAATTAAGGTATCAAAAAAGTATTAGGTAGTGACAAACGAGATGTTGAAATAGTTTCTACACTTTTGACAGTTAAGGTTGAACTATCGACCGTATGAACAATTAGTGTAATAGAATGATGTGAYTTGGAAGTAAACATGGATGAATTGGATGTCATATGATTACAACAAACGGAATCAAAATACCATGAGGTAGTACTTGGAGTGACAGACAAGACTGAATTAGAAGGCATACCAATATCAAGTTGGAGCCGGTGAAGAGAGATTGGAGTTCTCTAAGTGAAAATTTTGGAGATGTGTTATTAGAAGAATCCTTTGTGGCATCAACTGTAGTAGAACTCAAAGCCTGAGAACCCATGAATGAAGACTTTTGTCCAGACGCCTTTTTGGCTTACAAGCGGCGGCACTCAAAAATAGTATGACCAGTCTTTTTGCAGTAATTACAGAAACTCCTTTTTGAAGATTTAGAGGAAGTTGAAGAAGTAGAAGACGTACTCGGGGTGATTGGAGTAGCAAGAACAACATCAATAGATAATAAGGATCGCTCATCTCGAAGTGTTTTTAGTCGAATTTCTTCAGAGAGCAAATCTTTGATTACATTTTCAAGGGAAGGCAATGGGCTACAATGAAGTAGAGTACCAGTAATAGGTTCATACTCATCCCTGAGAGTCATCAGAAGATGCCAAACATGTTGGCAATCGCGAAGCTTAGAATAAGTAATAGCTGCAGAGGTACTATCCCATTCAGGTTCACACTGTGCTAACTGATCCCAAAGAACTTGTAATTCAGAGATATAATTGTGAATGGTTTGTTCAGGTTGCTGCTTCATACGGTGAAGATGCTTATAGAACTGAAACTGATGTACATCATCAGAAATAGAAACGAGATTGTAAGAAATCCCATATCTCTTTAGGAGAATCATATTTGTGAAATTCCAACTTGATGCTTGCAATACAAGTATTACGAAATCATGCCCATATTTGATGATTTTTTCCGTCTCATCTTTCTACGCGTTCAGCAAACTTATATTCTATTTCATTAGCAACTTTAATAGGTTTGGGAATCTCACCAGTCACATATCGCTATAGAAGTCGTCCCTTGAGAAAATTGCACATCTATTGAGACCATAAATCAAAATTTAAGCCATCGAAGGTAACAGTGATGGGATGAGAGATATGTTGCACATGTTCAGATGAATCCATGAAGAGAAACACAGAACTTTGCAACAACACGAATCAAGGAAAAACCTAATACTAACTTTGGAAAARAAAAAGGAGAAATTAGAACGCATGTATTGAACTCAAGAGGATCAAACGGGACTAAGTGGAAAAAAAAATCACCAAACTTTTGCAGAGAGGAACTCTAATACCATGATACAAAAACAAAGAAGATAATTGGAGAAAATAATATTTCTTGATATTGAATTCAATAAGTTACAACCTATTTATAATAGATGCTAGGGATACAATCAGAAAACAAGATCGGCGACCTAAATTAGAATGCAAAAGAAGAAAAAAATAAGATATGTACAAGATAATGATAAAAAACTAATTTTGATAGAATACGCTAACACTAACCAAAAATCCAAACTCACCTTAATTGCTTACAAGTTTGAGACAGGAATCAACAATTTTAGGTCGACATAAAACATGTTGTCCAACTCCAATCCCATCAACAAAAAAGTTTAGCTTTGCTTTTCTCTTGACCCATCCCCTCCCGCTTCGAATTTCTTACTTCAACTGCTGAGATAGGTTGTGGCATCGATCGATAGAGGTTATGCCATTCATGAGAGAGAGAGAGAGGAGATTCTGAGAAAATGTGGAGAGTACCCACAGTGTCTCTCTTGCTCCCTCTCCGCTCCTCCACTTTACCGCTCCTCTCTCCTTCGATAATATTATCCCTTCCACCGCCATGTCTCTTGTCAGCCTGAGAGTCAAGCATCAGTCCTACGGGCCATCAGCTGTCAATCCTCACTCAGCCCGAGCATCGCCTCACTCTTTAAGCGTAGTTGTCAGTCCCACCGTTCCATGACCACCCTAAAACCTTTGTCCATCGGACTATTGTCCATTGTCCATTTGGCTATGCCCATTAGGTTATTATCAGCCCATTATGCACCAGCAAAGCATCCGATCGGGTTATGTCCATCAGGCTTTGTCTAACGGACTAGCTTTGTCCGGTCCATAATCAACCTTAAAGCCCACACGTGCAAGCTTAAAGTTCGCACACAAGTGTTTTAAGTATATAATAAGTTAGATGTTAGTCGTCAAGATTATCTCAGGCCGTCAACTCGAGACCTCTACTATCTCAACCCCTCGATCAACGAATAATTAAAAGGGAGCGACGGTACTGTAAGCATACTATCCAATGGTTAAAAGGAAGTGATCACACGCTCACTTCACATGGTTAAAGACCAGTCGCCGGTTAAAGTCGAGAGCCACCTCACATGGTTAAAGTCGGGTCAACCCAATGGTTAAAAGACCTATCGCCCAATGGTTAAAGGCATTAATATATAAATGCCTGTATTAGGTTATATAAAATAATGATTCTATTTCCCAAGCGCCTGCCATACAATTTTTTGCTTTAAGAGCAAATTTTTTTAGCCTGCGTTTGGTTGCAATGATATTGTATATTTAAATCATTTTTGTATTTATTTTGTTTGTTTGAAATTGGTGTAAAACTTGAGTTTATTATTAAATACTCCAAYTATCTTATGCTCTGATGTCTTAATTTTGATCAAAAAGTTAATTATCAAAAGAACACAAAATTGTATAAAAAAAATAAACATAGTAATATTCTCTTTTTAGAGTACAAAAGTATCCAAAAATACTTTTTTACATATCAAATAAATTCTCACAAATACAAATCAAGGTAGGCTCAGTTCAAAAGGAATACAAGAATACAAAATTTTGTATTTTATGTATTTGTACTGTACATATTTATATTTATAACCTTGTATTTTGTATTATATTTTATGTATTTGTACTGTACATATTTGTATTTATAACCTTTTCAAACTGAACAAATTATATTCTTACTTTTTAATTATTGTCTTAAACACAACATCCGCACCCTCTTCCTCCTCCTCTCTCTCTTCCACCTTCGGTGAATGAGGTGAAGAGAACTCTGTTGGCGTCCATTAAGTAGTGAAGAGAACTCTCCCATGAGAAATCGCATTAACTTCTCCAAGACATGAAACTCTGTAAATGGGACTGTTACGCCGATTTTCAGATCCGGCGTTTCCATGAATAGAAACGACAGTTGACTGAACAAACCAATCGTCACTTGGAAGACCGCACTATTCCATTAATCTCACAATCAGAACGAACCGGTGAAGAAATGAAAAATAAATGACAACCTAGAGAACCCAACTGTCAAATTTCACAGAAAAACAAAAAAACAAAAATCAGCAACCCAGAAAACCCAACTATCTTGTCATTGGTTTGCTACCTAGCTGCGACAAGGGGGAAGCTGATTCGACCTAATGAGTGGGACGAATTCTACAGCGTAGATCAGGAAACCCAACTCTGTAATGTAGATCAGAAGGGGGGAGGGATGGCAGGAGATGAACATTGCAACATCAAGCGGTCTTTTGAGTAAAAACCCATGACCCTCTTTTTCTTAGACCAAATTAATTCCTTTTTCTATTTTCTTAGTCTATACATACATACTGATTAGAATAAATCCGACCTCCGAACTGTCGAACATGTGGCACACTTAGGTAGACTTGCAGCCTTAACTTCAGTTCGAAACTCGTCATCTAGAGGTTATTTCAAAGGATAAGAGTCACCTTGGCGACATATTAAGCCACCTCAGGCTTCTCAGCTCAACTCACATGTGACAATTCTGACCTCTGAGAGGAGACCTCCTTGTCGAGACGGGCTCCCTTCCAAAAGAGCCCCTTCCTCATTAATGAGACGAGCTCCCTTTTAGGAGAGCCCCACACTCCGACACTTATCCATCATACTACCACCTGGCGGTACATACAACAAAACCGTTGACACATAAGATGAACCCACCAGATAACCAGTCTTTGGCCCACTTCATACATTGGAAACATGAAGGACAGATCACCACCAGGTAACCAGTCTTTGGGGGATCTATAGTCTTCACTAAAAAGAAATGAACTCATCTTGAAAGAGTATACCCATRAGTTTGTTTTGGTGGCAATAGTACATTTTGTAAACGCTTGTTATAATCACAACTGCACGTCTTTAAGAAGGATACAAAACAAGTCAAAATAGCAAAGTTTCTAAAAGACAGGGCTAACACCAATTATGGTTTTTCCAAATACAATTCCTGTCCATCTTAAACTTCTAAATCTCTCTAGAAACCTCACCCGTTGGATGCATTCCATGGAGAACCGGAGACTGGAATCTGTGATATTAGGCCCGTTTGATTCCAACCATTTTAGTTGGGCAGAATCGAAATCTAATTCCTGTTCTTTGAAATGACATATAACTATTCCCTGCCTCTCTCATGAAAATAAAATCTCATTCGTACTGATTCCAATTTCCATTCCTGTTTGACCATAGGAATAAACCATTGACGATTGATTCAATTCATTCTCAGAAATTCTAGCCTTCAATAGACTAACGAGTCATGATCAGTGTTAAAATCATTTCTATTTTACTGATGGCAATATAAAATAGACTTTAAGCCCGGCTTATTCAGCCGTGTTGGCCTTTGTTATACTTTCTTGTTTTATTGCACCCGTCAAAAACGTAACCACAGAATTGAAGAAATACTGAAATATGCACAAAGCATAACTAAAAGCTGAATTCGATGTTGGACATAAGACACTTAGAATACGGATACAAACTCCGGGTTAGCAAACCCTCAACATTAGACTTCCTCTTTAAATAATACACAACTTTAGCACTCAGAAAGTCAAAACAGCAACTTTCCTACATAAGATTATTCAGAAGATCGTCCACTCAACACTCTCATTCTTACTACAAACTTATTCAGTGCACTGATGCCGCGTTCACAACTTTCAACTGGTCTCAAAATTTAGTAGGGCTCAACAGGCTTGCGGAAGTTTGCTCCAGCATAAATTGCTTCAGAGCCAAGTTCCTCTTCAATTCGCAACAGCTGCAAACAAAGAAATTGAGTATTCATATCTAAATCATACATGGTTCATCTGAGGATTCAAAACCAATCTGCTGTATCATCTTATAAAATAAGACAAAGGAGACCAAGTTAGTAGAACAAAGTCCAATATGCTACCTGATTGTATTTTGCTAAACGCTCTGACCTGCATGGGGCTCCTGTCTTAATTTGGCCCTGATAAAAAGCAAAGATTTAGGAGGAACAATTGTCAGCTTCTCAATGACACAATGACTACTACTATTATATATCTACTGAAATTACTCAATTAACTAATATTCAAAGTTAAGTAAATTACCGTGGCCAGACCCACGGAGAGGTCAGCAATGAAGGTGTCTTCTGTCTCTCCACTGTAACAGAAACAGAATCCATTGTCACATAATTGAAATTAACAGAATGGAATCTCCATAATCACATGGTAAAAGGGTAAATCCAGACCTGCGATGGCTGGCCATGACACCCCATCCAGCACGCTTGGACATTTTTACAGCTTCAATGCTCTCGGTCACAGTACCAATTTGGTTGACCTGTTGCCAAATAGGTGTAAAGGATTACGTGCTTTTGACTACTGACTGAAATTGAAAACACGAGGCACTTCCCAACAACCAAACGATGTTTTTAATKAGAAAAAATCATAATCTCGAAAAAAAGAAAGACTAAATTGAACAAGGCAACAAATGATGTACCTTGAGAAGAAGAGCATTGCATGCCTTCTCTTTGATGGCTTTCTCAACCCTCTGTAAGCATGAACCAAATAGACAGAGATATCAAAATATTGTGCAAAGCATTCTTCTTTTTGCAGACACCAGACAAAGATTACTTCTAGATGACACACAGAAACCAAAATGCTGATACTAACCTTTGGGTTGGTAACCAAGAGATCATCTCCCACAATCTGCACTTTTTCTCCAATTTCACATGTTAGCTTGTTGTAGTGTTCCCAGTCATCTTGGTCAAATGGATCTTCAATGGATACAATTGGGTATTCAGAGACAAATGATTTGTAGAGATCCTTGAGGGCATCTCCAGAGATCTTCTGTGACCCATTATTGTTCTGCACCCACACAATAACCAGGTCAGAATCACATACATGTATGGGGGGGGGGAAGGAGGAGAATACCTCTTCCTTGAAGTTTAGGTCATACGTTTTGTCCTTCCCATAAAATTCAGAAGCAGCAACATCCATGCCAATAACAACCTGATGAAGAATGGTAAATATCCTCATTTTACTGCATCTCTTACAGTCTCAAATTCTACCCTACAATATCTACACAAGAACCATAATAAAGTGAAGAAACAAACATACCCGGTCTGTGTAACCAGCTTTAGCAATGGCTGTCTTGAGCAACTCAAGACCTTCCTTGTTCTCCTGAAATAACATGTAAATTTGAGTAAAAACCGAAGAACAAATGATGAATGAGAAAAAGAAAATGGGGGGGAATCAATAATCATGCATGGCTGGGTAACTTAATGAAACACGGCAAACCTGAATGTTAGGAGCAAAGCCTCCTTCATCACCAACATTCGTGGCATCTTGACCATACTTCTTTTTTATCACACCCTGAAGCAGATGCTTATTAGTATGTTTTGCAAACCAATGGCAGTAGTGAGTTATCTACAGTTGTAAAATACAAGGAAACCAGAAGGATCCATATAATACTTTCTTTTATGGGACACACTTGTAATAAAGGAGAAATTATTACAAATGAAGAGTCACAGACCCAATGAATGTTAGGAACAATAACATATTATTGGAAAGAACAATTAGAAGAGACACGCCCAGTCATTCTTACATGGGTTTCCATCAAAATTGGACTGTCTGGATCAACCAGGAAAGTCAGGAATAGGGTAATGTCAAAATGTACATATATTCAATCAGGTATAATAGCCAAGGTAGGATGAGGGAGAAGTGCCCTATACATATTGGGATTTCTAGGGGCCAAGACATTTGATTTAATCAGGTGGAACTTAATATCCATTTCATCACACTGTTTCAAATGGGATGCATGGTGAAGCCTTTGAAGTAGAGCCTAGAAACCAGATTAAGATCAAGCTGAAGTTGTGAAAACTTCTTAAAGGAAGCACATGTATCAGATTATTAGGAATACTTGATCGGGATAAATTTCAACCTAGGCTCTCTTATGATACTAGCCACCAAATTGCATCCTTTGGGAAACTCTTAGTAATGAGATTTCATATGGTAGATTTTCACACATGAAGACATGTGAAAAGGGAACTTCAGAAATGAAGGAATGCAACCTTAAAATGATTACTTAATTGAACAAATTATAGAACAGAAACACATTCAGAGAGACAACAGGAAAAACAGACAAAGTTGATACCTTCAAAGTGTGATATACTTCAGAACCCATTTTCATGGCTTCTTTGAAGGATGAAGCACCAACAGGCAGGATCATGAACTCCTGGAAACAAAAGCCCATCAGAAACCTTAATGTCAAGGTTGAGTGCCTGCTGCAAATGGATAGGAAATGAATATAGAAGCATTGCCTGCATTGCAAGTTTATTTCCAGCATGCGATCCTCCATTGATGACATTGAACGCAGGAACTGGCAGGACCAAGGTCCTGTTACCAGCAAGGTTGGCAATATGCTGCATCACCACGCAAATAGCAGCATTAGATCCTTAATTCCTATGAGATCTTTAAGAAACTTAATCATGAAAACTTTGTAGTGCTATTAGTTGTCTTTTAATGGTTGCAGGGGTGAAGGTTGATAGGGATTTGGCAACTGAAATTCAGTTTATTGAAGCGTCAGGGTGATGTGTTATGCAAGTATATCAGCCTCAGTATTCTCTTTWTTTATCGATCCAAGGTGCATATGTTGCCAAAAAAGAAATAAAAAGAAGCCTACACCCACGTAGTCTAGAATCTTCAGTCTGGTTACGGTCCATTTTATAATTATTGAACACCAAGCTACAGACCCAACTCGTAATTCGGATATATTAGGATTTCAGACCAGACCCAGTAAACAGTCAGCGCTCCATTGGTATTTGTTTATCATGTAAAATAGAATAGCACTAAAATTTATACTCAACCAAAGAAGCAAAAGGAAATGAACAATTATAGCCATACGGGTTCTTGATCAAACAGAAAATTGCATTACTATCAATGAAGAATCAACACACATTGTTCAAAACTTCTTGTACAAGATTTCCTCCGTTCCTGATTATGGAGCTAGAACTATAGTAATGGTATCCATTCACACTCCCAACTTTCACCATTTCATCATTTTCCTTTTAGTGCTATTTGATTGATCAGGCAGTACTGAACTACCGCCAAGGAAGCAAAAGATGAAGAAATATAATGGTCCAAGTGATTTGCTTTTACCCATAATAACTATAAGAGTTATTAATGAAGAAGCATAATGATCAAGTGATGGGCAATCTTATATTACTATATACCTTGTAGAGAGGAATTTTTTTCACACCTGCTCCAGCCTTGCAAACTGCAAGAGACACTGCTAATATGGCATTTGCTCCAAGCTGGAAGGACAATATACAAAAAACGTGAACCGATATGAATCGACCAATGTATATAGAAAATAATAATGGGGACTTGGTTTAATACCTTCTGTTTGCACCAACCCCATTCGTTTACAGTTCCATCAAGTTGTTGCACCATGTAGTTATCGATGTTAGTCTGTTCAGTTGGGTCCTACATAAAGCAAAGAGATTGCTTTTCAGTTAAAAACAGGACAACAATAATAACTCTTAAATGTAAAATTGGAAATTTATTTATTTATTGCTCTCAAAGAGTAACAGCAATGGAATCTATGCTCATTAACTTCAATAACTTGGAATTCAGCCAACTTGATGCATTTTAATTGGGTTATAAATATTTTTCTGCATAAAGATTGGTTGGGCTCCAAGTAATCTAAACTGAGCATCATGAAGTTGGCGAGTTTTAATCCATTTTCTGACCCTTCCCCCTAAAAGTTAAATTTCTTCAAGCTGGAATTTGATGTAATTCTGTAAATGGTAAAACTGACATTTTGAAAGAAAATAGAATGTTCCACCAAACAAAATAAGAAAGAATAGAGTGTAGCAAACCTTTCCAATCAATGCAGGTCCAATGATGGTGTTGACATTCTCGACAGCCTATATTTGTAGAAAACAATAAGAAAGTCAGCAAACAGTACTTTGATTACTGATCCTCTAATTCTACTTTGAACTACAAATATAGGAATTTCAGATCTCAATATTAGGCCAATGATAACTGGCTATTTCAAATCATTCTATCAAATCTTAAAGATGCGCAGTAATAAACCTAAAAATAGAAAACTGACCTTCGATACACCTTTTCCAAGGTAATCAGAACCTCCATCTCGCAATTCAAGTGCTTCGTAGACACCTGAAAAAAAAAAAAATGATGCATGAGATGATCGCTCCCCTGCAGTTGTATACTAATAACATGTACAAGGAGTACGAATCGTCAAATCAACGTGGAAACTGAAGTGTTTCAGCTACCCTGAGTGTGAAATATCTAGTGATGCAATATATAATATGGAAGGCAGGCATAAAACAAGTATCTATACAAGTTCCACACAGATGGTGTTATTAAATGAATAGAATTTGGGATGGGAAGTTGGGAACAAACAGATATGCTGGCATGCATTTAGGAAGTGGGGAGATATGGATCGAGAACATCTTGTTGCATGTCTTATCCTTCTAATCGAATGATTCACAACTTCCTACTGATTAATAACCAAATAAATAACAACTGAGGTCATCATCCATACTAATAAAGCACACGGTTAGATATAACAAACAATGCAAAAGAAAAGAATAAGAAAAACGAGGCCGGAAGCTCTAGCCGAAGTCTCACCAGTGGATGCTCCGCTAGGAACTGCAGCTCTAGCCACGGTGCCATCGGATAATGTAACATCAGCCTGAAAATTTACATCCAAATAACTGAATAAGAAACGAATATAAAAAAAAAAAAAAAAAAAAAACTAAGAAAGAAGGCCTTTCACGATATTTCTTCTTTTTTTTTTCCATTTGTACATTTTTTTTCTCTCTTGAATTTTAAATCAACTAAGTGTGCCATTTATTACGAGTTGCGACTCGCTTGTAGGAGTATTTGATTCCTAATTAGTCATCTCAACTGGTTCATAACTCTCTCAGATAGAGAAAGAAAAAAAAATCATAGCTTTTACCACTAAAGTTTCACTGTGAAATCAACTTAATTAATCGGCGTTCAGAAATAAAACAAAACCGGGAACTATGGGAAGGGATCGATCGACAGAGTGAAGGGAAGATCTGATCGAACCTCGACGGTGGGATTGCCACGGCTGTCGAAGATCTGCCTCGCCTTGACGCACTGGATGGTGGCCATGATTCGCCTACAAGATCTACTCTGTAGCTGGAGGAAGAGGAAGCTTTGAGAGATACTTCTAACAAGACTGAGATATCTCAGAGCACCGAGAGAAGCAAGGACCCGGCTTCTGTATTTGTAGTGAAATCGATTCACGCGTGGCCGTTCGATGGGCTCAGAGAGATTATCGGCGACTAATCGCCATTAGAATTTCTTCGCCTCTTGTTTTTTTTTTTGTAAAGAAGGACATTTTTGGCATAATGGCATCTCGATTCACTGACTGTCGATGCAAAGCAAAAGGAAACCATCTGGCTATAGTGTGGTGCGGCTTAAGCAACTATACAAATAACGGGCCCACACCCATCAATCTGAAGCGTCAGATCCTCGGAAATTGATCTTGGTAGTCAATAGTTGGGTTGGGTAGTTTCGGATGATCAAGGAGCATAGAAATTGAACGCGCGACCTACTAACTGTATATCTAGAGTGGGCCCCAAAAATGTTAGGTTTAACAAGATTTTTTTTTTCGTACCCGCATGTGAGATGTTCGATATTTTTCAAACGGTGGGCCCAATTAAACCTGAATTGAGCATTACATGATGGAAATGACCAGAAAAGGCATCATTAGATTGGTTACATTAGAACTTAGCATTTGGGGCAATACAAAAGGGGACAAAAAAAAATACGGTCTTCTGTTTTCTTTACAGGCCACGTCTCGCTTTTTAAACACTATTTCTTGCCACGTGTACACTCAATATCATGTGGCGCCATACTAGCGCCCGATGCACCCCACCTGCTTGTTTCAGTTCAGAACCTTGCCACGTGTTCAGATCAGACATTTCTTTATCTTCTGTGACCAGCTAATGACACGTACCATTGACAGTGCAAGTCTCGAAGCATTTGGATTGATTTTTTTTTTTTAATCTTAAAGAATGGAACTCACACCAATTAATATCTCGATATCCTTTTGCATAATTGCATTAGATTTAATTTATGAGCAAATATTTTAAAATAAAATAAACGGTGAAAAGTATCATTGTTTTGTCTTTTATTGAAAAAGTTTTTTGAAGAGGTTATGGGCTCGTAGTGGCTGAAGTTAGGTAGGTCATCGTACCGTTAATATTTAGGGAAAAGTACGGAGACATACGATGCAAATTCTGAATTTCAGCCCCCTACAAGTTCCCCTTATAAACCACATCCTACCCGTGAATTTGTCATATAGGATGCATTCTCTCTGTATTTGCGCCTAGTAAATTCTGAACTGGGCTTATTTGTACTTTTATCCATGCAATAAACCGTTCAGTTCAAGAAAATTATTATGGTGTTTGGTTTCTGTTTTGTATTTTTTCATAAAACGGTAACGTTAGAAGGTATTATATACTTTTTCATTTGCCACTTTTAGAGAAAACTGCATCACATCGATCATCATCTATATGCATCTCCAATCAAAAAACATAGTGGCAACGAAACCAAACAGTGGTGATATTTGGTATAGATTTTGTGTATTCAATACATTTATGCATTGAAATTTGGAAAAAAGAATGTTACAGAGTACGCATTACAACCGGTTGGTCCTAGTTGTCAATGACCTTGTCTCTGAACGGAGTTACAGGGAGCCTGAAAACGGAGAAAATGAGGAAGTTCCGGGGGGAACCCGGTATGAATGCTCTGAAGCTCAAGTTAGAATTCTCTCAAAGGCAAGATAAAACCAGATGGCACAAAGTTCACATACCTTGTTCTTGGGGGGTAGGGAGCCTTTTATAACCACCTCGCGCACTCACTTCTAAGCTTCTATCAGATCGGGTATGATTATTTCTAAGCTCTTGCCAGTTCGGATGTCATCCCCTCTGGCTGGGCAGAACCGCCACTGCTATCTTTGTCGGAGCCGTCTCTGCGGCTGGTGACGACGATGGCAGGTGGCGGCGGTAGGTGGCCGTTGAAGTGCGGCTGTCAAGCGTCAGATCCCAA
>NW_010729078.1:1177864-1215401 GCF_000365185.1 Nelumbo nucifera | reverse complement strand
TCGGTCACTGTGGGTATAAATAGTGGGGGACCCCAGTCGCTTTGTCACTTCTGTGCTTTGCCTCTTGAGCTCGCGTCCAAGTTTCAGCTCACGTCCAGGCTTTCAGTTCGCGTTCAAGGTTTTTGCTCGTTCAAGTTTTTGTAGTCTTGTTCAAGCTTTTTTTCCGGGTGAGTACCTTCCTGGAATCCACCTTCTCTCCTCGATGTCTAGCTCGGAAAGCTCAGACGGTTCTTCAAGTGAGTCAGATGCAGGTTCCATGAACTGAGTTGCATCCCTTGATAGTTCTCGCGAGCCGGAGGTAGAGCTCGAGGAAGAGTTTGAACCCGTAGGTCGAGTCGCCTCRGGTAGTTTGGCGTCCACCTCTCGTCTGGGTCGGACGTTAGACAAGTTTGGCCCCTCGACCATGACGCCTGAGGGGCTCCAATCCCTTATTACCTATTACAATTTGTCTGGGGAGTACGCTTATTTCATACCTTCGGGTAACTTTCCTTAGGAACACGGTCTTGATTAGATCGTGATATTCCGGGAGTAGCTCGCTGCGGGGCTGCGATTGTCTTTCCATCCCCTCCTTGTCGAGGTCTTGAATCACTTCGGCGTTACGCTCGGCCAGCTTCACCCGACCTCCATTCGTAATTTGGTGGGGACAATCTCCCGATTTTGCGAACAGGGCTTTCCTTTAGACTTGGAGATCTTCTCTTCCATCTTAATGCTTAAGAAGCAAGCGGGTCTCCTCCCCGAGCGTATGCGGGCGTATTACTTGTCTCCTTGCTCGAGTTTTAAGCTTTTACATGAACTTCCTAACAAGGTCCCGGCGTGGAAGCGGGACTACTTCGGGGTGCGAAGTGTGCTGGGGTGGCCGTTTCAGACCGGGTGGGGGATGGCCGCCCCCGACTCCGATGTTACGCTTGACAAAGAGACAATGAAGGGCCTCCAGCAATGGACGCGGCTTGGGCTAAAGTGCCAACAGTATCTGACGGAGGCCAAGCTCATTGCGGCCGCCCTTAGTTCGGGTAGGTTCCTTACTTAGAGGTTCTATTTTGCTCTGTCTCTTGCTTTTTTCTGATGCCGAACTCCTTTTTGCAGGTGTGATGGACTCAGGAAGGACTCATGGTGGGCACTTGTTTCAAGGCATGAAGAGGAGGAAGCGAGTCGCCATGCGAACTCGCGCCGAGTTGCCCCGGGATGCGGAGCCCGAGGTACCAGACTACCCGTCAGAGGATCCGCCCAGGGAGCCCGAGATGGCTCCTCCAATGCAAGAAGCGGTAGGGGGCCCGTATGCTGAGACTACTTACACGGGGGCTCCNNNNTACTCTGGTGCTCCTGCTTACTTTGGGTCTGCTCATACGCGAGCTGGGCCCTCGGGCTCGGGGGCCCCAGGGGAATTCAGGAGTGTGCTGTCGCCAACCCACGCTCTTCAGAAGAGTAAGGAKGCCATTTTCCCCGAGGAGGTCGCGGCATGGACTGATCTCCCTCTGCACCAGGTGGGCCCTCAGGCTCGAGCTCTTTTGCTTTTATCCTTCTTGTTGTCGTTCTTTTGATCACTTGTTCTTTCTTTTTGGTAGGTGAACTCTTCTATCCATGCCTTGGCGGCCTAGGTGGAAAGGAGCTCGAGGCAGGCGCGATCTGCCGAAGAGGCTCTTCGTGCTGCCGAGACGACTTCCCGAGCTGCTAAGGCGACTGCTCGTGTTGCAGAGGCCAAACAGGCGAGGTCTCAGAGAGATGCCGAGGCCATGGGAGTCGTAGTGAAGCACATGGCGGACCTGAGGCTGGATTTGCAGCACCAGGTCGAATACCTTCAGGAGGACATTAGGGAGAGGACGCAGATCTTTTCTCAAGGTATTGAAGATGCCAAGAAGAAGGTTGTCGATGAGTACATTGCCTCGCCGAGCTTTGACGACCTAATGGTGGACTCGTACCGAAGGGGTTTCAAGCTAAGTCGGTGGATGATCCTGAATACGTACCTCGAGCTCGATATCAGTGCCATATCCACTTCGCGCATAACTCAGGAGATGGCCAATGCTACTGATGGTGAGCCAGATTCCGAGGGCGAGGCAGGGTCTTCGAGTATCGTTGAAGTACCTTCCGATAATGAAGAAGTAGCTCCGGGCTTGTAAATTAATGGATCTAAACACACCAATGGAAACATCTAGACGTGAGTTTTACACAATTCGAGATAAGAAAAAGTGAAAAATGTTTATAAATAATCAACCTACCAAAATAATCTATACTATTTTAAAAAACATAGACTCAAAAATATTTAAAAATTTTTTTAAAGACAAAATTTTTCTCTTTAAACTTAAATCTATTGATAAAAAATAGGGACAAATAAGATAATTGATTCTTGATATTAAATGAATTGAAAAGAGGTAATTTAAAGATTTTCAATGCATTCAATCCTCTTCATTAAATTCAACATTAAAGTTATTAACTTGCATTTATGTTCATTGAATCATACGTTAAGTCATTTTTGTTTCTTCTCATCATTAAGTTCTATTAATTAAAACCACACTTAATAAATTAGCAATTCCAATAATATAAAAGCTTATACTTTTAAAATCTACTTAGCAAAAATAGTATTTCCATCTAGGTGGTGGGTAAGAAATTAAATCATTTTGGGTCAAATGGGTTAATCCATGTTTGCACGATTAAATAAGTATGATAAATAAGAAATGTTTTATTAATGATAGAAATGTAATGTAAAAATTAAAATCAATTGGAAATAAATATATTTTCCTATTCTCTCTCATTAAATCCTATATTTAAGATATCTTTTTTCTCATCATTAAATTCTTGTAATTAAATACACAATATTATTTTTAATAGTATAAAAATAAATATTTTGAAAAGTAATTTGAAAACAAAACCATTTTCTTCCCTCGCGGTGGTGGGCAAGCAATTCAAACATTTGGGGTCAAATGGATTAATAAATAATGTCCTAATTAAATAATAAAAAATAAAATAAATAACTATGAAATGTAAGAAGTATTTTTATTAATAATGAAAATGGAAAGTCAAATTCAAAATCTACCTAGAAATGAAATGATGTCATAGTCATAATAAAGTTTTTAATAATAGAAAATACAAAGAATCACAAAAATAAAAAAAAATAGAGAAAATTTTGGGCACGCATATAATGTTATATATTTATAAAAAAAATAAAATATTGGGTACATCTCTAATATTATGGATTCATTATATTGAACAAAAATAAGTTTTATACATAAGAAATAAGTTTAGTAATGATGAAATGTAATACAAAATTTAATGTCAACCTAAAAAATCAAACTATTTTTCTTTTTAGATGGTGGGCCAGACACAATCACCAATTCACGCCCATGTTTATGTTTATGGTTAAAAAGAAATAGGGAGCAATTACTATTTTACCCCATTCTATGGTAACATGGCATTCTCATTAACATAGACATGGGCGTGAAATGGTGGTGAGCGTGTCCAATCTAAAAACACTCTCAAACAGCATAGGCTTTTAGCCCCCAACAGCCAAAGTTTTTCCCCCTAAAACCAAAGTTTGATTTTTTTTTTTTTTTATTTCAACCAAAGTATGCTCACCCCCTAAATGATTTTTCTATTTGTCTGGAATCAATTGCAACCAACACAAAGAAGAACGTTTATCTACAAAAGAAAGGAAAAAAAAATCATGATGACATTTTGGTTATTGAACTTAATAAGGCTAAAACCAACCACTAATTAGAAACCACCACGTGGCAGTATGCTAGGGGGCATAGTTGTCAATTAACGAGATGACTTGGTCCTAACGAACTATGAGCCGACATGGTCCTAACGAGCTATGAGCTGACCTGGTCCTAATGAGCTACAAGTTGACCTCGTCCTAACGAGATACGAAGTGACCTGGTCCTGACGAGCTACGAACTTACTTGACACCAACTCATAACAAGCACAAGTAACATGTGGTCGAGCTGATCAGAACATCAATGCCAACACACTCCATGTAGGCCCATTGCCTACCACATGCACACAACGTGCTAACTGAGGGCGCAACAACTGGACTGAGCTCTGACCACGTGTGAGAGACATGTCGGTCCTTGGATGAAACCCCTCTCCTATAAATAGGTGAATCCCCCATTCATTTTGACACAATTGAACATGGTAGTACACTACTATGAACAAGGCACGTGGACACCTCGGCACACGAAGCTCACTAGCTCCCCCTACGAGCTTTTCAACTCACCAGCTCTCCCTATGAGCTCTCTAGCTCTCCTCACGAGCACTCTAGCTCTCTACACGAACTCTCACCTCATCTCATTAAGCTCTCCAACTCACCTTACTTTCCCTTGGCATTATCGACTTAACCGYTGGAGTCCATGCCCCTAGGATCACTCGGAGCCTCTGATGTCTCTTATAGCTATAGGCCTCTTAGCAGCTGAGGTGCTGAGCTGAGGTGACACTCCGAGACAAGGTGACACCCTACTCCAACAACTTTCCATCTTTGCCTTTGTGGTCAATTTTGATCCACATCAATTGGCGTCGTCTATGGGATCCTAAGAAAAAAGCCCATTTCATCACCTTAACTAGCAAACTCCCTTGCCAAGCCAGAGATATGATAAAACTGACTTGGGGTAGCGGCCAAACTATGCTAACCCAATAAAAAGTGAGGCAAACCTAACTTATCGGCCTAAAGACACAAGTAACCAAACTTGTACTTCTTTCGGATGAGCTGATTTTGACACTACCTCCCTTGAAAGTGAGGGGCATTTGATAAGGCCAAAACTGACCACCAAGTGGCAACATGTTGGGGGGGGCAAAGTTATCAATTGACGAGATGACCTAGTCCTGACGAGCTATGAGTTGACCTGGTTCTAACGAGCTATGAGCTGGCTTGGTCCTAACGAGCTATGAACTGACCTGGTCCTGACAAGCTACGAGCTGGCCTAGTCCTGACGAGATACAAGCTGACGTGGTCCTGGTGAGCTATGAGATGACCTAGTCTTGACGAGCTACAAGTTGACTTGGTCCTGACAAGATAGAAGTTGACCTAGTTCTGACAATATACGAGTTAACCTAGTCCTAACAAGTTGATTTGACACCAACTCATAACATGCACAAGCAACACATGGCTGAGCTGATCAGAACATCAATGCCGACACACTCCATGTAGGCCCACTGTCTACCACGTGCACACAACGTGTCAATTGAGGGTGCGACAAGTGGACTGAGCTTCGACCATGTGTGAGAGACGTATCAGTCCTTGGATGAAGCCCCTCTCCTATAAATAGTTGAGTCCCTCATTCATTTGGACACAACTGAACATGGTACTGTGGTAGTATGCAATTATGAACAAGGCATGCTGGACACCTCAGCACACAGAACTCACTAGCTCCCCCTATGAGCTTTCTAGCTCATCCATACGAGCTTTTCAGCTCATCACATAGAGCTCACCAGCTCCCCCTATGAGCTCACTAGCTCTCCTCAGGAGCCCTCTAGTTCTCTACACAAACTCTCACCTCATCTCACTAAGCTCTCTAGCTCACCTTACTTTCCCTTGGCATTATTGACTTAACCGTCGGAGTCCACACCCTTGGGATAACCCGGGGCCTCTGATGTCTCTTATGATTGCAAGTCTCTTAGCAACCGAGGTGACACCCTACTCTAGCAACTTTCCATCCTTGCCCTTGTGGTCAATTTTGATAGCAATAGAACTAATAGTAAATATAATCATATCCAAGGGTTGTTGTTTTTGGATTTGCTCGCAACAAAAATTTGTTCCAACACATTCTAATATGATTTGTCTCTGCAAATCAAAAATTTGTGATTCTTAGTTTCATGGTGAGATGTGTAGACAAATATAATGTTAAAATTGCGTTGGGACAATTTTTATTGTGAACATATCTCAACCTACCGTTGTTCCATGCTCATAGTGGCCCTTTCAAAGATGTTGACTTTTGTTGGTGATGAGGGCGGATTTGGCCCTCCAATGATATTGTGACACATGGCACCTCAGAACAACTAGGTGACACCAGAAACCACTTTGGCAACAACTTGCCTTAGCCAAGTTGATGGTGTCCCACCTGGCGGCTTGGGCGCGGCCTGGCCCAGGTGCAAGCTGATAGCCTGACACAGGCACAACCTAGCGGCCTGGCACAGGCGTGACCTAGTAGCCTGCGAGACATGCTCACCAACAAATTTGGCATGCATATCCTAACACTCCCACGATCCTTGGAAGTTGGCYCACGTGCCGAACGATCCGGGGGTGGTCAACTTGCATGGCGGTTATCTCGAACCACTTATACGACCTCGCAGAAATCTTGGATATGGTGCGTGAAGCCCACGCCAAACAATGCCTATATAAAGGCACCAACCCCAAGGGCAAGGGAGGAGGGCAAGTAAGCAAGTAAGCATTTTCTAGTTCTCACACTTTATGATTTTTAGCTCGTAGTCTACTATGAGAGTACTGACTTAAGCCTCAGAGCGACCTCGTCGGGTAAGCCACCCCGGGTCCTCTTACATTTGGTTCCTTGCAGGATTCTAAAGAGCAAGGAAGCTCGTCACCTAACCTGCCCAGCTCACCACCAAGTAGCTCAAGGTAGCTCACCACAAGGCAGTCCACCAGGTAGCTCACCACCAAGCAGCTCATCAAGGTAGCTCACCACAAGGCAGTTCGCCACCAGGTAGCTCGCCACCAAGCAGCTCATCAAGGTAGCTCACCACAAGGAAGTTCGCCACCAGGTAGCTGCTCACCACCAAGCAGCTCATCAAGGTAGTTCGCCACTAGGTAGCTCACCACCACTAGGTAGCTCACCACCAGGCAGTTCGCCACTAGGTAGCTCACCACCAGGCAGTTCGCCACTAGGTAGCTCACCACCAGGCAGTTCGCCACTAGGTAGCTCACCACAAGACAGTTCACCTCTAGGGAGCTCCACTTCAGCCTCTGAGTCACAGGCCACTTGGAATCAGATGAACGGATGAGATACTTAGCCAAAAAAATGATATGTGACTAGAAACGGTTACATCAGTTGGTATCCAAAACCATGTGGTCAAAGGATAGGGTCGAACATATCATTTGAGTCTGGATCTCCTACATTTGAAATGGTGTGGGTAGTGGTGCACTTCGAATAAGTAATAAACACGTCATGGGAATTTTGTTTTATAGAGCAAACGATAAAACTCCCATTAAATTATAATGTTTTTTATTTTTGAAATTTAAAAAGATAAAGTAAAAGTGAAAAAAAAAAGAGAGAAAACCCAAGTCTTTTGAGATTGCTACCTTTGTACTACGAGTGAAAACTCCAAGGTGCTATCCACCATTAAGATTGCACAATACCTTCTTCTTCAAGCTTCAATCAGGGGTCAAGCTTGTTATCCGTGCTTAATTAATATCTATAGCACACCCTTATGCCTCGTTCAGTTTTTGGTAATTTACTTATCTGGATAGAAATACTTATCTGGGTAAGTACATTTATCCATGTTGTTTTATTTTGCAGATAAATAAGGCAATGACTGTTCCAATCATAAGAATTCATTATTAAAAGAGGCATTTTTTCTCATTCAAGTTTTTGCAACTCCCTCCTCCCCCAGGTGGGAAAGTTATTTACCCACCTATAGTTAGGCTCAGTTTGGAAGGAGTACAAATTTGACTACAAGACCTTGCATTTTATATTATTTTCTATGTATTTCTATGGTACACAATTGTATTTGCACTCTTTAGCTCTGTTTGGAAGGAGTATGAATACAAATATGTAGAGTGCAAAGCCTTGTATTTTATATTATTTTGTATGTATTTGTACTRTACAAACTTGTACTTGTACTCCTTCCAAATTGAGCCTTAAGGAAAATAAATTTTTCTGAGCTCACACATAAATCTGGAAAATATTCAAAAAAGAGCATGGGTTTCTTGGTCAATGGGAACCAAAATCCCATTTACCAAGTTTCCCCCTCTCAAAAAAAAGAACTAACACATCCTTAGGGAGCGTTCTTTTTTTGGATTTTGAGAAGGGGAAAGTTGTTCAATGGGATTTTGGTCCCTATTGACCAAGAATTCCATGTTGTTTTTTCAGATTAATGTGGGGACCAAAGGAAGTTTATATTCTTGAGTATCATTCCTAGGTGGGTAAATAACTTTCCCACTTGGGGGGAAAGTTTCCAATACTTGAATGAGACAAAAATGCCCCTTTTAATAATAATTTGTATGGTTAAAATGATCATTTTTTTTTACTTGAGAAATAAAAGAACATGGGTAAATACACTTACTTAGGTAAGTGTTTTCCAAAAAAAACTTACCTAGATAATTGCATTAACCTGGATAAATAACTTACCGAAAAGTGAAGATAATGCCTTGATGCAATTAAATGTACGTTCAATGAAAAAAAGAAGAGAGAACTACAAACAAGTAGAGTATAAAGTGAGAATAAAAAACTATGGGAACACTTTGAGAGCATGATATTATATTGAAAATATCTTCCGTATTTATGTTAAAATCATGCGGATGGAATATTCCCAATATACAGTTGAATGTGCTTTGAGAGTGTTCTCTTAATTTTTACTTTTAGGAGATCCTACGGCTTTATTATATGGATTATCATACAATTGTCCATATCTCCTGCACTTAGAGTTTTGTGTTAAATGGTACACTAACCGATGAAAATTCGTGTGACTAGCAAGATATGTGCAGGGGTGGCCCCTATTGATAGGCCACCGGGTTGTCAAAGCTAAAGAACCAAACTTTTTAGTTTTTTTGGATAAATTACAAAGACCCCTTGTACTATGCAACAGTGACAAAATCCCCCTGTACTTATTTTTGAGCCTTTGCCCCCTGAAATTTGACCATTAGACAAAGATCCTCTCCGTTATCATTTTATTCGTTAACTTTGAAAAAATTCTTATTTGAACGTTTAAACTTTTTAAATACCCAAACTATCATTTTTATATTCTTCATTGGCTTCTCGATTGAACCTCAAAACTAACCTCAAGCACTCTACACCACCATACCAAAGGGTTGGAAAGTTTTTGCATCATTTCGGGCTGTGCATCTGGACGAAAACCACTATAAAGACTCTCGAACCTTTAATCCCTGTAGATGGCAGTAGGTCCCCCACCTCTCTCCCTCTCTGTTGAATTCATTCATTTATTTATTTCAATGAAATAATGAGAGAGACGTTGTAACTTAAAAAGCAGCAACAGCGACGGGGAATCTGTTTACGCCATTCGGCGGAGGCCCACGTCTTTGTCCTGGGTATGAGCTTGCTTGACTCGAGATCTCAGTCTTCCCCCACCACCTCGTCACTCGCTTCAGGTATGATTTATACATGCACCAGGAAAAGAAAAAAGAAAATTTTCTACGTTTCTGTTTCTGTGTTTTCAAAGATTAACTCATTAATCGTTAAACGAATAATTGCAGTTGGGTTCCAGCCGACAAAGACAAGCCGGTTTTCTTCCCGACCACCAGGACTCTCAAGCGATATCCGATCAACGTCCAGCGCAGAAGGAAAATTGCAGCAAATACAGAAGAAGGAGTAAATGAAGAAGAAAAATGAAGAAGAAGAAGAAGAAAAGACAAGCTGGTTTTCTTCTCTATTCCTTTGGTATTTCCAAATTCAATGCAAATTGGTTGGGTTGAGTTTTGTTCTTTATAGCACTCCAATTTGGAAAATTTGAAGTGCAAAGAATTTTGCAAGCGCGGGGAGTTGTCTGTTTTCAYTTGCCTTTGGCAAGTCTCTGTTTTTGTTCCTTCGTTTTACGCTGGAGCATGAAACTTACCTAATCCTGTATCTGAAGCCTGTAAGCTAATAAGATAGATTTGATTCATTATTTTCTTTGCTTTTCTTTTTCCTTAACTGTGAGTAAAAAACTGAATTGGTTCAAATTCTGTTGTAATTACTGACTTAAGAGCTTCTCGTGATTCAAAATATCAGGTTTCTATACATTTTTTTTCTTTTTTGTTGCATTGGTGTAGAAAAATCTTCCCATGTATCATAAAATTTAGAGCATCTTGCTTGGAGTATTTAAGATTGTAGATTGTAGCCCTGAAATGTTAAATACAAATTCCTCACTTGCAGACTAAAAGAAAGGTAGGAAGATTCTAGTCTAGCGATTGAAAAAACATAGCTCACATGCAGAGAGGATGGGCACTTTGGATACATAGCCTACACGCAAACAGTAAGCCAGTAACCCAAATGACACCTGACTAAAATAAATGCCCGGTATGCAAAAATTCAAAAGTAACAGCCTAAGCCAAACCAAAGTCCACCATGACAAACTTGGACATGATTGTGTACTGGTAAATTAAATCAAACCCTATTGAACCAGTTCAACAGGCCTGAGCAACTAAACATACCTTGAGACAAAGAGGACTTTAAGCACTTAGATGTTCATCTAGTACCGGCAAGAGTAGAACCTTAAAATAGTTGAAATGATGCTAAATTTTATAAGGAAAAAGTATTCCAAATAGTGTGCTTCATTATGAGAATGAGCCTCCTATGAAGACTCTTGACCATTATTTTGTGCTTTGGTTTCAACCTCACAGCAGGGGAGTTGTCAAATGTTTGTGATAACTTTCATCAGAAAGTAAACTTGTGCTGCTTTATCTCCTTGATGGCTCAGAGGCTGGTTCTTCTGCTCCAAACCCTTGGCTTTTCCAAAGGTTGTCATATTTAGAGCTGTAACATCCTTTGGCTTGTCACATGCATATGTTTAATAGGAAGGAAAATATCAGAATTCTAGAAGATAGAAATAATGCTCTGTTGTAATTCTGGACGATCCACCTTGATAAGAAAGAATAAAATAAGATAAGGTAAGGAATACAGAATTCTATTTCATCCTTCTGACATGTTCGTCGTGCTGTCGACCACTCCACTTTCTTTCTCTCGTGTCCTCGGGGGTGTCCTCCTCGAGCGCCCAACCAGTCGCTCGACTGAGTTTCTCTTTACTTTTGGGGTGTCGGATCAGGGATCTGCAGGACCAGATATCCATTTTATGGGTTAAATAGGTTTTAAGCAAGGTTTAAAGTATTGAAACATATCGGTCGATACGTATTATTTCGGGACTCTTTCGATATGTCTCTATAGTGGGTGTATTAGAGATTTGATTGATTCAGGGGGTGGAGGAGTTCTAAACCACTCCCTCTAAACTAGTTGTGAAAAAATAAAAAAGCATCAAAAGCAGTATTAATTTCCCCGATACGCCCATACCGATATATCAGACATATCAATATTTTGAACATTGGTTTTAAAAGAAAAAAGGGTAACAAAAAGAAAATAAAAAAAGTTTAGTAGGATATTTTAGTAATTAACGCTTTCTATCTTCTGAATTAACGATCAAGGGGCAGGGCCTTTGTCTAATGGTTAAAGTTTAGGAGGTCTTTGTTGCAAAAAAAAAAAAAATACAAGGGAGACTTTATGGCTGACCCATAGTAAAATGAGGGTATTTGTAGTTTACCCTTTTTTTTCCTTCTTTCAATTGATGCGACTTAGGTACGAAAGAACGCCACATAAGCTAAAACGTATAAGTGAATTATTTATATGAAAAGAATTATTCATCTCTAACAAGTGACAACCAGCAACGTTAGATGAAGTATAATGGGCGTTTCCTTTTTCACGCATGGGTTTGAAATTAGAGTAAATTTATATTGGAGAGTCAACTGTGTTTTATATTTTCTGAAAATTAGAGGAATTTGGCTAGGTGAACGTCGTCAGGTCAGTAGTTTCGAATTCTTTTTATATTTCTGTGATGTATTATTTACCAGTAAAATCTGTGTAGCATGCGTGCAAGACCCACTCAAACAGACCCTAGAAACATGTCTGGGCCAAAATTGTTAAGAGAAAATTCTTGATAGGTATCCTGTAATTTAGGTTGAGTGCCAAATACTTTAAATTATGATAATCTAGTATCTGAATTTTCAATTTGCCACAATTTGCTACTTAATGTGAAAAAGTCCTAAATACCCTCCCTCACCTCTTCTTCCTCCCGCTATCCTCGGTGTTTGCACTCCAAGAACGGTTCATCCACCAAAACATATGGCTTTATTCTTCACCAACTCCTCTACCACTTTTGCTTCTTCCTTCATCACCACGTACTCTTCTTCCTTCACATTCTTCCTCAACCAGTCCGACATCTCCAGTTGGGGCACCGCAGTGTCGGTTGACAGTTCATCCGTGGACACTATCTTGTAAATTTTGAAATCCCGGTTCCTTGTTGGGTAATTCCTCTCAAACCAACCAGGGCTGCCACTGTTTCTCTCCGGCAAGACAACATCGATGAAGACGCAATGTGGGTACCCTTCGAGCGAGTCCCCTGTTAAAGTCCGGCAGGAATTTGGTCCTCTTCAAGTACTTGTTCGACTCCACATGAGCTCTTCTTGGTGGTTCCAGGAGCACATCCTCGAGTCCATCCAATGCCACCTTGGCTTCTGAAGGGAACGCGCAGAGGCGCCTCTTATTTGGCCAATTCCCGGATGATAGTTTGGAGGGGCCAGTTTTCTTCATTGCTACAATTGTGGATGCATATCGCCAGATGTAGACAATCTTGTAATTTGAGGGCTTCCAGAAAGCATCCGAAGGGTCGTTGCTCAATTGGATAGCTGCAATGCCGCCGGTCTTGAGCGTGCGATCGATGAATTTACCAGAGCCAAAGCTGGAAGCGAATGTGAAATCAAATGTTGCATCCGGAACTGAGCTCTGGCGTTCGGTACCGAATTCAGAGATGAGATATATCTCGTTATCATTGTAGAACCGAGGACTGTGAACGATCACCTCTCCGGCGCTGCCGTGGCATACAAAGAGGGCCTTGCCTTCAGATTTAAGAACACTTTCGTCGGTTAAATCCCGAAACAACATGGTAAATAACTCTGCATTGATGAGTTAAGGGCCAAAATTGGCCTCAGAATCGGTCACGTAGAAATAGCTGGGGGTAAATTGAAAATTCGGGTTATTTAGGACTTTTTCATCTTCTAATTGAGGAAATTTAACATTGGGTACTAAATTGTTGCAAATTGAAAATTCGGGTACGATTTAAATTACGAGTATTAAATTGACACTCAACCTAAAATACAGGATACCTATTATTGGAAAATTTCCCAATTGTTTAATTTGCAGTCTACACTACACATCACAGCTCCTCTTCTTCAAGCTATCTATCACTTGTCTTGTACTGTTTACCCATTTTCGTGGGTCTGGCATATCCCTTTCACGCATGGCTTAAGAGCTGAGACCCATGTCATCTATGGAAGATTGTATATATGTGTTGAATCAGAATGGTCAATTCTTTTACCGAAAAACACAACCACCTAACCAGTATGGGGCGGCACATCTAGCCATCTGCACATCCTAAATTGGCTTTGGCTCATTTTTTTTATATTATTATTTTTTTAAATTGTTTAAAACTCATCATGACTTTTGATAGAAATTGTCCACAGCATAAATGTAATTTTAAATTGAGAGACGTTGTGCTCTCATTGTACCGCTTGAAAATATTTCGAGGAAGCTGAAATTTTGGTTTTGGATCGAAAATGGTAATTTATTAACCCTAATTAGTCTTTTTAACGTTAAGTTACTGATATAGGATCCTTGGATGTTTTGAAAAGTTATGGTAAGTTTAAGAGAAATGTTGAATAGTTATAGTGAGTTTTAGATAATTTTTTTTTTTTAATTTATGCTACTAGAAAAATAATGATATTGTTCTAAGAGTTTTGACCAATTAAAATCTATGCAAAATTTGATAAATACCACCTGATTGATTATCACTTTTATGATATGAATTGATGGGTTACAAGTTTCTCGGTATCATAATTGACCCTTTTTTCATGCTAGCCAATGGGAATTATGGGATGATCCAACATAAGAAGGTGGTCCGTGTCAGACTAAAACGAAAACATACCCCTGAACAAAGAAACACGATTCCCTCGAAGTTGGGGTCCAATCTAACTAACGTTGACAAGGGTTTGATAGWAAATGAGAGAAAAACAGAAAGTGGGAAAGTTATTTTTTTATGCAAACCAAACACATCCTAACTGATTTTTTTTTCGTTAAGCTGACATGGACTACTCTTTCACATGGGATCATCTCAGTGGTTGGTATAACGAATTGCTATCAAGTCTGATCACATTGGTTGGATCAGCCACTTTGGTGGAGCCACCAATTTGAATGATTTTTCAAGATGATGAAAAGTGGGTGTTGGCGTGTTGATGATTCCTAAATTTAGTTATTTATGAAATTGAAATCACATGAAGCAAAACATTGGTTATTTCTTTGATGTAAATCGATTCTCCTTTTTTTTTAAAAAAAAAATTTCCAATTATTATCTTATAGTTTGGGCCTAGTGCCATTTTGGTCTCCAAACTTTAAAATACAACAATTCATTATCCAAACTTTTAAAACATGTCAATCCAATACCTACTGTTAACCAATCCGTTAATCAGCCATTGAGTGGTTTTTGAAAAGATATAAATGTCCTTCGAGTGTCATTTGATTCTCTTTATCAACCATTTGAACATTAATAAATGATGAATAGTCCCAAATTCTTACTTCTTCTTGAATACCCATTGAGACATGACCAAATAGAAGAGACAAGAATTTAGGATTGTTCATTTTTTAGCAATATTTGGATGGTTAACAAAGAGAATTAGATGACACTCAAAGGCCATACATCTTTTTAAATGTCACTTAACGGGTGATTAACGATAAATACCAGATTAGTATGTTTAAAAATTTGAATACTAAATCATCGCATTTTAAAGTTTGAGAACCAAAATGACACTAATCCCAAAATATAGGATACTAATAGGGAATTTCTCCACTTTTTTTCTTATAAGTGGGTCTCACATGTGACATCGGCAAAATATTAATAAAGCAAAGTGATACTTGGATCTAGAAAATGAATCCATGGTATAATTTGGGTTATATGGTAATTTTGAATTCCATGGTTTTGGGATTGAGTATTTGCAAATTTTAGTAATTTCAATTTCTGAAACGGCACAATTGGGAAATCATTCATGCTCACAGACACACCTTTAATTTTTGCATTGCCCTTTCAGTTTTTTTTTTTTTATTTCTTTTTTCTCCAAGTATCGCATGCTACAAAATTTAAGGGGAATCAGGATAAGGACAAATAGATCTATTCATGGCTCGGCCTTGGCTCAGGTTTGGGTGAGGCCCATTAGACTCAGGTTCTGTTTGGTTCATGGTTGGAATCACAATCGGAATCAAAATCTTCTAGAATTGGAATCGGAATGATCTATTCTCATAATCTGTTTGGTTCAGATAGTAATGAGAATGGAAATTGGGATCAACACTCAACAGGAATGAGATTGCATTCCCAAGGGAGAGGCAGGAATGGCCATTCCCTCAAATGGGGGAATGCCATTCCAGTAAGAATGAGAATGAGATTTTAATTCCGCCCAACCAAACAGTTAGAATCAAAATAGCTCATTCTAATTCTAATTCCAATTCCAATTCCAAACCCCTATTCCTGGGATGCTTTTAACCTATAACTTTAGCCACAGCCTAAGATGACTGAACCTGGTGGAACATCAAAAACTTGATTGAGGACTGCTATTAGTGAAAGAAATATGCTCATAGTCGACTATAATGAAGCAAATCTTGCAGTTGACTGGATGTGATCTAAGAGTTCACTGGAACACTCCATGGTGAAAAACCCAAAAGATCTGGGCTCAAAAGATAGCGGGAGAAAAAAGAGGATGAAACATGGTGAAAAACCCAAGCAAGACTACAAACAGAAGATGGTAGGAAAATCTTAAGGTATGTTTGGTTGTCGCGACGGGGATGAGAAAATAGAAATATTCGCTTAAGATTCCTATTTTCTCTCGTTTGTTTTGGTCGAAACAATAGGATGAGATGAGAACTTGCATCCCAAAAGTAGAGACGAGGTGCGACCCCGGTGAGAAACGAAAACAATGAGAAGTCGATGAGAAAAAAATGTCGAAGGCAACATCTCCATTCACATATCCCTACGATCAAATCTCCAACCACTGTTTTCTTCACCTCTAACGAATCTAAGACCTCCGTTTCACATTTCTTGGCCATTTTGTATTTTTTTTCTCTGAAAACTCATTACCGGTTATCTTCCAAGTGAGGTTCAGACCCTATCCATAGGGTGTTTAATCTCTGGTGAAAACATGGAATCTCCTCCGTTTTCTTTCATTGAACCTTTTCTTTTTATATTTTCTTCCCTCAAAAACCTCATTGTTTTTCTAACTAGCTAAGCTTCAGAACCCCAAGCGCCAAAGAGTCCAATCACTGTTCTTCATCTCCAACGAAGGTAAGATCTATCCATGCTTCGTTTCTCTCTGGTAAACTAATTTTTGTATTTTTTTTCTCTAAAACTTCATTGCTTTTCTTCCCATTCGTGATTTCTTAGCCTTTCGACAACCAAATATTGGTAGATCTGCTTAAACCTCTGTTCTCATCGTTGCAGGTCTAACAAGTTTGTAATTTTTTTTTATGATATATTGGTTAGATTTCTTAGGCATCCCTGTTTCTTGGCCATCACCATCGTTGCAGATATGCTAAAACCTCTATTGCAGATTTGCTATCATTGAACCTCTGCTATTAAGTAGAAGGATTTATTATTGCAGATCTAAACCTTGCTAAACTTCTGTCATCATCATTGATCATGGTTGAAGGGGAATATAGGAGACAACCATGGGTGTTCATGTTCCACTGTTGTTAATGGTTGAAGAGGAATGAAATCAAGCATCTTGCAAAAATTTGTCTCAGCAACCAAACATAGGATGCCAAAATGAGAAAATAAAATTTCTTTTCTGATCCCATCCCTTCTCATCCCACTATTTCTCAGCAACCAAATGGACCATTAGAAGAAACAAGATGGGAGAAGAACATGATGATTCACTAAGACATTTTTGAGTTAGGATCTATTACACATGTACAATCCCCAACCCTATTATAGGTAGGATTCAATCCCAAGTCTCCACCACAAGAGAGACCTTACCAACTAGCCACCTGTCATTTTGCATGATTCTTCCTTCTTAGTTGATCTTATTTCAACAATTGTTGCCGGACAATTCTTGTTACTAGTTTCTCTCTCTCTCTCTCTCACACACACACACTCATCTATGATGTTGGAAAGACATGATATCAAAAGAGCTTTGACCAATTACAATCTCCCATAAGTTTTGAAAAATACCACCTAATTGGTCCCCATTGAATAACATGCATGACTTTTTTTAATTTTTTTTAATTGCTTCATGGAGCTACACAATACATGGAGGGTTATACGTTCCAACCCATAACCCCCAAACCCTGAGAAGGGTGAGCTTTGATCCCAAAGTCTCCGCTACAATCAGCCAGAGACCTTACCAAATTGCAATGAATGGTTTAATTATCAATTTGGCTTTTAGTGTCTTAAATAATCGTACCATGAAATATTTAAGGCCCCGTTCGCTTTTCAGTAAGTTATTTACTCGGGTAAATGTACTTACTTGGGTAAGTTTTTCTTGGGAAATACTACCCGGGTGAATGCATTTACCCATGTTCTTTTATTTTTCATGTAAATAAGGCAATGGCCATTTTAGCCATAAAAATCCATTATTAATAAGGACATTTTTGTCCCATTCAAGTGTTGGCAACTTTCCCCCTAGGTGGAAAAGTTATTTACCCACCTAGGAGATGGGTATCACTTACCCGGGTAAGTGATACCTAGGAAAATAAACATTCCCTAATCCTTACATAAATCTAAAAAAAGAACATGTGATTCTTGGTGAATGGGAACAAAAATCCCATTGACCAACTTCCCCCCTCTCAAAATCCGAACAAAGAATGCCCCTAAAAGTAAAATAACCAACAAACCACGCAAATCAGTGATTAAACTTTAGCTTACCCAAATTTAATTTAGTTGCTTATTTTCAATAGAAATACTTGCCCCGGCATCACATCAAAACAGCCGTCTTGAAATTTCAGTCCACTTGTTTTTGTTTCCTCGAAAATGCTAGAATGTGAAAACAGAATATTTTCCTATATATGCTATGAAAACTGAATTGTGACCACACAACTTCYTTTATTAATGACATGCGTGTATAATTCAGGCCTTATTTGATAATCTCATGCTCCAATAAAATAGGAGAGGCTGATGTTCATATGCTATAAATTTCAGTGGCTGAGATGTGGGCTGCGCTTGAGGCCTATAAACTTGTACTTCAGATCAATGCTCGAGAAATCACCATTGAAGGAGACTCCTTTTAGTATTAGATTAGGATAGTCGTGGGATTTCATGTTTCTGGTTCTACTTGATGCTGCGGGCAGGTTTTTCCCTCTCCGGCAGTGATCGTGCTCTTCCCTAGGCTGTGTTTGGTTTGAGGGAAAAAATAGGGATCAAAAAGAAAGAAAAGATAGAGAAATTCATACAAGATTTGTAAGGTTTTTCATCTACCTTTCCCTACTTTTTCCTTTAAACCAAACATAGCCTTATTGTATCAAAAGAAAAAAATCACAGACCCTTGTTCCCCCAACTCCATTCATCCTTTTCTCTCTCTTACACGTACCATGATAAGCAATTGGGCTGCTACCAACCAGCCCCTTAGAATGTCGGGGTATTTTAAAAATTATATATTTTTATTTATTTACAAAAATTTCTTAGCAAATCCCCATAGGTGATATGGTAAGAGGCCTTAAAATGTTTTGTTTTGGGTAAAAGACCAAATATTTTCATTGATAAAACAAAGAAGGGCCAGCCGGTTTCCAACCACAAAGGCAGTCCTACAAACCATTCACTCTTAATATCAGTCCGGATCTACTGGGTACAACATTGTAAGCACATTCAATTAGTAATTAATAAATATTTTTGACAACTGCCAAAAGTTTGTTTTTACTTTTTAATCGTTGGATAGGTTGAGGGTAGTTTAAGAGACACATGTCAAATTTTCTAAGTAGTTACCTGCTATTCTCACAACTAGAGCAGTCCACAGATAAAAACTCGACCAAAACCAAGTCAGACGTTGCAACCTTGTTCATTTGTAACAGTGCAGCTTACCTAGTTAAATGCACTTACCCAAGTAAATGCTTCCTAGGTAACATTTACCTGGATAAGTATATTTAGCCATGTTCTTTTGATTTTTAGATTCCCARGTAAATAATAAAATAACAATTTAATCCACAAAAGGTAACTATTAAAATGGGTAAAAAGGTCCTATCATGTTTTATAAAATTTTCTCTATGGTGGAAAAATTATTTAATCACTTGGGAGATGAATAAATWTTACCCAAAAATGTAATGATGACTTTACCATGGGACCCATTGACCAACTTTCTCATGCATATTTACATACAAACAGGCCCCAAATTAAATCCCAAGCTCCAATACGTTAAGAAGCAAACTCATGATGAACAACCTTGTTGCCACCTCTGAAAGAGAAACTAAATTTAATATTCAAACCAGTTTTATTCAGCAAATGCCAAACAGCAGAAGCATTAAAAGATTTGACTGAAAAAGCATTAACCACAGTTTGGGAATCACTTTCTGTAATCAAGTTTGAGAACCCAAAGTCCATAGCTTAGAGAAAAAAAAATATATTGTACAGATATGGTATGGCAAGGACCACGGCCATTCTTGGCTAGCAAAAAACTTCTAATGAAGTTTTGCTTTGACAGTTCCTGGCTTTAGAGGATGCCAGAAGTAGGTCCATCCGTCCATCTTGCTTACTACTAGTTTGGAAAAAAAAGTATAAATATAAATATGACATAAAATACAGTCTAATTTGTTGTAAAAGTTAAATCAGTTTTTTTTTTTTTTTTTTTGCAAAAGTTTCATGAAAAGTGGGCCTACTAATTATTTATTTAGTTAGTTAGTTAGATGGGCTAATTGACATGTGGTCGGACGCTCTCATTTTTGAAAAGACAAAAAAAAAAAAAAACCTGAAATTGAGGAACGAGCACATTTGCACATCCCATAATCACATTCACTTATCAGGTAGGGTTTGTAATTAATTGCTTTTATGCATATAGATGAACAAACAAAAATGAAAGGTTTTTATTTCAGTCCATCTCATAAAGTTTTATTGGTTTGTACAGTTGGAACAGTAAGAGATGGGGAAATGAATCAAATAGTGAATCATAGATGGAGGTAGTGATAAATAAAACCCAGAAATCAATAAAAATTTCTGATGTAGACTGAACCATAAATTTCTCAAGAATATAATTTAAGCTTGTGCATGCTTAAAGAGAAGGCAATAAAGTAGTTGACTTTAAACCACTGTGGGCTAAGAAATTACTGTTGAGAGGTCAAGTTCATGAATATATGTGAACAAAATGACCATTGAGGATGCTTGGGGGTCATTCTATCCTTCATGTTGTTTAGTGTCTCCTTGGGGTCATACTTTTGAATAAAATAATATTTCTTCTCCTTTCTAAGACACTAATCGCCCCTGTTTCACTTTTAAATCAAATTGAACAAAATGCCATTCTGTCTTATCCAATAATTTCTATCCTCAAGTTTTGTAAAAGGCATCCAAGTTTGAATTACGTGCCCACCTTTGATTAGGCCTATATTTTATAAGTGACATGTTTAGAGGATGAGCTTCAATATAAATGGTTTTCAATTTTGTTTTTTTTTTTATGACAAGCTATTAATAATTTGGCTATACTAAAAAAAATAAAGGGTATTGCACAACTTGATTAATTGATTTTGCTTTTGAAAACAAAAGTAATTATTGCATTAACAAAAAAACAGAAAATTTTGTTGATGTGGCAATTGCTTTTATTTGTAAAAATAAAAGTAGAGCATTTTTGTGTCAGATTATTAAAATGTCCAAAACTATATGATTTGTATTGTTGATATTTATAAGGGCACTCTTGACATTTATCCCATTCGGCTAAAGTTAGCAATAGAATCAATCAATAAGCGATTTTTAAGGATTAAGAAACAACTGAGAGGAGGTTTTAGTATTTGTCAAAAATTTTAGATTCTAATGTGGGTATAATTGGTCACTTCACCAGATGATGACACGTGGTGCTATCCAAGGGCAATTTCATCACTCTGACCACGACTAAGGGCATTATTGTAACTTTTCTAAATCATTGCTATGGTACTACAAGTGTTACGTTCTCGGATGAACCCACTCTCAGCACATTTATGGTGGGGTAATGCTCCGACCGTTGTCTCTATAACAGTTGTATTCATGATCGAGATTCATGAATACAACTACTAGGTGACTGATTGCCTATTACTTCTCTCCTAGGTGATTCCAGCTATAAAAGGATATTGAAGCCTGAGGTAGTATTATCATGCACACTTGAGTTCTCTACTCTATTCCCTTGTTGTGACATTGACTTATCTTTAGCCCTCAGTTAACTTGACCATTGGAGTCTTTGTCCCTGAGACACTTTGAGAAACTACAGTCGAAGGAAGATGAGAAACTACAGTCGAAGGAAGATCTTTCTTTCTATATTGTTCCAGCAAACGATTGCTGAGAATTTATATACAGAGCAGAGTTCGGCTCACCACTAGGAATGTAATTACAGTCTCCTAAAAGAATAATGAAAAACAAAACCAAGAACAACTAAAACATACGAGAGATAAGGATAAGGTTTATAGAGGATAAGGCAATTCTAAGATAAAGCGATTCTAAGATAAGGCTCGCTTGCTCACTTAATACCCCCCTCAAGTTGGAGCATGTAAACGGGAAATGCCCAAGTTGGCAAGATGTTCGAATTGTTTCCTGCCCAGGGCCTTTGTAAACATATCAGCAAGTTGCTCTGAAGTTCGGATGTAGGAAGGCCGTATATTCCCATTCTGGATTTCACCGCGGACAAAGTGACAGTCTACTTCAATGTGTTTAGTCCTCTCATGGAAGACCGGATTCGCAGCGATATGCAAGGCTGCTTGACTATCACAGTATAGCTGCATAGGGTCAGGATGATCAACTCCTAATGAATGCAACAACCCTTTTAACCATTTCAATTCACATGCAGCTGTTGCCATAGACCTGTATTCTGCCTCAGCTGATGATCTGGACACTGTAAGTTGCTTCTTTGTCTTCCACGATATAGGTGCTCGGCCCAATAAAACAAAGTATTCTGTGAGAGAGCGTCGTGTCAGTGGACACCCGGCCCAGTCAGAGTCACAGTAGGCATACAATCGAAGATCACTATCAGCTGGAAAGAAAATTCCCTATCCCGGGTCACCTTTCAAATATCGCACCACACACAAAGCCGCCTCCCAGTGTTCTTCACGGGGGTTCTGCATAAATTGAGCGAGCACATGCACACAATAGGACAATCTAGGACGGGTAATGGTCAAGTAAATTAAATGACCCACTAGCCTCCTATAACTCTTCGGCTTTATCATCAGAGGACCATCTGCCAAAGCTAGTTTATGATTTTGTTCTAGGGGAAGTCCAGCTGGCTTAGCGCCTAACAAACCAGTTTTTGATATGATATCCAACGCGTACTTCCGCTGACAAAGAAAAATACCTTTCTATCTTCTGGCGACCTCCACTCCTAAAAAGTATTTCAAAGTTCCCAAGTCCTTCATGTGGAAGCATTGGCTGAGATACTTCTTGAATCTCAAAATGGCACTGCCGTTATTTCCAGAGATGAYAAGATCGTCCACGTAAACCAAAATATTTAACTATTCGTGCTTCCGTCAAAGCGTAAACAATGAGTAATCAGATTGTGACTGGGTAAAGCCATACTGTTTCAAGGCTGTCGTGAGTTTAGCAAACCAGCAACGAGGGGCCTGTTTCAAACCATAAAGCGACTTGTGCAACTTGCACACCTTTCCAGGTAGTCTTGAAGCAAATACAGGAGGCATCTTCATATACACTTCTTCTTGCAGATCTCCATGGAGAAATGCGTTCTACACGTCCATCTGATGCAGTTCCCAGTTTCTAGCCACAACAACTGCAAGGAATGTCCGAACTGTAACCATCTTTGCCACAGGCGCAAACGTTTCATTGTAGTCAATCCCTTCAACCTGTTTGTTTCCGAAGATCACCAAACACGCCTTGTACCGCTCTATTGTGCCATCTGAGTTGTACTTGATCTTGTAGACCCATTTACTTCCGAGAGCCTTCTTCCCTGGCAGCAAGTCCACCACTGTCCAGGTTCTATTGTTTTCTAAAGCTTCAATTTCCTTTCTCATTGCCTCTCTCCAACGAGAGTCCTTGATAGCCTCTGAATAACTCTGGGGCTCATGACTAGCTGTGACAGCTGCTAAGAAAGAGCGGTGTCGCAAAGAAAATTTATCACAATTCACATACTGTGTTATAGGATAGGGAGTACCTGAGGAGTGTGATTGGCGAGATGAACTGGCAGAGGGGCTCAGACTATGGTTGGAACACCATGTGTGTATGACGTAGTCCTTGAGATGACTGGAAGGATGCTTCATTCTATGGCCTCATCCAAGTTGCTCATTCCCTGCATTTGTTTCTTCCACAGAGCCCCCCCTTACATCATGCTCCCCTTCATTATTTTCACACCTGTCACTTTGTTCTACCTCTCTTTTACTTTTACTATCTTCCTCGTCATACACTTCAGTTTCCACCTGGTTATATTCAAGATTACCATCATTGTGTCCGTGTTCGACTTGTTTTTCTTCAATAGCATAGGGAAACTTAGTTTCTGAAAACACCACATCCCTGGAAACAAAATATTCATTGGTTTCTAAGTCATAAACTCTCCACCCCTTCTTCCTAAAGGGGTATCCCACAAAGACACAACGTTTGGCTCTACTGGCAAATTTATCCCTGGTACGATTTAGGCTTCACGCATAACACAAACACCCAAACGTTCGTATATGTTTGTAGCTTGGTTTCTGCCCATACAACATCTCATACAGTGATTTTCCCAAAAGGAGAGTGGAGGGGGTCTTGTTGATCAGATAACCGGCCGTCATAACACACTCTCCCCAAAACTCAATAGGGAGATTAGCCTAAAATCTAAGGGCTCTGGCAACATTCAATATATGTCTATGCTTTCTCTCGACACGTTCATTCTGTTGTAGTGTTTCAACACATGAGGTATGATGTATTATACCTTGCTCAGAAAAATATTCCTTCAAGCAAGTAAATTCAGTACCATTATCGCTTATAACTATCTTCACCAATTTTTCATTTTGGCGTTTAACCATAGTGAAGAAGTTCCGCAGCGTTTTGCCCACTTCACTTTTGTCATTAAGTAAGAAAATCCAAACAGCTCGCGAGAAATCGTCAACAATAGTCAAAAAATACGAGGCACCACAAGACGCCCGTACAGAGTACGAACCCCATAAATCACAATGAATCAAATCGAAAGTCCCTTTAGCATTATTTTCACTAGAATCAAACGTACCTCTTGTCTGTTTGGCTTTTGAACAAACACCACAAATCCAATTTTCATTACCACATCTAATGTTCAAATTAGGAAGAAGTTAAATTACTTTCTCGGAGGGATGACCCATTCTCTTGTGCCATAACTCGTATGAAGCTTCAACCTCTGCTTTATGAACCTTGCTTGAGTATGCACCTTTGAAGCAGTAGAGCCCTCCGCGTAGTTCACCCRCACCAATCACCATCCTCGAAGTGCGGTCCTGTATAACACAAAACTTAATAGTGAATTGGATATTATAATTCGATTCCTCTAATAATTGCGACACAGATATCAGGTTACAATTCAAATGAGGAACATAAAGCACATTAGTAAGCTTCATGTGTTTATTTAAAATGATGGTCCCTTTCTTTATTGCCATGACATGCTTTCCATCGGGCAATCCAACCTGACAACCAGTCACGGTCTCGGTATCATGCAAGTGATCCAAGTTCCCGGTCATATGGTGTGAGGCTCCTGTATCAATTATCCAATTCATACCTGTCAACTTCTCACTTGTGCTGGGTTTGCAAGAATTCAAGAGATTAAGAAAAGTGGACCACTGTTCATTAGTCAATCCACCGAATGTTGTACGATCTCCTTCTGTCGCGTGGATTGGTTCAGAAGTTTGCCCTACCGCTTACGCAACATTTGCTCTCTGTACGCCTCCACGTCCACGACCAGTTTTGCCTTGTGTTCCTCGGCCTCGAGCTTTCCCACTTCCAGTAGATCTCGGCCGGTCCCCCCACTAGTTCGGATAGCCGATGAGTTGAAAGTAACTCTCAGCCTCATGTCTTGTTCGTCCGCAATTTGTGCACACTCCAGATTTCTCTTTTGTGTCGTGTCCCGTTCTTTTTGTGCCACCTTGTGCTTGTGCAACAAATCTCATCGCCTCTCTTTTTTCTTCTTTGCCGCGGGTCACGGTTCTCAGCCACTCCTCTTGTATCACCATAGCATAGGCTTTGTTCAAGTTTGGTAGCGRATCAATGCCTAGAATATTGGAACGCACTGTTCAATATACTGTGTCATCTAAGCCCATTAGAAACTGATGGACTCTTTCTTCTTCTCGTCTCTTCTCCAGCTTTGCAGCAATATTACAGTTGCAGCCTGCACAGACGCATGCCAGAATTTGCTCGTAATTAGCATGTTCTTCCCAGATTTGTTTTAGTTTTCCATAATATGTCACGATTGGGGGACCAACTTGTTTGCTGTTCGCGAGATCTGCCTTGAGTTGCTGAACTCTTGGCCCATTGCCTACTGAAAACCGTTCTTTGATGTCATCCCATTGATCCTTCACGACTTCCATATACGTGATCGTAGAACGCAGGCTCGGTTCTATCGTGTTGAGGATCTAGGAAACCAGCATCGAGTTTACAGTCCACCAATCTTCCAATTTTGGTGAATCATCTGTGGGCTGAGATATAGTCCCATCGAGAAATCCGATCTTCTTCTTGGCTCGGAGCGCCATCCGCATTGCTCGAGCCCATTCTTCGTAGTTATCTCCTTTCAATTGAACTTGGGTAATTATATTACCCAGGTTGTCGTTGGCAGTCAAGTAGTATGGTGAGACTACCTTTTTGCTTCCGCCCTCACCTTCATTCTGTTTCTCTCTTCTATCCGCCATGATCGATCAGTCAAAGCAAGGTTTCTCAGTTTTCTTCTTGGTTTCAGCGAAGAACAGATACCATCTTTGACAAATGGAAGTAAAGAGAGTTCTGCACAATCCTTGGAGATCTGTTCCACGAACAGAGATCAGGAATGATCGAAATATGCAAACTTAGAATGCTGTGATCTGCTCCACGAACAGAGATCAGGAATGATCGAAATCTGCAAACTCAGAATGTTGTGATCTGCTCCACGAACAGAGATCAGGAATGATCGAAATCTGCAAACTCAGAAGCTGTGCGACGGTCGAATGTTCCGTGCTCTGATACCATGAGAAACTACAGTCGAAGGAAGATCTTTCTTTCTATATTGTTCCAGCAAACGATTGCTGGGAATTTATATACAGAGCAAAGTTCGGCTCACCATTAGGAATGTAATTATAGTCTGCTAAAAGAATAATGAAAAACAAAACCAAGAACAACTAAAACATACAAGAGATAAGGATAAGGTTTACAAAGGATAAAGGCGATTCTAAGATAAGGCTCGTTTGCTCGTTTTCTCGCTTAATACACTCCTGAGGCCTTTGACGTCTTTTCACTCTTTATAGGTGGGACCCTCAGCTCCAGAATTGGCAATAACAGATTCTTAGGAGAGGTGAGGGCCAAGTGAGCATTGTTTTTCACACGAGTCCTATGCAAGCCAACTCCAGCCAACTTACTACAAATTGATACAAGAAAGAGAGGAAGAATAATGCTTTTGGGCCCAAGACTATCTAACATCGCAATTGTTGGCATTTCTTGTTTTAATGACTTATCTCCTTTTTACAATTAAAATGTCCTTATGGACACTCAGTTTTTAAATGTAAAAAAGGAGATAAATCTATATCTATACTACTATAAAAAGTAYGGATAACCTCTAAAATTTTTGGATTTTTTAACTGAAATACCCCATTTTCTAAAATATGATCCTTTTATTTGTGAGGGTAGAAAATKTAATTTGAATGCTATTATTCAATGCATTCAATTCCCTCTCATTAAATCACACATTTAGGTATTAACTCTCATTCACTCTCATTAAATCATATATTTAAAACATTTCATTTATTCTCATCACTAAATTCCACTAATTAAATCCATACATAATAAATTAATAAATTCAATAAAATATAAACTTATACTTTTAAAATCTACATGAAAAAAAATGTTTTCATCTTGGTGGTGGTAATAAATTAAACCATTTTGGGTCAAATGGGTCAATTCATGTTACCACAATTAAATAATAGATAAAATACAAAAAGGTATAAAAATTAAGGAAATTTTTGGAACAGTTTTAACATCAAATATTTGATAAATAATAATAAGTATGATAAATAAGAAATATTTTTATTAATGATGGAAATGGAATACAAAATTTAAAACCAATTTGAAATAAAACTATTTTCTTATTCTCTCTCATTAAATGTCATATCCAAGTTATATTCTTTCATTAAATCCTATATTGAAGATATATTTTTCTCATCATTAAATTTCACTAATTAAAGCCACAACATTAATTTTATTGCTATAAAAATAAATATTTTGAAAACAAAACATATTCCTTCCTTTCTAGTGGTGGGTAAGAAACTCAACCATTGGGTTAAATGAGCTAACCAATAATTTCATAATTTAATACTAAAAATTAAAATAAATAATATATAATATAGAAAACAAAAAGAATTAAGCATATTTATAACATTGTGTATTCACTATACTAAACAAAAATAAGTATGAAATATAAGAAGTAATTTTATTAGTGATGAAAATGGAATGTCAAATCCACAATCAACCTAAAAATGAAATGATGTTATAGTCAGTTAATAAAATTTTTAAAAATAGAAAATATAAATAATCACAAAAATGAAAAAAAACTAGAAAAAATATTGGGCACATATCTAATGTTATATATTTATAAAAAATAAAATATTGGGTACATCTATAATACATTCATTATATTAAACAAAAATAACTATTATACATACGAATTAATTTTATCAATGATGTAAATGTAATACAAAATTTAAAGTCAACTTAAATTATTATCCTTTTTGGGTGGTGGGTTATTGGATGGGTTAAAATTTAACAACAACAACAACAATAATAATAATAATAATTGTTATTATAATTTAAAATTTTCATGTGCAACCCACATGAAGTTGGATTTTTTGTGTATATTTACTTTTTATTTTATATTATATACATACATCCCATTCTCTCTTATTAAATCCCATATTTAGGTTATTTTTTTCACTAATAAATGCTACTAATTAGATCTATGTCCAATATTTGTAACAACATAAACCCATATATTTTAAAGCTTGCTTAATAACAAAACCATTCTTTATCCAAGTGATGACTAAGCAATTCAAYTATTCGAATCAAATTGGCAATCCATGAAATCATAGTTATATATTAAAATTTATAAATATAAATAAATATGTAAAATTTTAAAAAATATAGAAAAAATAGATATAATTGTGATATTTTTTATTAATCAAATGTAAAAAGAAAACAAGTGTAGTAAAAAAGAAATATTTTTATTGATGATGAAAATGAAATTATTTTCCTATTTAGAAGAGATCAATAGTTCAATTGTTGGGTTGAATCTATCAACCTTTAATTTCATAATTAAATAATAAAACTTAATAAAATATAAAAAGAAAACACAAAAACAAAAAATATATAAATTTTACAAAAAAAAAACATTTGGGTACATGCATTATATCGTATATTTATCATATTAAATAAAAATAAGCATACATAACAATATTATTTTTACRCACATAGAAATAAAAAAAATACAGAAAAAATTGAATACATTTATAATTCTAAATTTACACTACTATTAAAAATATGAATAAGATTGTAAAACTTTCTTTTGACTAAAATACCCATTTTTGAATTTAATCACTATTTAATTGTGAGGTTTAAAATGTAGTTTGAACTACAAATTTTACCCCATTCAATTCCCTCTCTTTAAATCTTACATTTTTTTAATAAATGAACATAAAAAGTACATTAAGAAGACAAAACATTACAAAAAGAAGAGTCCAGCCAAGTGAGTAGGCCTGTCAATGATACGTGAAACTTTATAGCCCAATATGAGGTGCTTACGTAATTAGATTCAGATTTTGCAATTTGCATCCGATTAATAGTGAAAACAAAAAAAATAAATATACATGAATTTTATAGAAAATTTTGGATACATTATTCCTATCATTATCATCATCAAGAATTTCCACGTGCAAAGCACATTCACACTTACTAGTCTTTAAAATAAGGAATGCCAAATGCAACTTAAGCCACATGGAGTGGCTACACAATTGTCTGAAGGTAGAAGACAATGAGCACTATCTATTCTGTTTAATCTAAAGGTAAAGGACAGTAGATGGTCTAGGTCTTTATTTTTTGAGAATTCGTTGATTTTAGGTTTCCTGAACAATTGTTGTTTATATGAATTGAGTTTCCTCTATATAGTGCGAAGGGTAAGGCTTCACACCCCCCCCTCCAAGGTTTTTTGCATATGAATAAAGCTTCGGTGGCCACCCCTCCATCAAGAGTAAACTTGGGGTTAAAAAAAAATAATAAAAAAAATAAAAAAATAAAAGTTTTAAATTGGACATGTCATGGAGTGATGTAAATAACTGATAGATTGCTAATAACAAGGACTAAGTTAATAGTTTTTGAAAAGTATGCAATGGCACGTTTTGAAATTTAGGAAAGTGAAACTACCCCTAAATTGTAGGGTATTAATCTGAAAATTTCCCCTTATTTTATTATATATATATTTATTTATTTATCCATTCAGCTTTTTCAAAACAGTTGAATTGCTCAACTAACCAACCAAGGGCTGACTCATTGGTGTATTAGCTARTTAGTCCCACGTTGACRCAGAATCTAATCCCGCAACCAGCACTTTGAAAAAAAAAGTCAAWGGAAAGTTATTTAAAAATTTCTTGATAGGTACCCTGTGCTTTAGGTCGATTGCTAATTTAGTACATGAACTTTAAATTGCAACAATCAAGTACCCGAACTTTCAGTTTGTGACAATTTAAGTACCCTACGTTAAATTACCGTCAGCTAGAAGACTCACGTGATATCATGTGCAGGTTAAAAATTTTGAAATACCAAAACTAACATTTGCAAAAACATATGGACCATTTTACCCTGTATCCTTCCTATTTCCCTAATCCCCTTTTATCTTCATTATGGGTTGAACGAATGAAAGAGGAGAGAAGAGTTCACTCAACTCTAGCCTTCCTCTTCACTTCGAGCACGACAAAGAAAAGGTGGTAAGCTTCTCCCCCAAAATCTCTAGAACCGCACACAGATCTGATGGGAATTTTCATACGGACTCCACTCTAGAACCGTGCACAGATCTGAACCATTTCATACGATGAAGAAAGGTGGTTCTCTTATCTGAACCATTTTCAGATCTAAAAATGTTTCGGCGAACAATTGTATGTGAAAAGAGCACACAAAGTGAAAATGGATTGTTTTTTCCACCAAAATGATAGATTACGAAATTTCAGAAGATCGGAGGTGGAAATTCTTCTTCATCTTGTTCTTAAGAAATTTGGGTTGAAGTGGCCCCGCATTTTTGAAACTAGTAGAGATTGAAAACGCAGATCTATGCGCCTGCCAAAATTTTCTCCAATTTAATAGAAAAAAGTCCAATCGAGATGAAGCAAAACACTTCGGATTTGTCCAAAAAAGCTTGAATAAGAAGAATAAAGAAGATTGAAACTAGGAGACTTTGAACTTCAAGTTTGAATTTGGATGGAGGAGAAGTAAAGAACTCGATATCTAACCAGAATGAAAATAAAAATTACTAAAAGAAATGAAGAACCTTACCGGGTAGACTTATCGATGGCTCTAAGACAAAGCAGAAGAAGAAAGACGTTCAGTAACCCGAGCAATGAAATCGCCAGAAACAGAGGGATCATCAGAATCGTAGAGGGTATCAACGAGATCAATGGCCTGATGAGCGATCGACYCGTGTCCATAGCTAAAGCAATGAAAAACATTAAAAAAATCTTGCATTAAAATCTCAGTAACCCACTTGCAGAGAAATCAAGGAGAAGTCGATGTTAAAAAAATGCATAGAAAATGATAGAAAACAATACCAAATAAACATATACCCTGGTTGTCTCTTCCGGCATCGGCAACGACTGAGTAAAAAGGTGGTTGCAATAATGTTCAACGACAGGCAACAAGTGTCATCTTCTCCGGCAATGGTACTGGATTGACTTCATCTTTTCCGACGTCGTGTTCGATCGTTGAAATCAACTTTTCTAGTAACGCATTCGTTTAACATCACCGGCGTGAGGGAGCTGGCTTTTGGAATAACTGGGGGTATTATTCGAAATAACTGGGGGTATTTAGGACATTTTATCTTCTAACTCCAGATGCTAAATTGTCGCGCAAACTGAAAGATTGCTTAACCGAAAACTTATCTTCAGCTTCAGCCCCCCCAACGAGTTCCTACGTGTCTCTTCAGTCTAAGGGAGGGAGGGAGAGAACCAATTCTTTGGAATCACGTGGACGGTGCAGATATTACAGGCCACCAATCTTCATGGTAGGTACCGAAGATCACCTGGAACTGTAGCGATGATTCCAAGAAATTTGTTGATTTGGTCTCTCCCACGTGACACGGGTGACACTCTGCTTAATCTCCTCCTTTCAAGCTTCCAAGAAAATTATCTGAAGTCTCCCTCTCTCTCTGGCTCACTCGGTCGCTCACTCCCTCTTTCCTCTTCCAATTTCTCTCTCAGAGAAACCACCACGGCAATGGCAGTAACAGCTTCACTAACAATGACAAGACTGTTATCCGCACCCAGAGCCCTCTCTCTCTCCTCCGTCGCTCATCTCCCGCCCAAAACCCTTTCTTCCAATCTCTCATTCTTTGCCTCTCTCCCCCTCAGGTTCCGACCGACGTCTCTTCGCTTCTCCACCACCACTAACCCCAAACCTACCATCTCAGCCACCATCTCCGTCGGCGACAAGCTACCGGAGTCCACCTTCTCTTACTTCGACTCCTCCGATGAGCTCCAGACCGTCACCATCTCCGACCTCACCAAGGGCAAGAAATCCATTTTATTTGCCGTCCCTGGCGCTTTTACTCCCACTTGTTCTCAGAAGCACCTACCAGGTTTCGTTGAGAAGTCCGCCGAGTTGAAGGCCAAGGGCGTCGACACCATCGCCTGCATTTCGGTGAACGATGCCTTCGTTATGAAAGCCTGGAAGAAAGACTTGAAGATCGGTGATGAGGTGTTGTTGCTGTCCGATGGGAATGGAGATTTCACGAAGGCGATTGGGGTCGAGCTTGACCTGAGCGATAAGCCGGTTGGATTGGGTGTTCGGTCGAGGCGGTATGCCCTTCTTGCAGAAGATGGGGTTGTTAAAGTTTTGAATTTAGAGGAGGGTGGAGCATTCACATTTAGTAGCGCAGATGATATGCTCAAGGCTCTTTGATTTACTTGAGGTCGGGTGCTTCCCGTTTTTTGTTATGTGGTTTCGGTACTCTGTCATTGAATTACTTGTGGTTTCGGTACTCTTTGATTTAATAGATGCATCTATCTAAAAAAAAAAAAAAATTAGTTTAATAGATGCCATGCCCTGATTTTTCTTCTTCGGTTTCATTTTAGTTTTCTTGATAGTTTTGGTTTCGTTTCTAATTCATCAACTGCTTGGAATGTCCTCAATTTATCTCTGACATTGCATTTCAGTACAAGCACTTTGGAGCTCTGTTCTCTGTGCTACTGATAAGAGAAGACACTAGTTTCACAGACCATGAGTTCCTAATACTCATTTAAGAGCAGATTCTAATTGATTCCTACTTGTTTACTTTGATTTGATTGGTTCATTTTAACATTATTTTGTATTAAGAAACCATTAACAACCTCTGAAGAAGTTTTGGCTCGCAATGTTAATTTTCTGTAGTTAATAGGTGAAGGTAGGCTGCAAGTGATGCCTTAAGGTCTACTGTCCTTTTCTTCTAGCAGACATCCACTTTCTCACTACCTGGCAGTGCTCTTCAACAACCAATTCACACCATCCCGAGTGAGCAAGTTTAAGGCCTTGTAGCAGAGAAAGAACCTCGGCTCTCAAAGAATTGCCCTCACCAATTGACCTCAAATAGGTCCAGGATATTGCCCAAACCATCTCAAATGGCACCAGACACCCTCCAAGGATCCAAGTTGCCAATGGCGCATTCATTAAAGACCATTTTATGTTCCATTCATTCGGAGGGATCTGTGCTGAGTTATTTGTCTTCTTTGTGGTGCAAAACTTGCTGCAACCTGGTAGCATATGAAAATAGACTCCTTCAAGTTCTTCTCTTGCTGAGATCCAACGAGTCACTTGCACCATCACAAGGTCAATTAAAATATTGGCTTCTTGATTTTTTTTTTTGTTGTAAAAAATTCTTTTATTTCTTTCATTCCAAACATTCCATAGTGTATCTACAAACAAACTTCCCTCTCTTGGAACATGGAAAAGAGAAAATGCCAACTGAATGTGTGGGCAAGTAAAACTTCTCCTGGGCAACTATTATAATGGATTGCAGATGACTTAGTTAAAATTATTTGATAATGCTATCTCCTGCAGTATACTATATACCTTTGTTTCTGCTTGCTCTTGTGATACTTACCACTGAATTGAGTTCGGGTGGGCAAAATTTGGACTGTTCAGTGTTCTGTTAACTTCCCTCAGAAGAATGATGCATACTCTTAAACACCTTAATTTAAGGAAGAAGATAATCTCCCTCTGATTTCTCAGTTACTAGCTTTTGAGGATTCTCAAGATAATCTCCCTCAGAAGAATGATGCATACTCTTTAACTACACCAGTTATAGGCTTGTAGCTAGCATACAGCAAAATGCAGGTTGAACCTCCTCTCTTGTAGTCCACTAATAATGAAGTTGATTCTTTCTTTGACCATTACCTTATCATAGGCACCTATAGTCTTGTTTTCTCCTTATTTAATGTTTCGTTTTTAAGAGGATGGCATTGTTCTGTTTCTGATTCTATCTTGGATTGCTAGCTTTATCCATGAAAACAAGGCAGAACTGGAATTGAGGACCAGGTTTTTGTGTTAGAACTTAGAATTAACAAGCTTAGAAATACAGGGGTTCAGGGACCCATTCCTGTTGAAGCATCGTACATGTCTGATTCTTCATCTGTTTCAGATTCCAAACTTTGTTACCGGACCTTGAAAGGGCCTTTTTCTTGAAGTGCTTTTGAATGTCTTAGGTCATCTCTTATTTCTGAGCTAGCCGAGGAACTTCATTAAGGAAACTCAAGTAAACATTATATTGATTGCAACTGGCTTTTAAGGGAAACGAGCTCCTACTGGTTCCCAATTAATGGTTAACTGCAAGATTTGAGTCAAAGGTTGTTTAGTAAATCCAACCAGGCAGATTTGATTCAACACCAAGTCAGTAAAAGCTCACCGTATTCATGCGTTAAGATACAAAAGATTTGCTTTTGAATGCAAAGAAAGTGTATTGATGCCAGAAAATTTTCAATAGGGTTGAGGAAAAATAACACTAGAGAATTCGGGTAGAAAAGCTTGCAAATCTGAGGAATCCACTAAAGAGATAAGAGAAAAATATATCCTCTTATAATATCAATATATATCCAAAGGATTCCCATGGGATAGATACAGATTCAAGTGWGATGACCCCTCAGTGCACATTTGCCAAATAACTATTGAACTTAAATTCAGACTTAACTAATTCTTCATCATGCACGTAGATACTCTTGTGTCTTACACTGGTTATAGTTTTCTTTTTTCAATTTAATGGGTTTGCTCTGAACCTAGCAGGTTGATGTGATGAATTTTGGCAACTATTGAATTTTTGCTTAAGCACACTAGACTGATATGTTAGAAGATGCAGATTTACAGGTTGTTGGATCGGTTGTTTTTGGCAAGTATAACAATAGGAATTATAATAATGACAGAAGTGAAAGTGTCTTGGAAATTATGACTATTGGAACTGTTCTCTCAGTTTCTGATAAAGATTATAACCATCGCTATCTGCTCAAGAGTCCAAAGCTCCGGTGGCACACTTCAGGTATACTCTGTTATGCCCTTCCCACCTCCCCTGAAGGCAAAATTTCTGGACCAGATATCCTTGCAAGTTGAGAAAGGTGAATTAAATTAAATACTGATTGATCGTATTTAAGATTAACCGGAGCTTGTGTAATTCAAGTTTTAGCACAAGCTGTTTTCTGCAGAGTTCAAATCAGCCCCCCACAACGTCCCACAGCACATCCTCGCTGTGTATTGGGAACATCTTCCGACGATCCTACTGAATTATTCATTTATAAAATGGAAAATTCCATTTTAGTACCCTGAACTTTGGAGGTAGTGTCAAGTTAGTACCGAAAACTTTCAAATATGTCACTGCAGTACTTAAACTTTCAAAAAGTGTCAAGTTGGTCCTTGCCATTGACCGACCGTCAGTTATCTGTTGAAAATGTCAAAATTACCCTTCAAAAGAAGACACTGTTCATTGTCTTATACTGAGACTGAACCGGTTGAGGTGTTTGAGATTCTAGACTAACGAAGTCATTATTTTCTACCTTTAGATCTGAAACACATTCTTGTCTAGTTATATCTTTGTTTTCAGTTATTGTTTCTCTCTGTCATATTTCATGTTTTTTCTCTTTTTTTTCTTTGAAGATAACCGATTCAGTCTCAAGGTAGAAGACAATGAACAATGTCTTATTTGAAGGATAGTTTTGACATTTTCAACAGATAACTGACGGTCAGTTAACGGCAGGGACTAACTTGACACTTTTTGAAAATTTAGATACTACGATGATGCATTTGAAAGGAGTACAAAGACTCGGTTTAGTATTTGTGCATATTTGCATTTGTACTCTTTCCAAACTGAGCCTAATGGACGATTGGATATTAGTGTTAATGGGTCGGGGTCCATACAAACTCGAACTCAGACTTTATTATATCATTGGAAATTGGCTATTGGGATCGGGCCTAGGTGTGACAGAGACCCACTGATCAGAACTAATGTGGTATTTAAAAATTGACAAATGACAATCTTATTAAACAACACACTAAAATCTAAATTTGTTTCATGAAAACGGTTAATTATAAAAGAAAAAAAAATATGCTCTCTTCCAATTCAAGATTCATGTGTTAGATATTCATATACGGGTATGGAGTTGGAGCTGATTTGTAATGGGTCCTAAATTTACAGGCCCAGTTGAGTCCGGTTATGTTTCCATCCATAACCGGTTGAGCCCCAATTTGCTCAGAACTAGGTAATGCCAGGTATGTTGGTGATTGGGGAATCCGGATTTACCCACAGGATCCTCCTCCCTCACACCAAGTTCACATCCAGTGAACCCTTAGGTTCATGGGAAGCGTGTACAGTCCAATGAGAGATGAACACGTTCTCTCATTGGTTTTAACAATGACTTAAGGGAATTTCACTGTTAATGGGGTTCGGCTGGTTAAACCAACCATTAACAGAAAAAAAAACCACCCCAAACCCCATTTTCAATCGTGCATACCAGAACACCGACGACTAACAATAACGGACGTCCGGCGGTAACAATCAATTGGTGGCTGACGGTTTTCTTCTTCTTCTCCCCCTGTGAGATTTCTGACCTGTACGGTGGGGGTCAGATTTCTGAAGTGGACCGAATTATAAAAACCCCTTATTTTTTTAGAATGGTTCTTTCCATAACTGGCGGTACTTTGAACTCCAAATCGGAATGGGCCTCTGAAATGACTGATTGTCCAGATCAAAGGCAACTTCAAATGAATCTATCAAACTTCCAAACGGTAGCTCCATAACCGGCGGTACCCTAAACTCCAAATCAGAATGGGCCTCTAAACTTATAGAAGCCCCAAAAGGTAGCTCCATAACCGGTGGCACCCTGAACTCCCAAAAGGGGTTCCTGTTATTGACAACAATAGAGTATGTCATTTGCTCCTGATCAAACAACTCCAGTGGAAATTGGATATATTCCTCCTGTTTTGTTCGTATTGCCAATGTCATCAGCTGGAAACAAAGAAAAAACAGATATTTGGAAACGAAGAACAGATCAGGAAATACTACAAAAGATTTCCAATTTGGCTTGATTATCAACGGTATGCTAATTTGTAAGTCGAATCAATCTTATTTAGTTACCTGAGATTCAGCTTGAACGACTGGAGACTCACTAGAGGAATGAAACGGTAGAGTTGGTCAAAGGAAAAGAGAGCTAGTCTCAACTTTTTCTTTCAATGAATCCATGACATGTTGGGGTGCCGTTAACGGCAGAACTCAGGGATCGTAGATCCTAACTTGAGATTCCATGGAATTATAGAATCTCATGTAAGTGGAGCTATTATTAGTTGGTTGAGGAGATGATGACGAGACCAATTGCAACAAAGGAGGWAGAATAAAGGTAGGTGTTGCAAGTTTGATGTTTGGTTGTTGGTGTGAATATATCTTTGTTTTTCTCCTTCATAGAAACAGAGGAAGGAATAGACCTTTCTTTCCATCCGCCTTCTTAGGTCTGGTCGCTGGTTTACTGTTGCCGCCCGTTGTCGGGATCTGGTCATCTGTCGGTTGAGGGGTTAGAGTTTGGATGAGAGAGAGAGA
>NW_010729078.1:1133010-1177849 GCF_000365185.1 Nelumbo nucifera | reverse complement strand
GGGGGGGGAGGGGAATGTTTGAATCCTTCTTTTATGTAATCTCTTGAATTCTAGCTAGATGAGTCTAACTAGATTGTAAAATACTCATGCCAATGCATTTGCAGCAGTGTTTCAAATACCCACGCCACGAACAAAATGATGAAAACTCATTTATGAAGTTTTTTCAAATACCCCCCTGATATGGATTTCCATGCAAAGTGTTTCATAATAGCTCAAAACAGTCTCCACCACGATACTAGAAGAAATAAAAACAAAAGACAGTAGTCGGTAGACACCCCCTTGGTGATTCCAGAGAGACTTGGAATTGACCGTCAATGCATTTGCAACAATAATGGAAGCCCCAAATCTAATTGAACCAAACTCCCTCAATGTCATTGCAAAACATTTTTCCTTTTTCTTTAAGTTTGAGGAACGAATTGAGCAAGGAAGAGAGGTTAAATTACCTTTCTACAGTTATAGACATTGATGGAGGAGATGTTATCATCAGAGCAAGCAAATTGCAGAGCTTCCTTCCTCCCCATTCTAGTTTCTACCTACTCTCTCAACAATCTCTTCTTGCTCTGCACCCAGTCCCTGAACAGTCTCTTTCTCATACTTGTCGTTTGAAATAATTATTATTTTTGCAGTCTCAATTATTTTCTTCCTTTACTGGCAAAAATTCACCAACACTGGACGATTTTCCAGCAGAGTCTCGATGGATACAACTGGTAGCCCGTTGCCTACTTTTGACGCAGGGTCATTTTGTGTGGGGATACAGATGAACTGTTTGATGGGTCATGGGTTCATAAATTGCACTCATCTGGCCACTAGAACAGGTATAATCTTTTGAGTAGTAAAACAGTTTCTGCTTACAACAATGGGTAATTAATTATTTATCAATACTGCAGCATCCCCTCTCTAAGGACAATGCAAATATATGCCCTTTACAATCAGAAAAGAAAAAAAAAAAAAAAACTAAAATGCTCAAAACCCATATAGTTTTGTTTTTCCAAATGTGATACATATTCCTATTACCCAGTAATACTTATATGCAATGAGAGCTTATGCACAAAGAGAAGCATTCAAACACTTAAATCTCTGCAGGCTGCAGCCACAGGTGGAGAGCCTCGATGCCACTTGAATCGTTCTCCTTCATTATGAAGTAAGGATAGGATGCTAGCCTCTTGCAATCTATCCTCATTCCTGAGACCACTTAAAGTTCATTGCAGATACTGAAAATACCCACCGATTAGGGAAATATATGTAATGGCATGCATCAAAGACTACAACCTTTACTTTCAATTGTACGAGTCCATTCTTCAGCTTCCAACACTTTTTTCCTTTTTATTTATTTATCAGGGAATTGTATGTTACAAGAGTTGTAGAAAAACCACTTTTGCTAATTCGTTGAATAACCTTTCAGCATCATTGAATTTGCCCACTTTACAATGGCCATCGATAAGCATATGACAAATATTTACAGTTTGAGAAACAGAAACTAGGGGTGTATTTGAGCCGARCCAAATATTTGACTATTCAAGTTTGGTTCGCAGGAATAGTATCAGGCTCGAGCTCGAATTGAGCTCGAGCTCGTCTTGGTTCATAGCTCGTAAGTTCGAGCTCACCTTGACTATAAGTCAAGTTTTTTTTTGAAAAATAAAAATTATATGTATAAAGTTATTATTTTTTTTTTATTTTTTAGACAAAAGAATAACAATTATAAAAATTATTTAATATTTATATATACAAAAAATAATTATAAAAATTGCTTTTATTTTACATACAAGAAAATAAGAATTATAAAATGATTTAATATTATACATGAAAAATAAAAATATTATAATATATAATAAAATTATTTATTATATATATATGTATATATAATATAAATTATTTATTTAATACTAGGCTTGTGATCCTCACAAGCCGAGCTTCATTGGGCTCGAGTTTGACTAGATTAGCAAACGAGCTTATATATTGGACTCGAATTCGGCTTGAARCTTGGTTTAAACTGAACCGAACCAAACTTTTCATGAACCGAACTCGAACAACTCGTGAAAAGCTCAACTTATGGCCACCCCTAACAGAAACTCCCCTACTTCCAATTCCCATAGAATGCTGTATGCAAATATTTGCATGCTTTACAATTCCTCTAAAATCAAAAGAATGCTGAAGTAAAAGCATCCGGATCAAACTTCAAACCCATGAGTTTTCATCTCTTCCATCCGTTGATTCTGACAAAGCCCATTAAGCAAAATATTCAAGGTAACAAGTTTTGGGGATGGACCCTTCTTTTGCACCAGTTCTCATACCTTCGCCTCGTCCAAATTTCCTACTTTGCAATACCCATCAGTGATCAGTGTGTGTCGTAGGCTCCATTGTAAAGGGTGAGGGTCCCATATATTTTATTATTGGCGTGGAAAGTGGAACATTATCATTGGTTCCACAGCCAGCTGAACAGCCCTCGTTTTCAGCTAATCCTTGCTCATTTATTAGTGGCCTGAATTCTGATCATCTGATGTACAAGTTTCTTAWTTAGCGGTGAAGGTGGTCAGTCCACAAATTGCTGGGCTTGGGCTGGGTTTTGTGTTTAGGCCCTGCCCACAAATTGCCATGCCCGGTCCAAGCCCAGGTTATAATACCCTTATCATTGGTAATAAGCCAAATCTGGGCCTGACCCATGATCATGGTCCATGATGTCTATTCAATGTATGGTGTAAAATAACACTATAAGAGTAGAAGAAAAATCTTGAATGGTGGTGAGAAGAAATGCTACTAGTACTGAACAACGAGTTGATGCAACTATCGGATTCTTCTCTCCAAAGACATGTTAGGATACAAAGATATGCCACGTCATCTCGATACATGGGGCCCACATATATGGAATTGAAGTAAAACATCATGCTTAACCCTATTGGAAGTCGTCTAGAGTCTAGGACCCATCCAGGGTACTGTAGCTCTGGGGCAGAGAATTGAGATGATCTCATTGATCCTGTCCAAAAACACAAACAAGTGAATTGAAAAGAGTGGAATTGCATCCCTAGGTTAAAGTTATTATCTGAAACTCCCCCTTGTTAGAATCTAACAGTCTCTTGATTCTTAAACTAATCCTGACCTTTTGATACCCTGAAAACCACCCTGTTAGGCATTTTTATTTATAGCATACATACCTTCCATTAGTCAACGTTAATAACTATAATATGAAATGGTCCACATGTGCCATTTTTATTTCTTAATGACAAAAATAACCTTGACCAAGTGGTTTAACCTAATAGCTAATTTTTTATGACATAAATACATTTTGGTTTATGTCTCTCCCATTCTCCCCTATTATTTTATTGACTGTTTGACGTTCACCCATTTTACAACCCACCAACACAACAGTTTGATTTTCCCACCGATAGTTCAAATTGAGTGAAAGGATGAATCTATTTTTAAAAATTTAATTCAAAGGATGGTGCTGAATAGCGGCATTATCGTAATCTTGCAAACACCGTTCTAACGGCGAATTCCTGATGGGGGAATCTTTGGAGTGAGTTCAGATCTCTTGCCCACAAGAATTCTGTTCATGTTTATCGGAGTCACACATGAAGAACATCTCATCCTCTGTATAGTATTATGCAGRGGGAGATRTTCCCAATTCATGGAGAATAGCGTATTGTGGGTAGACATGGGCAGAGTTCTCGTGGGCAGGTGATCCAGACTCCTTTGAAGTTGGGAGGTATTGAAAAATTAGGGTAAGTTTAAGAGAAGATCAGAAAAGTCTAGGGGTGTTTCAGACCAAAAAAAGAAAAGAAAAGAAAAACATACTAAATTTATAAACCACAAAATTGTAATGGACCATTTTGTGGATGGGGCCAAAATTGAATATGCTAAATGCATATAACTTGAGGCTCTTCTTTTTTCAGAGTTTTGTCCATAAATCAACTAAAATATTCATTCAAATTCTGTATAAAAATAGTTTTTTTGGTAAAATATTAAAAAAAAAACAACTGAAAGGTGTAACGTTACGACATCAATTATTGTGGTGAGACACTGAGATGAGATCTCAGTCTCAGTGTCTCAGATATCTTCCATCCAGAATCCAGGTATATTGAGCTGGGCTTAAGATGGATTGGGTTGGTTTGTTTGTTCTTTGCTGGGTTGGGTGATTTTACTCAGTCCCCACCAAATGGGGTGGGGGTGGGGTGGGGGGGGGGATTATAGAGCTTTGGCGCTTCTAATTAATTAGGATAGGACTGAACTGTACCATTACCCCTACACACTGCTTTGTAGGGGATAACTTCTGACATGCACTTCTGTCGGGTGTTCTCTGTCTCGTCGTCGTCGATACGGATGATGCAAAACAGAATTCGAATTTGGATGGGCCAGATGGGCTCTCTACTCATCCAATCAAGAGATTTGGGCCACACTGGGCCTGCTACGTACTCTGATCATCAATTCATCATATATAAATATTGAGACTCCCTTATTATGCTGTATCAAGCTCAAGCATTACGACTTTAACCGTTGACATTGTCCAGGGAGAAATTGTTCCCAAGGCACAGAACTCGGCCCAGGCCAGAAATCACCTCCTGGCTCCGCCTAGTACATATACAAATTGGTCTGCTATTACCACTGCAGCAGCAGCAGCACCAGCAGAGAGTCCACATTTCCTAAGCAATGAGGATTTCACGCTCGCTGGTCAACTGGGAAAGCACCTGAGGCTGAGGTGCGTTTGGCTAATTGGAATCTTAGCCATGCATGAGCATTCCAAGTTCCAACGCCATGTGCATTGTTGTTACCAACTTAGTGCCTGCCTTACCACAATAGTTTCAACTTTCAACTTTCAATTCACGGGATCCAAACACATCCTTTGTATCTAGTGCCCGTTTGGGAATTGGGAGGGCTTTTACCTAGTGGCTCCGACTTTACAAGATGGGTCCCCCACCCAGACAATCTACAACTACAAGCAATGTTTGGTGAAAAGTGAAAACCTTGGAAAACCCAAAACAGCTATCTTACAGGTAAAAAACATGGCTTTCCATTGAAATTTCTTTTTTGTGGCTTATTCAAAGCAGCTCGATCAAAGCTTCAGTTCAGCCCTCCCAAACGGGCCGGGCCCTTAGMAGGAAAGTAGACAGACAAAAGCGAGAAGCTAGCTGGCTTACTGGGTCGACAAGTAAAGAGACACAGACCAAAGAAGATTGTGACATAGCTGAGTAGCGCTGGCTTCTTAGGCCCAGAACTGCATTGTAGGCCATGAAATTAAGGAGGTGGCTTCACGTTGAGTTTCTGCTTGGGACATTATAGTGATGTACAAGCTAGCATCTTTTAATTCTGCTTGTAGAGGGGCCCAAAGCAAGGCAGCCATGGTTGAAGGTTTCCCAAGGGGACCACCATATATATGAGTCAAGTCCTCTCTCTGTCTCTCTTTTGTGGGTATCATCAATATTAAACAACTAGTGCAATAATAAAATAAGGAAGAGGTAGGACATAGGTGGAGTCACTGGGGACTGTTTTTCTTATATTCTATGTGCTGTAGTGACTGCCATATTTAGCTTAGTTAAGGGAAACCATGTTTACCCTTCACTGGGACTAATTCATCAAATATATAAAAGCAACTTGTTAATATGGAAGTTTCTATGGTCTAATTATTAATGAGAAAACAAAGACGAAAAATGGACTTAAAGGCAGAAACTGAAGCAGAATCTCTCTACTTGTGTTTTCTGATTTTTCTTATACCAAAAGGCTTGTTATTGGTGTTTCCCAAGCTGTGAGGATGTCCTCTGCATTACAAGACCAAATGGGTGATAGTGATTTCTCTCTCAGCTCTCATCATGATTAGATGTAAAACAATTAGAAATGAGCATCATCATGACACTTTCTCAAATACAAACAAAACTCAAAAGTTCTAATGAAGCATCAAGACCCAGCAGCTCGCTGTTTCTTTATGTATATCTTTTTTCTTAATTTCTAAACTTGTGACATATTCAACACGTGGGCTCCGGCCCCCCAATCTGGTAATCAGTCATTCTTAATTAATTGGTTTCTCTAACACTATTGTTATTAGGGGACATGCTTGCTGGAGATGTAAATAATTTGGAAGGATTTCATGTGACAGATTAGGATGAGGTTGAACAAGGGTTCCAGTTGTTAAACATGCATCTCTTGTTCATCATGTGGCAAGTTTCATCTAGACTGACCAACCCAAATCATGTGGCAAATGGAAACCATGAGAGAGAGAGAGATGTGGGATGGGATGTGGGCACCCATGAGTACTGAACATGTGTGATGTATATGGGTTCTAGAGTACTGGAGACAGTGGAGAGTTCCCCATCTGAGCGGCTGTGTAAATTGACCATCTTCTTTGTGTTTGTTGCCAAATAGTAGACTGCCTGCCTGCACCCAGGCCCCAGGCCCAAGCACAGTCCATATGAGAGGACTTTGCATTTGTTGTTGTTGGTAGATAGTACTGTGGTGGTTGCTGTAGTAGTTGTCTATAACACTAACCATTTCTGAAAGATCCAAGCGAGCCATCTCCTTGTTTATTATYTTTGGGTTTCCCCTTTGGGTGCGCCTTCTTTCTTGGGCCACAGGTGACAGGGCCCACAAACGGGTCTGGGCGTGGGACCTACATTCCTACCCACCTCTCTCTTTCTCTTTCTTTCTCTCATGCTTCATTGTTGGACCCACCATCCAAAGGGTGGTGGGACCTACATAACTCAATGATTTTTATTTGGGCATTATTTATGTAGTCATTTTTCATACTTCAAGATTTTTTTTGGCCTATCAAAATTTCTTTGGCTTGTGACTTGTCTGATTTATAGTTGGTAACAAAAATGGAAGAGAGAACTTTAAAATCCTTGTAGCTTGTAATTTTGGGTAGGACTACTCAATGTTGGGTCATATTCCTTTTAATGTTGTTATTGTTTGTACAAGTACTAAGTGGTAATAAAAGTTATAAAACTACTACTACTACTACCAGTAGAATACCTATTTTATTGAACCATGAAGGCATGAACCCACCAAACAGCCAAAGAGCTAGCATAGTTCTGGGTCACCTATAACCTCAAGTAATGTGATTCATGTGATGTAATAGGGCCCTACTCTTAATACCAACACAATTTGTCTTTGATCTTGTTCTTCTTTTTCCTTTGCAATCTTTTAATTGTCTATTTGAACCAATAGTTTTGAGAGCTCACCTACATTATTGGCTTCGTGGTTGGGACTTGGGATTAATCCTTCTTATTTATTAGGGGACTTAAAGTTAGGTGCAATAATTAAATGTTGAAGCTTTATAGTTTTTAATTGTAGCTAGGTTGAGCTGCGGACCCCAGCATGAAGAGAATCCATAGTTTAAAAGTGCTGACTTCAATAAAAGAGAAAGCCTATTACCTAATCATTTACTGTCAATCTCACTCTTATAATAGGATTACTCTGATCAAGTTCTAGAGAACTGTCAAAAAAGGAGGAGAGGACACTCAAAAGGTTTTAAACGGTAAGAGAAAAGAAGAAAAGAAAATGATTGTGCTGTAAACGATAAGAAAAAGAATAGAGCCTTCAAATTTAGTAATTTACTACCCCTCCTGGCCATCAACTTATTCCCATCTCAAACAAAGCCCAACAAAATGGATATTGAAAAAACCAAAAAAAAAAAAAGCTAAAAATCCCAAATTACAAACAACCCATTAAAAGATGTTTACAACCAGGGTCAGACCCCCTATGCTGCTTCTGCTTCCTTTTTCTTTTTCTTCTTCTTGTTCTCTTCTTTGTAAATAATGCATTCACATAACAACATCTATGTTCTGTAAGTTCCTGGCCTTTTGTTGAGTATTCACAGGAGAATTCTTCGGCACACGATTTGAGTGCTTCTTCTCAGCATGAAAGAATGACCGGCCTTTCTTTTATGAGCTAAGACAGTAACAAATGCGGGAAAACGTTGCTAAAATGACTTCATATATATGTTGTCTGAGAAGAGAAAGATACAGATGTGGTATGACAGATATTGAAGAGGATTGTGCCATTGCATCCGGCCATGCCTGCTAAGAGTTGGGGACAAAGGTGCCAACATAGCCAAACCCTACTATGAAGAATGCCAAAGATTGCAGATAGAGGTATAGGAAGTAATGGTTCTTTCCATAGGCAAGATCATAGCATGCGATAAAGAAGAGAAACATTCCAACTCCTAGCTCCAGCAGATGGAGTCTGTTGGAAATCAACCATGAAACAAGCAATGTGTCAGATATTATGTATAACACAGTAATGTAACAATTACAGTTTTGAATACAGGACACTGGGAAGCCATGTAAGACTGGCCACCAACTTCAAGAAGGAAATCAACAGCCTTGTTTAGCCTGGGATCTGCTTATGGCTTCAGTTGCTCAAATCTAGTCCCAGGATACTTTATATGAACACATAGAGGAGGCTAATGATTCAAATTTCAAAATATATGCTAACATATGCAATTGTTAATTGAAAACCCAAGTTTTGAAAACTGATGTACAGTGATGCCTTTTTTGATCAGACTCCCCACTCCCCTTCTTGTCAAACTGAAAAAATAGCAGCAGCATGTAAAGAAAATTACCTTTCTCCGATCCTGACTCGAGGTTTCTTGGCTGCTTTTGAAGCTGCTTTTACCTTGAGAGCATCTCCCAATTTCTCAGTTACAACCCATTCATTTACTCTTCCTGCCTCCAGCAGGCCAATAAAGGTTGCCTTAGTCCGGTGCAGAGACATTACATTCTCAAAAAGGATCCAGAAAACTAACAGGTGGAGTGACCTGCACAATTAGATCACTGTGGTAAATAAACTGCTGGAAATTCCAGTAACTCGTAGCAACAAATTTGCATGCTACAGTATGACAAAAGACAATTTGAAATTTCACTTTTCTGGGTATAGACAGCAGGGGAGGGTGGTAGGGAGCAAACCTTAGAGTTCCAACTGAGTTGAGTATGGTAATGATAGAAGGGATATAAACAGATCCCCACTTTGGGACCTCTACTTCAGGAACCAAAACAGTTAATGGCATTACAACACAGTAAAAGACAAAGGTGACAATATGGGCTACGATCTTCCGAACAAAGAAGAAACTGTATATAACATGGAATTTCTTCCACAGAGTCACTTTCTGCAGCAAACAATAGAGAAGACTAAATAAATACATCATCCACTAAAAGGAGATAGGAATTAACAACTACATCAAATGACATCTTTTCTTCTATCAAGAGAAGCTGACCTTGTTCCTTACAACCTCCATGACCATTTTCCTGAACAGATTAGCAGGTCCACAAGACCAACGGTGCTGCTGGTAGCGGTAGGCCTTGAAAGTACTTGGTAGTTCATTTTTCACCTATTGTCAAAAGAAAAAGAAATTTGTAGAACACCATAAGAAAGCCACTCAGAAGTAATTTTTAGCTTTTTAGTTATGAAGTTGGTTTTCAGTTGTGATGATTCATTCGTCATTCCCCAGGGAATAGATTTCCTGTTAGCCTTGGCAGACACTCTCTGAACCTACTAGACTGCGCTTAAGTCTTAAACAAGGAGGCCTCAGCAGTGACCATTCACCAACAAAGCCATGTGTCCCCAAATGACTTGTGTCAAACATTTGGTAGGCAGCTTGGCCTAGTTATATCATTATCAATTAGTTTTTCAAAAGATATTTATTCCTGTACCAAGCTATGGAGATATCATATTTAAAAGAATACTTAGATTTCCTCAGAATACAGGGGAGTCAACATATCGACACAAGTGGACCTGTGGTCCCAAGATTATTCCTAATGTGAATTGTGAAAATCAAATTAAACACGAGCACATCGATCCGATTGCCATCTTCCTTTTTTTTTTTAAAATAAATAATTTAATATAAATATACGGTCAGAAATACATATAATTAACATTCTATACGTATAGATATACGGTACCTGGAGGCCACCAACGTATACGAACTTCCAGCCCTTGAGACTCGCCCGCACGGCTAAATCCATGTCCTCAACCGTTGTTCGGTCCTTCCATCCACCCGCCTCATTCAGAGCCGAAATTCTCCATACGCCGGCCGTCCCTGTATTTTCATTATTTATTTATTTATTTCTTATTTTCCAGAAAATTAAATTTTATTAAAAAAAAGAAAGTAAATTCTGTGAGTAGCAGGGTGTTTTTACCGTTGAAACCAAAGAAGGCGTAGGTGGACGAACCCACTTCCTGCTCCACCGTGAAGTGGTAGTTCAGCGACATCTCTTGCATTCTGGTCATCAAGCACTCGTCGGAGTTCACTGCAAAGCCGCCGGAGAGCCACCGGAACATCATCAGCAGTGTTTTCTTTGTTATATATATAAAATAATCCGATTAAAATAAGAAAGAGCATTAATTGGGAGGAAAATTCAAGTGTCGGTGAATGTAGGAGAGATGGGCCACCAGCAACATCGGGGTCGTGGATTGCAGCGAGCATGGAAAGAATAATTGCACATGGGGGATGCTGTAGAGTGACAAAGAATCGAAGAAAAAGGAAGATAGCTTACGCAGTCACGCTGCTCTCGATTTCACGTAAATCCAAACATACCCCTTACGAATTGCGCGACAAATTCATAGTCAAAAAGGAACTGTCGATTCAGAAAATGACAGACCTACCCCGAAAATCTAGCAGTTCCTTTTGTTCCACGCCGGCTAATCCGATGGCAGTCGCCTTGCTTTGCTTTGCTTACAAGGTTTGCTGGCTTGGTTTGGGACACTACCGTCATTAAACCTACTGACAAAGAAAGCGAATGCAATACATGCAATACTCTCTCTCTCTCTCTACCTGCAAATTGGTTTTTTCGAGGGGGGAAGGTGGAGCGGGACACTGGACAGTGGGAGGGGAGGTGCTGAAGTGGAAGGGAGGGAGTGGTTCACTGGTTTGGATGTGGGTCCCACGTTCCCCATCGGGTGCCGGGGAGGACTGGACCAACATGGACCATGGTCGGAATCGTGAGCCGAAGTGCGAGACCCGGCTGGCCAGCTCTTCGACTTCACGATCAGTCAGGTCGGCATTCAGCAACAAGTCTCGCCACCATCAAAGAAAGCGAAGGCGGAGGAGGCCGAACCGGAACCGCCGAAGAAGGGCAACGAAAAGAAATTGAAAGAGAAAAAAAAAAGGCAGCAAAGAATTAAGAAAGAAGAAGGAACAAGAAAACAACGAAAAATAGACACTAGACAGCACCGACACTTGATTAGAACTAATGACTAAGTCAGACACACTAATTAAGCTGAGTTAAGCGAGGCATACCGAACTTCCAGCGAGCTTGAACTAGAGCTATATCTGGGTTGTGGACAAGGAAAGGGATGGTTCGCCAGAGGAAGTCTGGTTCAGGTTGGAAATCTGCGTCGAAAATGGCGACGTAGTCGCACTCTCTAACGTAGCTTCGTTTCATGCCTTCTTTGAGAGCCCCTGCTTTGTATCCATTTCGGTTGTCTCTGATCTCGTATCTAATGTTAATTCCCTTGCTTGCCCATCTCTGGCATTCCAGCTCCACCAAACTCTGCAAATTTTAATACATAAAGAAAACAGAGCAGACACCCGTATAAGACATTTAAGAAGTTGATCAGGTTTAAGTTGACCATGTAAAAGAAGTCTCGGTTTTTAACTTTTCAGTGTTGTCTTGTACTGTAATATGAATGAATGCAGATCAAAATTGAAACTTTAGATGGAAAAACGCCTGGTTTTAGGTTTTTCCTCTTAATTAACTAGTTTTAGGTTGAATAATTGGTTTAAGCTTATGATTGCTAGCTGGGTCCGATCTGAAGCACAGATCAGAAGCAGGAAAAAAAAACTAGAGCATTTCCTTCCGATGAAGTAAAGAGAAAAAAATTCTTTTCTTTTTTCTGCTCTGTTGTCGTCTAATCTAAAGTAAGCACCTTGATGGTTGAGTCTGTGGAATCGTCGAGAACTTGGATTATGATTCGATCGGATGGCCATGAAAGCCCGCATGCAGCTCCAATGGAGAGCTGGTAAACCTGCATTAACAGTACATGAACAGACATGAAACAAATTCCCAGAAGTACAGAGAAAAAAAGATACAGAGCAACTGAGCAAGGAGCGGAAATGCTGAATCATTAAGACCTCGATAAGAAAGAAACAAGTGGGGAGATAGAGAAAGAAAAGGACCTCCTTTTCATTGTACATTGGGATTTGCACGAGAACCATGGGATAAGCTGAATTTCCCATTTCGACATCGTCCTTCATCGGCTCCCATTTGTAACGCTTCTCGGGTTTTCTCCCAAATACCTTTACGAGAATGATGACGATGCCCATATAGACCCTTTCGACGAACAGCATAATTGACATGATCAAGCACACAAAGACCGCGATTTTCAGTAGAGGAACGATTAGAGGAGCCTTGATCTGTTCCCAGATAAACCCCAATTGCCCCGCGATGTCGTCCCTCGTCCCCTGAAACGTATCCGGAAGCAGTGTAGTAGCAGAAAGCCTATCCATTTCTCTGTTTTGATCTCTCCAGGTAGTGACAGAGAAAACAGAGGACAAGGCAGATGGAAACCCAGAAGCGTGAAAAACAGGGGGACTAGTGGTTTATAGATTGGCTACAATGTCCCAGAGGAAACTCACTAGATCTGCATGGATTTAAAGGAATACCCTTGGCGAAAACAGAACGAATCTGTATCAACCCTTTCTGTCTCTTCCTCTCCTTTGGAGTATCGCTTCCGAATTACGCAATACAATGAGGTAAGGATGGACTGTCAAGTCATTCGTTCGCTCTAATCCCTCAACGCTGTCACCGTCACAGAACCAGACTCACCAGACTACTAAGACGAGAGAAGACAAACCCAGTTCGGATCTCACTCACCCAGAACACAGCAGCCTCGAGAACAAATACAAGCATTACAAAGACATTGACCAGAAAGGAAAAAGTAAGAACACTCGCAAGTACAGAAGATCTAACTTCTAACTCTCTGCTTGAAACCTTCAGCCTTCCCTCTCCCTCCCTCTTTCCCAATCTCTGCAAATCCAAGAAATGCAGAGCAGCAGACTGCAGAAGATACAGATTTGAGCTAGGGATAGAAAGATGGAGAGGCAGAGTAAGAGACAGCGAGATAGATAGAAAGAGGTGGTGTTTTATAGCTTGAGCTTCTGGGTCGTCGTCCTTTTATTTCTGCTCTCTTTCTCTCTCTTCTGCGCTCTTCCCCTCTTCCCTCTCTTATTTAGTAATGTTGCTGCTCTGCTCAGGAACCCCGACTGTTCCGAATAACACAAGTGTGAGACCTAAACCTTTATAGAAGAAACAAAATAAAAGCCGTCAAAAATCGATGACCAGAAACCGGCCGGTGGTGTCAGATCCCGGCGACCACATTTTAACATTTATTATTTAGTTAGCCTTTCCATTAATCCAAACCTGCTCCAATCAATACACATACTGCAGCGATTTCATTTTACACCTGGCCAGAATTACCTAATAATATTTCATTGATCCGTCCGATTGGAATCCTGGGAGTTCCCGCCAATAGAAGGGGTTACATGGATACCATTCTGACSGTTTAAAGTTGTTATGTTCCCAAAGCAAGTGCCTCTCGAATAATTCCTTTTCATTTTCCTTATTGGCGAAAATGGCCTTGTTGTCGTCTCTCTATTTGGAATCTCAGCGATGGATGCGCGTCGGCTTGAATGCCTGTTTTCCGTGAAATTACCATTTGTTCCTTTCCTCTTGGAAGGTGAGCTGCACTTTTAATGCCTATTTAATTTCTTCTCTATTTTCATTTTCCTTTTATAGAATTATTATAGTCTCAACTCTCAAGCAAGAGAGTCAGTCACGCGGTGACTCGACTCGCTTTGCATATTACTGACTCCTCGGAGTCAACTGATGGACTCACTCCCGGCTGAATCACTTTATGCCCGAGTTCATCAACAAAATTTTGAATTTTCTAATTTCCTCTAATTCAAAATCCGAATCAGCAAGTAATAATTTGGGAGAATTTTGATCGTAGATTGATGCCAAATCTACGGTCAAGATGTGGTTTATAGAAGAGGTTACTAATAGACTATGAATACTATAATTTCAGATTTATGTGGAGTGCAGTGTAATAATCTAGAGTGTCTTGGGAGGGTATCCTCGTCATTTAATGTGAAGTTTTTCTTTGCTTTGTTTGCCGAAAAAAAAAAAAAAATCCTCTCCATGTATATTTATTTACCTACGTGAATCGGCCATCGGCAAACAAAAAGGTGCTGGCGACGAGAGGGAAAAAAAAAAAAAGTGCAGGAAAAGAGTTGTAATACCATCGGATTTCTTACGTCAGACCTACGTTCTTTAAAATATAAAACGGTGTTACAACGTTGACTATACGCCAAGTTTGATATAATCTGGACTTATTCTAACCATCCGATGTAACCTAAGCCGTGAATAAATAGACCAGGGAGGAAGGTGGACCCAGGCTACTTCATGTTCGTGACAAGATAGATTGATAAGATGGAGAAATTGTACTTTCTTACTGTATATTATTCAGCAAATGTCGTTAGATCGGAATGACGATGCATCAGGAGATGATGACGCATCGGATGATCCKATTAAACTTTGCGCTTCACAGAATGTAGCAATAAGAGATGATGTACAGTGTCGTATACAATAGTCTCCACAAGTGGACCCGAAGTAGGAATAAAAAAAGAAATTCCACTTGTTGCATGTTTACAAGTGACAAGCATCTGGTTTCTCATGCTTACGTCTGATGGTCGACAGATTATATACAAAAACCTTAAATCATCAATAAAGTTTGGCGCCATTGATTTAGTTGACCAACAACAGAGTCAGTTGATATATTTTTTTTTTATTTCCAAAAGACGGTTGAGATCGCATCTTTAAGATCATTGCTTCAATATTGATAGGCCCAATCATCACGCGCGCATCACATCGTGATTAGCCCAATCTCACGGGTAGTACTGTAGATGTTTTGAACTCGAAGTTCATGATCTACACGTGGCTATGTATCCGACTGAGATTCGTACTTGCAATCTGACAAAACTACCCCTGACTGAATGTCGGTCGCCGTGCGTCCGTTGGCCAAAAACCCCCTTTTAAATGCCGAGAAGGGGGTATTCCGGTCACGAAAAAGATACCGAGGTCCTGCAGCCTGCTCTCCGTCCTCAGCGCACATGCCTAATTTGATCACGATAATTAAACGCCAGCTTCCACAAAACCAACAGACGGTCAATATCGAGGGATGCCGGATGAAAACTGGCCACGGATCGGATTTATTAACCCGGATTTGAATCCACAACTCCGCCCGCCCCGTTGACATCCCTTTTCTCAATTAGTCCTGGAGGGGTATTTTCGTTAATAATGAAGATTAAGAAGGGTAATACGGGCATGCCATTGTCGTATAGGGGGTGTCGGGTGTTGTGAAGGAAGGAAGCGTATATTGGAAGTGGTGGTGRTCTGGTGGATAGCGTCTGGCTGGCCCTGGCTGACCTCCATCTATTCACCATTCTCCAGTCTCCACCTGCCCAGCTGGACGGATGTGAGGACTTCTTACCCTTCTCACCCGTTACGGGCAGCTCCGGATGGTTGCCCTGCCCGTACCGTTGAGCCATTTTTGTCACTGAAGGTATTTATTAAATAAGAAATTTATATATATTTTTCTTTGGTTATGCCGAGTCCGGGCGAATATTCGGACTCCAGGTGTACACAAATCTGAACTAAATAAAATTTGGTGATGAGAAACAGATTTATTTTATGTGAAGCCAATTGACTGGAATCTGATTTCCCCAGCTGTCACCCTTCCCACACAACCACCGTCGGCGGAGTCCCTTTGAGTTTTGCATTCTCCTTAAATGCCCTTTGCTTCCTTTCAATTACGAAATTACCCTGTATACTTCCTATAAAATTGAAATGATCAAAATACCCTTGATTAGTTCTTAACCTTCTACTGTGGTAAGGACTAAGGAGGCTGCATTTGATTTCTATGCGAAATGGATGAAAAAAAAATGCCATGCTAAAATATTGAACTATAATTTTGAGTTTTGTTTTTGTTTTTGTTTTTGGTTTTTCTTTTAAAACAAATTAAAAAAAAATAAAAAAGGAGGGGGTTATTAAGGCTATCAATGAACTTTGAAAATTAGATTCCTAATTTGACAATTGATCTAATTATCTTAGATTTGGATGTTAGAACTTGTATTTAATTAATAATCAAATTAGATGTAGATTTAAATTCATCATTTATTATTAAAATCCAAGTTCAATTAAATATATATGCAATATTTTATATTTTATATAAATGTATTATATATGTATAAGTTAAAATAAATATTAAATATTTTATATTTTTGTTCTTCATTCTAAGCACAACAAGTTGGGCTCAGATTAAATTCCAATTTGATCAGAAAATCTAATATGCTGAACTTGGAACAAATTTGAATGTGACATTTTGATAATTGGATTGGATTATCCGAATTACAGCCCTAAGGTTATAGTTATAACTGAAAGGGAATAGTTGTATGAATTGGTTATGTTAAGAGAATATTTGTTAATAAAGGGTAATTTGGTCATATTTCTTGGAGGGGGGGGGGGAAGGAGAGAATAAAACCATGGGCTTTGACTGTTGACCACTTTGCTTAAATAAAATAAGGGGAAGGAGGAATGGTGCTTTCCAGTTTCTAATGCAAATACTAATGCTAATATTGTGCTGAAACTGATGGTTGTCCTTGAACTATATTGGTGATGGTGACTCGATTTTCTTTCTCATTTTTTTTCTTAGTAAAGTACACTGATTATATTAACCATGAAAGAACTTTAGAGCAGGGCCCCCTTACTGTTCCATTTATGTATTCTAATTGTGCGGGAATAAGGATGTTTCTAGGTTTGTAGGGTTTAGGGTTTTTTTGCCAAAAAGAAATCAAACGTGGATCTTTTTTATTATGAATCAAAGATTGATTAGGGTTAGGGTTTGGACTAGTGCAACTCTTAGAGCAAAGCAAAGCAAGCAATCTCTTTTGTTTGCTCCTAACAGAGATACCCCACCTTTTCATTTTTTTTTCCCATTTTTTATGGGTTTTGTTAAGAGCAAAAACCCATTCCTTATTCATGGGCAAAGTTTGGTCGGTGGGCTTCTAGGCCCAATTACATACCCGGAAATGATGTGTTATCTACCTTATTCCCCCAAACCCTAAACTAAAAGCAAATGAGCTCAATGAGAGATACTTGTGATTTGTGAAGCCTCTCTCTCCCTTTCTCTCTCTCTCTCTCTAAGTGTTTTGTTCCCTCCATGCATATATTTCAGAATCAACACCACACCCATTTTATATTCAGTCTTAGAATCTACGATACCCACCTTATGTAACAATGCCCTCCCAACAGCCTCTCTACCTCTTTTATACATTTTCTTTTCAGCAAACATTTCATGGACAAGATTTTGACTAGATAAGCTCTGTTTGCTTTTGATTTAATGACCCGTCAATTTTGACCAAATTCCGTTGTTAATTAGGGTCCCCTGTTTATTTGTTTAAAACCCCTAATTAGGGTCAGCTCTTCCCTCTAACCAATCAGACTCCTGCTAATTTAACGAGTATGATCTAATATGCTGGACCCCGTGTGGATTCTCTACCTCTTTCCTTTCCCACTGATCACAATCCTAATAAAAGCATGCCCTAAAGTTGAGATTCTTTTCTTTTACTTCCATTTATATAAAAAGGGAGAGTTTGATCTCCTTTTGGTCTATTCCCAACTTTTCCCCTCCATATCCTCAAACTTTTGCTTAATTCCTATTCTATCCTCTTCCTTCTTCCACTTCCACCCTTATGATATACCCCTTTTAGGGGGAGGCTTGTACCAGTATCACGTGAAACGCATGTGCCTTTTCACACGTGGCACATGACTAACAGGAAATAAAACAAACTTTCATAATCTTATAGCTTGAACCCAAGTGTGCCTCAAAGAACTACCAAACCATATTTTCCCTGTCTTTTATTATTTTCTGAAATTCATTAAAAAATTTCTATATCTCAGCTCCAAATATGTCCATCAATCTGGTGGTTGAGATGGTCACTAGAAACCCTTCCCTTGGATTAAAAGAGTTGTGTGGGCCAGTAGGCCCTGGCTGCAGCCTGACCTCCTCCCTCCGTTTGGTCGTTTTTTTCTCCCGATACCAACCTCTATGAAACACAACTAACTCTCTCTCACCATCTCTCTCTGTCTGTCTATCTCTCTCTCTATCCAAGTGTTTTAATCAATTTCAAGTGATTTCTATTAGCACTGGATCAAGGCAGAAGTCCAATTGTCGATGATTTATGCTGTAATTGCAAAAGAGGGTCGTGGGTCATTTTCAATCCCCATGAACCAAAAGTTATGAATTCGAAAAGAGGATTCCATAGGACTTTCCATTAGTACAGCAAATCCAACATTTCTCTCCTAATTCTATTTTAATGAGGTTTCTTTTAACTGCATGTATTACTTGTTGCTTAGGGTTTCATCCCAACTCTTCCAAACACAGTTGTCACTCCTCTGCCTTTCTCTTCTCTAAATTGCTCTCTCTCTCTTACACACAAATCTTTACTTAAATATCATTGAACTGCTCTTCTTCCCTTCTGTAGCCATTTTTCCTCCTTTTATATTACGTTTTTTACTTCAACATATTATGAATATGATTTTGCTCAGATGAAATCCTCTACCATGGAAAGGCAAAGTTAAATTAATTGAATTGTTTTATAGTATCACTATCTTGTGAAAAACTGATCAGAGTTGTGGGCCATAACTAGGATGCCTGAAAATACATGATAACAACTTACATTGTATTTGGTTTACGTAAACCCATTATTCCAAATCAAGTTAATTAATGTTCTAGGCTGTGTTTGGTTTGATAGAAAATAAGAGGAAAACAGAAAGTTAGAGAGAGTTCTTAAAAAGATTTATAATGTTGGTGAAGAATTTTCTTGCAACTCTCTATTTCTCTTTTATTTTCTGTCAAACCAAACATGGCCTCAGCTCTTAGTATAATTCAGTGATGAAAGAATGTTGGGAGCTGGGGTTAGATTTTTTAAGAATTAATAGTGAGTTTGAGTTTTAAATAGGGGTGTAAGCCGAACCGGGTTAGGTAGGGTTAAAGTCAACTCTAATTCAAGCCAAGTTGTTAAATCCCCAACCCTAAACCTATGTCCCTACTCCCTAACCCAATGTTTTTGGGTTGGCCTAATTTGTTCTCTTCTTTTTACTTTTAAAAGAATAATTGTTCTCACTTCTCCGATTTAGGTTCAGTGAGTTAAGGTTAATTAATTTTAGCATTGATGCATATACAGTGACAAAACTATGGTGCTTTAGGAGAACTATATTATGTTACACTAAAAAAGGTCTGAGTTTTAAATTGGGTGTGGGGTGGGAACCTGGCCCAGGTTAGGTAGGGTTAAGGTCAACCCTAATCCAAAGCAACGTTATTTAACCCTAACCCTAACCCTATGCCTAAGCCAATGTTTTTGGTTGATCCGTTCTCTTTAACTTCTTCTTCTTCTTTTTTTTTGCATTGAAAAGAATAAATATATATTCTCACTTCTCAGATTTAGGTTCATCCAGTTGAGGTTGATTAGCTTTAGCACTAATGCGTATATGTAACAAAGCTAATTTAGGGGAACCATATTAATTATTAATTATGTAACACTCCAAAAAAAAGTCTTGGTTTTAATATTAAAATTGTTGGCACTTATACATGCTTATTCATGCATGCAAGGACAAAAACATGTTGGGGTTGGATGAAATAAGATTTTCCAAGGCCTATCTTATCCGAAGTTAAATTGGGTTCATATTTTTCACCTTAACCCTAACTTGACCTGATCCAACCTAACTWTTTTTGAGTTGGGTTTAGGTTAATCAAGCTTAAATCACATACCTAGTTTTAGGGGGTGTTTGGTATAGTGGTATTGTATTTTGGGTTGATCAATATAAATTTATGAGAAATATCTATTGTCATATATTATATGAATATCATTTAAATTAGAGAAAAATGTCTGTGATATTAGTTTTATTTATGATTGAAATGTAAATTTGACATTTTCAGTAAAAATAGTAATTTGTATAATCCAAAATGCAAAACAACTCAACACCATTATACCAAATACCCCCTTAGGGAGTAAAGGCATGCCATATGCGGGCCTTTTTTGATGATTAATCAAAAGATGGAATTTGAATAAGAATTGCTTAAGATTCCATCTGTAAGGGGTATTATATTGTGTAGCCATAGATTCAAAGTTAGCTAGAGAATAAAAAAGGAGAGAATCCTCAAATTGCTTGCGGGATCTTTATTAAGGCCGTGTGTTTGGTTTGAAAGAAAAAGGTAGGGAAATCTGTACAAGATATACCTTTTCCTACCTTTTTCTTTCAAACCAAACACAACCTTAATGAACACATCAATCCGGGAAAGGCCGGCTAGATCAGAACTTGACAATCATTCTTGTAGCTACCAAAATAGATGTTGTGATGGGTGTTAATGGATGGTGGACCCAACAATTGAGTTATCATCAAGTCAGAAAAGGGCTAGGTCTAGATGTATGTTGACAAAGTGTTGAGTGAAGAAAGTCCAATCCCTTCTTCATTGGGGGGGTGTATTTATAGATAGTTGAGGCTGAGGATCCTCAATGGATGAGGCATCCATCAACCAGAGGAGATCTGCTGCGACCATGGTCGCAGAATTCCCTTGCGACTCCCCAGTGAAACACTGATAAGTCAGTAAGGAAATAAATTCAGAATATCAGTTGAACTGCCTTTTAATTTCTATCACCAGCGTGCTTATGCTTCATTGGGTGGTGACAAGGGAGTGCTGCAACCATGGTCACAGTAGATGTGAGGTCTCAACCTGTGCAAAGATGATGAAATTGTAAAATTCATGGTGACAATTGACTCTCCTAAAAGACAACTAGGTAGAGTTGCAAATAGTATTCGATGTTGTATTTTTCATAAATTGTCAACGGTTAAGTTTCATACATGTTAATTTTGATTCATTTTGTTCATGAAATGCAATATCTATGATATTTGAATTAGTTTATTTTATTAATAGTAGATGATATTTTGATCTTTTTCTAATTTATTTATTTATTAATATTATTCAATATCCAATTGTAATCCAAATTCAATTGAAATTCAAATATAAATAAATCAAATTTGAATCTACCTATATCTAATTCCATTTGATCCAATAGTCCTATAGCTGGGATCCATCCCTTGATTTTCATTTTTACATAGAGGTAAGTTTTTTTTTTTTTTATCATGCATTGACCTATTCATTAAGGGGGCATTCGGTACTGGCGCCCAAAAGACTGGATCTGCTCCTTACACCTGATGCCTCACACGCACGTCCTATCATGCATTGGGAACATCTCCCACACTTATTTGTTATTATTCAAAGGAGATGTTCCCAATGCACGATGGATATTCCTGTGAAATGCCCATTGTGAGGAGCAGATCCCATCACCCCAAAAGGCATGATACATCTCAAGCCATTGGGCCCCACACCACGGTCACTTTGAAATGGTGCGTTTTGGAACACACTATATATGCCACGTCAAGTGTTCCTATATTGTGGTTTGTGGTGTATTCCAAAACTTTGAGACTTGAAATATATGAATTATTATTAAAATATTTTAAACCATTGTTTGATGAGTGTCTTAAGGTGTGGTGGGTTCTAAAACATGAAATTTTAGTGTGATGAAAATATTGTGATATATTCAATTCTAAAACACATCGTAGCTTCTCTATAATGTGATCTGAAATCAAATAAAATGAATCACAATCATACTACAGAGCACCCCCTAAATCATGAAAAAAATTACATTTAATGAGTTTTACAGGTTGTGCCTCTCTAACCTCCAAACCATATTGTTTCATTGGTCAAACTGAGGCAATTGTCCTACTTATTATGTCTTGTCTAGGCTACAATATTAGGAGAATGGCTTTGACCCAAGGCCATCTTGATCGATCAATGCAGGATGCTCGCATTGGTAATCTGACCAGGTGAGACTTAAGTCGATGTTCTGCCTGGGTGGGGTCTTGGAGGGCTGCCATCAACACTAGCAAATTAAAGGTGATCGAGTCTGGATCTGCTTCTCACAAAACACTCCTTACACCAATCTCACAGCACATTCCGACCATGCCTTGGGAATATCTCCCCATGAATAACAACATACAAGTACGAGAGAAGCTTCCAATTCACGGCTGCAATGTTTGTGAGGAGCAAATTCGATTTAGGGTGATCCATCTCAATAGTTTGATTCAATCCAAAAGTTCAAGGTATCAGTACTATACATCTGATACAAGGCATATCAGAGGTATGCCTATTCACCCCTAACCATCTTCCAATGTTATGCAAGTAAATAAAATAATATAGGCTTTAACTTAAGGGCTATGTGTAATTTACATAAATAATGTTATATATGAATATTCAATAAAAATTAAAGAAAAAAGATCATTGAAATCATTATTTTATAAATACTAATGAAATGAATTATCTGTCAAATACATTATCCATATTTATATTAAAAATGATTTTTATTTTTTGGCAATTTTCAAAAATAAAAATAGAACATTTAACTTAGTAATTAAAATTTATGAATTTGCGTATGATATGTATCCTAGAATTTCTAATGGATTTGATATATATTTTTTTAAAATTAAGATTATATATTTTTGTAAATTATTTATTAATATTTTAATTTACAATAAATAATAACATGTTTATATTTAAGAAATAACAGACATTATTTACAAAAACATTTAATAATTCAAGATTAAGTTGAATAGTTCTTTTATTATTATACAAAGACAAAATAATAAAATAGAAAAAATTGGTTTAGTAATTAAAATATAATAGTTACATATGATTTCTGTTTTAAATCTTTTATATTCTCATGAGTCTGATATATTTTTAGATTAATTATATATTTCTTCAATTTTAACTTAAATAAATAATAAAATATTAATGACTTTATTTATGAATGTAGTAATTTATAAAGATTTATTGAATATGTGTCTTAGACTCTTGATTGATGCATCATACATTATCAGTAAAGCTGTATGATACATCTATGTCCCTTTATATTTGGATATAATGCATTTTTTTCATATAAACTGTTAAAACATGTATTTCTTATGCATTTAGGTTATTTCAACCTTAAATCTGATATCATTAATGTATTTGTGGGAATTTATCGGATGCATCAAAGAATATCCATATCTTTCAACTGTACCCATATATATCGAAAGAGTATCACAATGTATCCGTTTTCAAGCTTACTAACATGTACATGAAATTGATATTTTGAACCTTTGTTTCAATCAAATAGTGGTTTATGAGAAGGATGGGACTTGGGAGATGTGGATCCCTGTTGACTTGTCCTTCAGCTGTTATGCAGTCCAGGTGGGCTATAACAAAAATGAACACCGACAGTGATGATTCAACTTATGACACTACTGATCCATAGAATCTCAGCCTAGGAGACTACATAATATGATGTCTTGTGAGGTGCCAAAACTGTGCCTACGTAGTATTTTAATTTTATGATGAGGGTTTGACCGTTACCCTATAGTTAAACAATGATGTTGAGTTGATGAAGAGTCATAAAAGAGTTAAATAACCTAAAAGCCATAACTGTCATTGATTGAAACAAACATTGTCACCTTTACAAAGATCTCTGAAGTGATGGTTACTACGATGGTTGATGCACGCAATTGTAAAGATGGGTCTAATCAATCTCTTTAGGTTTTACCCAGATCTCCAATCAGTTTTGTTTTTGTGGAGATGATCCAACATTGTTCCAGGCTCATTGTTTACCAAATTCCACATTTCAGGTAAGTTGAGCCCCAGATTTCTGTTTAGACAAAACAGACAAGTTCTTTTCTTCTTTACTTTTTCTTTTGCCCAGTATAGAAAAAATTTCCCCTTTGATCCTTTCTTTGTGCTCCTCATAATATGTAGCAGCCAATTTGGGTTTTACGTGTTCCATCACATTACCTTCCTTCCCATGGCAATCTGCCACCCATTAGCTCTCTGCTGCAAGGCAAACAAGAACATTTTTGACCCATGTCAGATAAATTGATGGGGCAGCTTATTCCTAGGAAATAATGTAAAGTAAATATGGTGCCGACATGAACAAACAAAGGAGAATCCCTTATCAGTTGGACATTCTTAGATTTACAGTCACTTTCCAAACGGGCAAATCCCATCTCTACAAGCTTCAAATTGTATGGGCTTATGTAGGGTTAGATGATCTGAATTTGATCCGTTTATAATTGGATTGAATATTGATCCACCCCAATAGGTATTATCAGTAAAGTTGGTTTAGATTTAGTCTGTTTAATAGAGTCAACAGCTTAGTCTTGTACAAGTTATTCTCAAGTCATTTTATTCATGATATACAATAACGAGGTGATTTCTGGTTCATTTGAACCTGAATAGCAATTGCTCAAATTTGGATCTGGGCATATCTAATTCAAATCTGATGCACTCGCAGCCCTAGTTTTTATAAAAATACAAGCGTAACTGAAGATTAACTGTAATTTTGTGTTTACAACAGTAGTAAAGTTTTGTAATTTATCCCAGGGCTCAGTTTGGGAAGARTGCAAATACAAATGAGTAAGCATCCCAAACTGATCCTTGAAGTCTAAAAATAGGGATTGGGGCAGGGAGAGAAAAGGAGTTAATCATCCAGTGAAGGAAAGTTTCGAGTAAGAGGCAGTTGGGACTGCCAGAGTGTAGCCATCCTTTGCAGCAAGGGAGGTGCTTCAGCTGTAAACAAGCTTATATTTCTTTGGAATAACGGTAGCTTCTTCTCTAGTATTATACTGTCAATAGGCTATGTCATGGTGGATTGGGACCCAGTCTGGTTGGTGGACTGTACATAGGAGCCAAAACTGCACATGGGAAAAGCAAAACCCTACCCTTTCCCAGTCATATCCACCAGAAATCTGTAAGTTATAAAGTTTGGGCTGGTCATGAGTAATAGGTTTGTTAGGATTGACTCTGCATTTGACGGTAACAGATAACCCAGACATGAAAAATCTTGAGATGTCTGCAAATCTAACTTTAAAGGATAATGGGTTTGGGTTGGTCATGAGTAAAAGGTTTGTTAGGATTTCTGTGGTATTTGACAGTAACAGAGAACCCAGACGTGACGAATAGTGAGAAAAATCTGCAAATCCAACCTTAAAAAAGAATAATGGGCAATTAGTTACTGAACTCTGGGCCCATTTATCTGGGAGCCCTCACACAATTGTACACCAATGGGAGCGTGAAAAAGGGATATTGACTCACATCCATGGTTGTAGGGTTTGGGCTGGTCATGAGTAAAAAAGGTTTGTTAGGATTTCTCTGGTATTTGACAGTAACAGAGAGCCCGGATGTGACTATTTGACTAATAGTGAGATAAGTCTGCAAATCCAACCTAAAAGAATAATGGGCAATTAGTTAGTTAACAGCTCTGGGCCCATTTATCGGGGAGCCCTCCCACAATTGTACAACAATGGGAGCGTGATAAAGGGATATTGACTCACATCTCATGGTTGCAGGACTGTCCTTGTTCCTTAATAAGAAGGGTCCAATGATAGTGCTGTTGCAGGCTTGCAGTGCAGCAATGATGCCACAACCATAATGGAAGCAGATGTTAGGCCTATCACCCCATGACACCATTCCATCTTCAAGTTATAATGGTACCAATATCATTGGACCACGTTTGAAGCCCAAGAAGCCATGGCACCTAGCCCATTTTTTGCCCTCCACTCAGTTAGGAAGAGGATGCAGGCCTTGGACACCACACCACAGTATCCAAATGGAAAGTGCCAACTTTTCAGTTTTCACTGGATTCAATCACCAGGCTGCAAATCAAGTGGCTCCAAAGCTGAAAACTTGGAAGTTTATGTTTAAATTTTGGATTTGTGTAGTTGGTAAGGGGCACTAAACAACCAATCTACAAATATTCAGTCTGCATTTTCTGTCCTCAACCATGTTTCAACCCCTACAATCATGCGTCATAAAGAATTATGCTGTCTCAAGTAGAGGCCATCTCATTCAATTTTTTCTAGATATTCTCAACATAGTGTACATGATAGTCTCTTCTCGGTTGACTTACAAGAGCTGTAAAGCAATAACAAGGTATAACAAAATCAAATTCATTAGAAAGAAGTCAGAAAATAATGGGAAGCAGTAGTATAAAGGAAAAATATATTTCATTGATCCAACGTGGATTTAGAGTCATACAGATTTCTTGGGGCCTTAGGCACTGTCTGATCACACTGTTCAAGTATCTCAACCAATGGCTTAACTAGTTGTGGATCTTCTAGGTAGAAAAAGCTGTGCAATACACCATTGACCGTATGACGTAACATCCTTGTGAGAATATCAATGTATTCATCAATGGACGGCAAGAAATCAATAATTACGACCACTTAAAATTCACCAATATCCATTATTTCAACATGTTCTTTAACAGAAACAGACACCACTGGAACTCCTCTCCCTGCAAAATTGGAAGTAAATGAAAAATGAGTTTCATGTATGAAGAGCACTATGCATTTTATACTTTCTGATAAATCCAAACAAAGAATGTGAGAATTGATTTATGCTTTCACATTTGACATTTCCCCCTTTTTATCTTATCGACAATCAGACAGTAAGGCACAAAATAAACTGGAGAAATGAAACTGTGAATATTTGTGATCCGAATAAGACAGTAACCTTTGCTAGTTACCTGCTATCTGTTGGTGAATTGTCACAAGATGTTTCATTTGATATGAAGTAACCCTTTGCTCTAAGGGTAGCAAGCAATGCCTGAGATTTATTATGTGTCTTCACTACAAATAGCACTTTACACAGCTGGAGATATGGTTGGTTACCACATGCTTGTTCAAGAACTTGAATTCCCTGTAAAAAGTCATTAGCATAGTGCTAGTTTAATGTTAGGTATGTATCCAGATAGCTGGGACCAAATTTTGATAATGGCCTTTTTAAAGAATGAAAAAAATGTTAAAATAAAAAGCAAGCACAAAGTATAGTACTTTTATTAACATATGAAGAGAGAAAAAAAAAAAAAAAACTCAAGGTGTAAGCAAGCTATCAATATTTCTAGTTATCTATGATAAGAAGACACTGAACTACTGAAGATTATGCTTACTTCTCCATAACTACTCATGCAAATTCATAATTTTAATACTTTGGCAAGTGCACAAGTGTGATGCAAACATGATAAATAGGAAATAGATCATGGAGAAAGAAAGCAAGTTTCTTCCCACTCATACCCTGATGGCAAAACTATGAGCTTTTACATGATCAAGATAATTGTTTTTTTATAGACAGAAGATAGGTTTTGTCAGTTATCTATCAAACAAGACCAAGATCTTTTGAATCCAATGAAGTCATGGCCATTTTACTGATTGGGTGCCAGTGACAGAGATTTAGTCTTTCTAAAAGATAAATTTCTTCTCATTCCTACCCAGACAACAAAGCCAGGAGCTTTTACACGGTATGATACCAGGATACCCGTACAAGGGTGCTGTATTGTGTTGGATACTTCAATTTTTAGTATAATTTTTGTATCTGATACTACCCATGACCATTTTACTGATGGGTAGCAGTCAGTGATGGGGATCTAATATTTATAAAATTTCGGCATGCCTCTCTTAAAGCTGCTTTTGGTTCATTTAGCTACAGGGTCAGTTTTTAGCTTGATTTGGAGCCTGTAAAGGAAGATTGACACATGCAGTGAGTCTATTGTAATTAGAAGAGCTGAAATTGATAAATAGAAGTTTTGTCAGTAAAATGTGATTGTGGGAGCTTGGTTCAGGGTATCTCTCACTACTTCTCTAGTAATTCTCAACCTTTTCTTCTACTATCTCAAATTTTGAACCTGATATCATATTCATGATTGTGGGAGCTTGATAACAATAGAACATAGCATGATTCAGGATATCTAGCCATGTCCTTGCATCTGATACCATATCTACTCTTCTTTCTTTATCTTTGACTTTCTTCCAATATCTCATTGCTAGAATCTATATTCAGCATTGTATGGTATAAATATGATACAACATAAAGGAAACTTTTGTGTATAATTCAAAATTAATAACATAAAGTATGGTAAAAATAGGTCAAATAAATATAAAAAAGTAAAAGATCAATCAAATACGTATTCATGTTCAATATGTTTTTATTTAAAAGTTCAAAGTAAAAAATTATGCATACTTTACATCTAAGTATGTGCATAATTAAGGGTGTCAATGGACCGGTTTTGGGTTGGACTCCTTCTAAATCAAAATCAATTTGGACGAATTGGATGGACCAATAAGACAATATTGGGTTGGATTGAGCCAATATCTGGTCCACTGATAGAAGATAAAAACACAGGTGTCAATGGACCAGGTTTGAGTTGGAACCAATCTAAATTAACATGAATTTGAACAGATTGAACGGTCCAGATATTGAACTGGACCGGTCCAAAATGGTCCAAAATATTCATTGGATTGGACCAAATCCAGTCAAATTGACACCCCTATCCATTATATATTAAATATATGCATATGTAAAAATATAAGTAGATTTTTATTTTAATATATATATATATATTAAGCTGAAATGTGTACGTAAGAAGGCTTGAGGATGAGGGAAATGGAATCTAACAGTATTTTTTGCCTTTTCTTCATAGAAATTACAAGAATGCCACTCTCTCCTACCAACTCTCTCTCTCTCTTTTGCTTTTTTTCTTTCAAATTACAAGAATGCCACTCTCTCTCCAACTGAGGGAGACCTCAACTCAGCATCTCGGCTGCTAGGGGACCTACAATCAAAGGTAGTCGAGTTCGAGCCATGCCAAGCTCAAGCTTAAGTCTCTAATTCGAATCGAGCTCGAGCTAGATGACACCTCGACCACTGAGGGAGACCTCAGCTCGGCACCTCAGTCACTGAGGGAGATCTCGGCTCAACACCTTGACAATTGAGGGAGACCTCAACTCGGCACCTTGTCAACTATGGGAGGCCTTAGCTCAACACCTCGCCTGCTAGGGAAACCTCAACTCGACACTTCAGCAGTTGAGGGTGACCTCGATTTGGCACCTCGACAATTGAGGGAGACCTCGGCTCGGCACCTCGGTTGCTCGAGAGAGACCTACAATCAAAGGTAACCGAGCTCGAACTTTCGAGCTTTTGACTTGAGCCGAGCTCAAGTCTTTAATTCGAATTGAGCTCGAGCCTGATAACTTATGAGTGAGCCCCTGCAACGCAGGGCCCCCTCCACTAGTATATACTTAACCCAAAATTTTGGACCTTTATTTCTCAAAATCTAAACATACTTTTGTATTATACTTTTTTCAAAATTAATATTCATTAATGTATTTTTTCATATCTTTGAAAAATCATGGTTTAGAACATTTTTAAGAATATAGCAACATGCAAATAATGCATATTATACATGAATTTGCTAACTATTGTGAAAAACAATATACTCCTGATTGGGGCACCTTCCGCATACATCTTACTATAAGGGTAAGAGTAGGACGTACCACCTTGGAAGGCTAGAAGAGGTGTCCATCTAATGGGCTGTGAGTGGAGCCCTGTAAAACCCCTATTCAATATATATATATATATATATATCTTTACTATATAATGGTGGTACTTGACTTCATATCCAGACCACCATGTGAAAAATCTGATCCATTTATTTTGCTTTATCCGCCTCTCTCTTCCTCTCTTTCCCCTTGCACATGCCACCCAAACTAGTACCTTAAAGTCGTCCAGTTGCTTATAAAAGAATTTGCTAAGGACTTGAAACAGTGCAAAGCACCACACTGTGAAACTTCAAAGAATTATCCCACACACATGCAGAGGTGTCTGAGAATACAAGGGGATGGACAGTGGATTTTCTTTAGTACAGTAAATGACTAACAGAACCCATTTGTTTTTCCTAGTACATTTTTTTTTTATGAATAACAGAAACTGGTTTATTAAATTAATAAAGAAAGTGTACAGAGGGGAAAAGGGAGAGATAAGTGGAGGATAAGTGGCAGGTTTTGAAGTCAAGGTGGTTACCTACTTTCTAGGAAGTTCCCAACGTACAAACTCCTTATGCAGCTATAAATAAGAAGGAAGATTTGGGGAACTTGTATAAGTGAAATATATTATTTAGCTTCAGCAAACCCACTATATTGGTGCTCCTTCAGGCTGTTGAATGGTCCAGGGTCATGTATCCTGAACCGACGGATGTCATGATCCTAACCTTCCATCCATAATCAGCTCCATCTTGCCAGATTTTTCAAGTAATACATGCACTTTGACTAGTCGCAGAATCACTTAGGCATAACCTAGAGATATGTTCCATTAGAAGATTTTGCACCACTGAAGTAAAGACATGTCCAAATGAATCATTAAAAATAATTGTCTGAGGATCTCCAGAAGCAGATTGCCTAATTGATTTTAACTTGTCCAGAACACCAGCATTAACAAAAGTTTCCAATCCATCAATAACCTGGATAAGTGAGAAAGAAATGAATTATGAGAAAATAATGAGGATCATAAGTAGCAGCCAAAAAGCAACTATTATTCACAGATTATATCTAAATATATGTGCCACAACCAGTATTTTAAAACTGAAAAGCAGAAGGGGTTTCCAGAACCTGAGGTGCAAGGCATGCACCTGAACAAAGGGAGGCACTACTTGCGCTAAAAGGTGAAAGAAATAACATGTAATAATATGCAAATCTAAATTCTAAAAGAAATAAGACCACATTAGCTCAGTTGATTAGAGGATTGTATTATTAACTTGAAGTTTGGAATTATGTAGGCCCAAGTTCTACAAAAGCTTAAATTTTCAAACATTAACTTCAAGGTTAACTTATGAAAGCATAGTAACAAGTTGGGTGATGCATACCCTACAAAATAACCCTTGCTTGTGAGACCAGGTTCACAACTCTTTAACCTGTTGAAGACAACAGTTTTTCAAAAAGGAAAAAAAAAAAAAAAAAGAATAGAAAGAGAAGAAGACAAAAAGAAGAAAATCCAACATGAATATAGGGAAAAAGGATCTTTTCTTGGGGGGTCAAGTAGGGAAGGCACCTAGACAACCCACCTACTTGTGTCATGTGAAGTAACCTTATGGGAAATCAATTCATATGTCAAATAGAGGAATCCATGGGTTCTTTTTTCTTTTTCTTTTTAATGATCAGTAAAATTAAAGAATTTATTAATCAATATGAAAGAATGATGTACAATAAATATGCATAGAAGTGTGCCAAGCACCCCATATAGGCTAGCAAATGCTACACTTCTATCACCTTGGAAAGTTACCCCCCAAAAACAGTTGGTCCCTGTTTATTCCTTGTCTAACCAACATCAGCCATACTATTGGCTGATATAAACATCCAATTAATGTTACACCCAGTTTCCTTTTCAAGTTCATTATTTCTCTTATTTGCTTACAAATGGATCCAAGGGCCTGAGTTGTTTTAAATGGGCCAGACCATTACAACTTTGGAATCTCTTTCTACCTCAATATTCCTGTAATTAGAGATCTTCCTAGTAGAGGCCTATGGATTGACTGCATGTTCATTTCCTCGGTATCCACCTAGCATATCAGCCCTGTATCCACCTAGCATAGCAAGTTTACCCAATTAATTTTAGCCTTCCAGATTTTCAAATATGCTTAAAAGGATGACCTTATATTAAGAAAGCTGCAAGGTATTTGTGGTTGGAACTTCTTTGATGAGAGAAGGATCAAAGAATACTTGAACTCTTCTTGGGCACCAAATAATTTCCCACAAGGAAGTTTTCTGGCTTGTTTAAACTCCTTCACTAAACAATGTGTAGCACAGGTCTCACAGATCTCGCATTCTCTGTAGAAATTGAAAGGAGATACATGATTATTTTTTCCTTATCTTTTTGTCTGCACAGTTCTTGAGTGTTTATACTATACTGTATACAGATCACATCTTGCAACTATTGTGCTGCTGTTCACAGGCTAAGCCCTCTTTTCCAATATAATTTATCATTTTTATTAAGAAGAATTCCCATACAAAATGGTTAGTCAAATCTTATACTCACCCATGAATTTGGTGCTCTAAAGATGCACCAGGATGTAGACTCACAGTGTGTATCCCAAGAGCTTTGAGAGGTTTACAGATTGACCTTACCTGAGAAAATTGAAAGTCAATGCATGCAGTCATACTTTCCGATACTAGGATTAATGCAACCTAACAATAAGCAAGCAGCATGTTGAATCTAATTTTGTTAGAACTTACAAGATGGGAAAGAACAACTGCATACCTTCATTGCGTTCTCTTGTGATGACACAAGGAATAAAAAGAAGGGGCTCATAATGGATAGACCTTCTTTCCTCTTTTCTTGCAATAGCATCTGCAGCAGTAGAAACCACCCATGCAATCTGCTCAGTTGAACAAGTGCCAGTTGTCTCCAGTATATCTGATCCAGTTGAATAAAATTTCCAGAGCTCAGCTCCCCACATGTTGAACATTAAAGGTCTGCCAATATCCCTGTTGAAGACACCATCATGCAACAATGCATTCTGTATAGAATTCAAACACAAAATAAGAAACTTTGGTGGATATTCTGAGTTTCCATGGAGCCCTCGACCACAAACTTTTCCACCTTTCTCAAGCAGCTGCCTTTTTTCTTTTCCTACACTAAACTACTTGCCTCTTAATAGAATTAGATATGATCAATGTACTTTGTTCGTTATTCTGGTCACCAACCATCTCCTTCTGGCCTTCTTGCTTTTGTACTCTCCCAGGATTCCTCACAGAAATATCCTTCTTAGGCATTCCATATTTCTTAGTAGGACTAGGAGATGTCCCGGCATCTGTCTGGAGAGGATTAAACCTCTTGGATTTTTTTTTATGTTGATAGCCGCACTTCCATGTCTATTGAAGGGATCCTCAAGTGTAGGAAGGGTAAAACGCATCCCCTAAAAAGTCAAAATCCATGGGTAATCTTAGTATTGTAATCAAGACAAATTCAAATAATTCACCAACCAGGCAATCACTATTATTGCCAAGGATTGAAAAGAAGTATGCAAAAAGAAGAGACACACACAAACAGAAAATCAATTCTAGGCAATTACTCGAAGAGACCATAACTTCTAATAGCAATGAACGTATTGAGTGAACCCAGGAGTTCAAAACTTGATGCCATTCTTGGTGAATGTTTATGTTAAGCTATACGCGAGAATGTTAAAAGGTGAGAAATTGCCAATGTAACGAGTGAAGTTGGCATTTAATGTGATAAGAATTCATGCGATGTCATTGCATGTTCCTCTGCCTCTTTGCATGTAGTTGTGGTTTACACTCTAACAACAAAAAACAACCGAAAATTTTCTTTCTATAATGCAGTCCATAAAAAACATTCGAATTTCAATATTAATCAATCCTGTATTTCTTCTGCTATTGGATAATTTATAACAAGAGTCTTGATGAAAACAGTATCTTCCTTTCCAATAGTGATCTTTGGGACATATAAGCATCGCTCTGTGTGCGTGTGTCATCGATCAAACCTTTATTGGAAACCCATCAAAAATCCAGTTAGAACCCAAGTCGATGAGACCCAAGAAACGAAATTCCGACGAAAAACATTCCGACTGAGAATACCTCGCAGATGCGACGTTTGCCAGACTTACGGCATTGTTTGGCAGCGATTATAGCAGCCACACGAGCTGAGACTACTGAAGAGTCCTTTTGCATCCTCTTTCTAATAACTTTGTTCTTCTTCCTTCTTATTGCATCATCGCCTTTCGCCATTTGCCGACCACTGAAGCTCCAAGCTCTGCGCTTTGAGGGATCGAGAGAGAGAGAGACCACTTTGGCACTTTTTAACTGACTGAGCAGTTTTAGAGCGTAGTGACCGAGCGAGAGATGCGTCGTGGGCTCGTAGTTGTAGATGGAAGCCGGTGTAGGCCGTTGGGTTAGGCTCATGTTCAGGACTTCAGGTTGGTTGGGTTGGATTTATTTATTCAGGCTTGGGTGGGTTGATCGGGTTTAAAAGAATTTTATGTATATATTTTTATATAATTATCTTTTATCGGGCATTATAACTCAATTTAAAAGTAGAGTTGATTGAAAATATAAATATGTACAAATTTTATTTACAAATGTAAAAATCATACTTTATACATGTATCTGTGTATACATAAAAAAAAGTATTTTTATCAATATAATGCCAATGTCTATATATTTTTTCAGGTGAACTCGGGTTGGATTGGGCTAGGCTCAGGTCGAACTCAAACTATCCAAGGCTTCAAGATAAGCCCAACCCAGTTTAGGTCAGCTTCAAATTTTCTGGCCTAGACCCAGCACACAACCCAAAAATTCAGAACCAACTCATGTAAAAACTTGGGCTGGGTCAGAGTCGGGTTTGGGTTGGACACGCACAAGTTGCATCCATAGTTGAGGTGAACCCATGCTAAACCTAAAACTTGTTGGCACTGCAGCATTGAAATGTTTGTGTATATCAGTATATGGGGTGAGTCAGGTTGGGTTCTGTATTCCTTCTCTATTTTAGCTGGAATTGGTTTTTGATTGTTTCAAATTGCTCAAGTCATAAGAGAGGAGCGAACTCATATTCGATTCAATTATAGATGATTTTGATGCGGCAGAATTATTTGCACCAATGAGAAATCGCCATGTGTCCTCGAGGGCAATCTAGTAAATTCATGTCACCTCAGACTCATAGGGTTATTCTGCCAGGGTGAAGAATTCACATCAGCGCCCGGTATAGGATGCCTCTACAAATGCCTCACAACATATCCCAACCATGTATTAGGATCATCTCCACTTTGATTGAACTATTTTGGGAGATGTTCCCAGCTACCCAAGTACACATGGGCCAACCTGACCGAACCATTAACTCTTGTGCATACGTTTATCACAGGCCAACGGCTAACCATGATGGCTTGATTCAAGTGTTATGGGCTGAAGAAGGCAGACCAATTTGGAAGGAATACAAATATAGATACAAATATAGAAAGTGCAAAACCTTATATTTTGCATTATTTTGTAGTGTACATATTAATATTTGTACTCTTTTCAAATGGGCCTTATTAATAATTTAAATTTGAGCAACTCTAAGCTATAGATACACATTTTTCCAGTACCGTAGGGATTACAAGAGCGTAGATCCGACAGTTATTGCAGTGAAATTGCATCATCGAGGGAATGAAACGGTTTCTGATGAGACAATAATAGTTCATAAGACACTCTTTGCATGGTTGGGCGAAATTGTGGATTGGGATGTCAACATGATAGTGCCATTCTCATTAGTCATTACAGAGAACACATTGATCCTTTGGCAACCCCATGAACTTGACGATGTAATTCTAAGGGATCAAGAGGCAATAGACGTGGATCTAATACGCTAGGTTCATATGAATATTTGGATTCAAATTAACTCTTTATCATTATCATCATTATTTATCAACAAGAGCTATTATCGTGTGTAAGTAAAATTAATTAATAATCTTCTTGAAATTACATCATCATCTTACCCAATTTTATGGGGCAGATACATAAATCCTGTTTTACCATTCCATTCTGTTTAGGGTTAAAAGGGATGTAAAAATCTAATTAATGTAATGTAGTATTTGAGATTCAACATAATTGAATCAAACATGGTTATAAGTTAAGGTGTTAATGGACCGGTTTTGGATTGGACCCACCCCGTCCATTCCAAAATTAATTTGAACGGATTGGACGGACCAACAAGACATATTGGATTGGACCAATTTGGTCCAAAACATATATTACATTGGATTGGACCTGACCTGGTCCGTCCGTAACAAATTTATATTGGATTGGGTTGGATTAAGCCAATATCTAATCCATTAATATAAGATAAAATTATATGTGTCAATGGACTGGATTTGGATTGAAACCAATATAAATCAAAATGAATTTGAACATATTAGACGGTCTAGACATTGAATTGGACCAGTCCAAATTGGTCCAAAACATTCATTGGATTGAATTGGACCTGGTCCATTTATAATAGACTCACATTGGACTTGATCGAATTGGACCAAATCTAGTCCAATTAACACCCCTAGTTATAGGTGGAATTCAGATATGGAACCCATACCATTTAATTCAACGAATTGAATTTGAATATAGCCTTATTCAATTCGATAAATGTCCAAACCAATTACACATTAATATACACTGGTTTCAAAACGCACAAACACACACATATAAAACCACTCTGATTTGCTCTAATATAACTAACTATATTAGATGTATTCCTTTATATTCATTAGAGGGTATAAAGGTAAAAAACAATTTAAGATTTGGATATTCAAATTAATTTGTCAAATTTGAATATTTAGTGAAATACAAATTCGTGGACCTTTCTAAGAATCTGTGAGATATAGAATCGAATTTGAATAATCAGTTCAAGTTTGGAAATGGCCGTTTGAGATTCACTCACTTTACAACCTTTGGGCTATGTTTGGTTTGAAGCCAAAGGGTAGGGAAAGGAAGGGAAATCTATACAACTTCCTTTGTCTACCTTATCCTTCAAACCAAACAAAGTCTTAATTCTGTTTAGTACCTACCATATCTACCGTTAATATCTACATGCCAAATTAATCACATACCTGGTGCAAGTGCAATATATATATCCATATGTTTCAGCAAGTCTAGTCCAATTTGATGAATCAGGTGGCTTCAGAATTCTGGAATATATCCCACCTCAACAATTGTTATATATCCCTATGAATTAATTACTGCTGGTGGAGTGTAGTAATCATGGTGCAAGTATGATAAAGCATTTGCCAGCCCTCTGATGTCTGATGGCATTCACTTCTTAATCCAACCCAATTCCATTGCTTCCATTTCATTGTTGATTGTTCTGTACACCAAATAAGCTTCCCTTCTTCATGTACTGAACAGATGACAATTTGGTCATATTGCTCATCAGAGAGGAAGGAATGGAGCCTGTAAGCTTATTGTGGGAGAGATTCAACCTCCCTCCCTAATAAGCTCTGTGGTATTTGTCCAGTCAGTGAGTTCTCACTTGGGTCTAGAGCAGATTGTAGAGATAGCTGCAGGTCACCCATCTGAAATGGAATTAATGGTTCCACTAAAATGATTATTGCTCATGTTCAAATACAAGAGCTTGGAGAAGGCCCCAAGCTTCTGAGGAATTGGTCCAGTTCAGGAGTCCTCCGATTTCGGTTGGTATCTGGCTTGAAAGGTGGTTTTTCTCTAACCCTAGGTTCACCAGAGCCGGTAATCCAGTTGCTAAATATTTTGGAATTGAACCAGTGATTTGGTTTGAGTACAAGTACAAGTGGATCAGATTACTCAGATAAGCCAGTGACGAGGGTATCGAACCAGTTAGCCTGTTGTTGCCAAGTCCAGATGAAGTATATTTTCTAAATTTCTTATCTCTGGGGGTATCGAACCACTGATTTGATTAGAAGACAGGTATAGAGTGACCAAGTTGCTCAAACGAGATAGAGCAGAAGGAACTAAACCAGTTAGTTCGTTACTGCCCATGCATGTCCAATTCAACTAGGTTTTTAAGATTTCCCATACATCTCTGAAGGTATAGAGCCACTGATTCGATTCGATTACAGGTATAGAGTAGTGAGGTTGTTCAAATTACCAAGACTCGAAGGAATTGAATCAGTGAGCAAATTATGGCTCAGGTCCAGCTGGACTAGATTTCTGAGACTCCCTACCTGTGAAGGCATGGAAAAGAATCTCCCATTAAGTTGTTCAAATCACCTAGAGTTGGAGGAATGCTCCCTGTGAGATGATTATTATATATGGAGTTGAAGGGAGGTGGGTTTGGTCCAGTTTGTAAACAAACGAGGATATATTTCACCTGTCAAACCATTATAAGAAATGTGAAGCTTGACTGATTAACTGAGAATAGTTAGCGAAAGAGGTAGAAAACCAGAAAAGTGGTTCCAAGATAAGTCAAGGTGGGTGAGTTTGGAAAAATTAGAGATGTGAGCAGGGGTGATGCCAGTGAGATTGAAATGAACAAGGTTGGGCAAAGAGGAGAAGTCCAGAGTATGAAGCTCACCTTTCAGATAGGAATTCTGTAGGTTTATCTCTATGATGCTTCCTGCTGGGTTGCAACTTATGCCAGTACAGTTGCAGTGGTTAAAAACCCAGGAACCAAGAACAGACAGGTGCATGATTGATGAAACTGGATTTCCAGTTGAGAAAAGCCTTCACTTCTTCTGCTGATCCTCCTGCTACTGCTGTTGATGCTAATGATATCAAGAGCAGCAGCAGTGCAGTAACTACAAGTTGAGATACAAAAGAGGAAGCCATTAATTCTTGGCTGTTACAAATCAAAGTATGAATGCCCTTTTGTTTTCTTTGATCTTGATAATGCCGAGGTCAGGTCATTGCATCTAGTCGTGCCGTGTAGTATGTGTTGACCTGACTCCTGAAAATCTTGTCCTGCTCCTCCTTTCTATCAGCATGCTTGCTCTTGACCGTGGTTGAATGTTAGAGTGTTGACTCTTGAACTTGATTACAGAAAGCCAAGGATAGAGCGTAAAGACTAACGATAGTGATAATCAATTCAGAAAATTAAAGCCGTATTGTCTATTGACTAATTCTTCTCTAAAAACTCTTGACTACAACACAGTAAACTTATCATTTATTAAATTAATACATTTGGGCATCCCTTTTGATAAACACATTTGAACAATGATATATAATATGGTACTATTCCATGATAAAGTTAGGTATTATTTATACATAAATTTTTATATATAATACCCTAAATGTTAGACAGTATATGCCCTTAGCTCAAATCAGCTTGATGTACATTATGACATTTATTGTAAATGAATAAAGTAYATATTTGATTCGTGTTATTTTTGTGTGTTTCTGTGTAATATCCTTAAATTGGATACTTATGAGACTTGTGTTAGTTTAGAATCTTTACAGCCGTTGAATAGATCTAGGGAGATTTATCATGCCAAGGCTGACACTGATGTGCTGCCAAGTGGGTTGGAGTGGCTTGTCTTAGCTGTTAAGGTGAGACATGAGGCACATACAATGCGGATTTGCTTGAAACCCTGAATCAGACTAAACTATAATGTTGGATTGGGCTGTCTTTGATATACCAATCAGTAAGATCCTTAAAGGGGGTCAAACCTTGGTATGTTGGGGTAGTCCGAAAATTCACCTGAGTGGGTGATCATAGTGACAGGATCATTCCCTTTGTCGGACAAAGTGAATGATCGAGAAATGCACTCTCTCTGATGGAAACCTAAACTGCCGGCAGTTGATTTCAAATTGTTGAGATTTGTTTTTGCAAAATATATTTATATAGATATATACATATATATTATGGTTTCACAAAATGTTTGCAAAAACGCTTTAATTCCCGGGATCCATGTGAGTAGAGAGTGCAACATTATACCTTGCAGCCGAGGGAGAGGTCATCTCTTGTCGGGCAGTGTTTGATCATTATGGGCTGAGATGTTAAGTGTAAGACCATTTAAGGATAATAAACCTGATGGGCTAATCTCACATCTGCCCACAGTCCTTGGGCCTTCATAAGATGGCTGGACCCAATGACCATTTAGTGTAAATGTTGGGCCCATTAAGAGCCCATACTGATGGATTTAGGGGTTCATTGTATTCAGTAGTGAATTCGGCCAGACCTTGTAACAGAGGCTAGGCTGAACCCATGTGGCTTATGTGGAGATCAATGATAAAGTCCCACGCCATACAAASAGAGCCAAGCTAGCCAGCATTAAAAGGAAGTGAACTTGAAAGCTTAATGGGCCTAAAGCCCATTTTAAACTGGGTTAATTGGATTAATTAAATAGGGGCGAATCTGGGTATGGATCAACAGATAAGAATAAGAAGATAATTCTTATCCACTTAAAGAGCCAAAATCCAAATAAAGATTTGGATTAAGAAACTTCTAATTGGATTAGGAGAAACTTATCCTAATCTGTAGATAAGATAAGGGATAAGCCTTATCACTTAAAGAATCTATGTCCAAATAAAGATTTGGATCAAGAAACTCCTAATCGGATTAGGAGATTAACTCTTTAAGGTATATATAAAGGAGGAGGGCGAACTAGAATTATATACACAGTTTAGCTGACTTTTCTACATCCAGTTCTCTCTCTCTCTCTTTCTCTGTTCTTGCAGCCCTACCCTATTTGATCTCCACCTCTTTGAGTGATCAAGATTGGATCTTGATATTGTTTCTTGGTGGAAGAAACAATCTTGAAGTTGTGCTTACATCCCTAGACAATTCTTGCTGAAGAATCCACTTGTTGATCATGCCTCACCCTAAACTGTGTCATCTTTAGTGGAGTAAGGATTTGGTACTCTCTTTAGGCGTGGATACTTACGTTGGGAGGAGCTTTTTGCGTGGATTCTGTATTAGGTATTCCTCTCTCTAATCTTGGTTTCAGATTTGGTCTGGTTTGTTTCAAGAACGAACCTTGAAAAATGCAGTTTTTCTAAATTAGGAAATAGGATTCCCGAATGGGAGAAAGAAATTTTTGAAATTTCGCCCAGCCACCCTGCATGGTTCGGCCATCCATATGATGGATCTCCCATCCCTTCACTAAACACACACATATGGTATTTATATATAAGTTTTATTATATAATGTATAATATAAATTTTAAATATATACTATATCATTTAATATAAAATATTATAAATATTCAATACTTTTTATATTTAAAGACATACGCCTAGAATGTGGTCGAGCCAGGCCCGGGCAATCGCCCTTATCATTTGTTTGTGATCCTCCCTACTTGTTGGTCTTTATCAACTTAACATGCATATTATATTAGTAATATTGGTTCTCTTCTCCCATTCATTTCCTTATAGTTCTCACCTGCTAGAGAATTTGGATTCCCACTAGATATACAAACGTTTTACTATTGTATGGACTCTTAAATCCCTTTGAACACATTTTTCTTGATAAATTCCTTCCCATAGGTGAGTTAACCATTTTCCTATTCTAAAATTTATTTCTATCTATATCAATATCTATACTACTATTAAAAGTGTGAATGATGTCTAAACTCTAGATGTTTTTTTTACTAAAGACCCCTATTTTTGAATTTATCCCTCTTTATTATGAGAGCAAAAATGCAATCTTGTATCTTGAGTTTCAAGAAAAAAGAGAAAGCACAAACGCATGTAAGACACATTGAAATAGGAAGCTTTATATGTATTGGGAGATAGGGTTCCCTAAAAGGTTTACACTATGACTGTAATCTCTACTATTCGATACTAGATTTCTTCTCCTCTAACGACTATTGACTTAGGCTATAAGTCGAAACACATAAATCTCTTTGTCGTCTTTGTGTCCTCTATTCTTTCTTCTCTTGTTTTATTTGTTTGTCTTTTTTCTTGAACAGTTTGAGCCCTACAAATGGTTTCCTAGGTTGTAATTCTGTGGGACTAGTACTGTAATTCCATTTTCTTGCAAATCGCACAGGGATTCGAATACTCAAAGTGAGAATCACACCACAATAGTTGTAATCAACAATTACCATTTTGAGATCAAATCTATATCTATATTACCTATAAAAGTGTGAATAAGGAGGTATTGGCTTCTAGAATTTTTCTCTACTAAAATACCACTTTTCTTGAATTTGGTTCATTTCCATTGTAAGGGCAGAAAATGTAATTAAAATAATACTATTAAATACATTTAATTACCTCTCATTAAGTCTCACATTTAAGTCATTAAATAAATCACATCATCTTTCAATGAATTCAACATTAATACTTTTATTTCTCACTATTAAATTCTACTAATAAATCTATACACAATAATTATTAATACAATGAAATTTGATATTTTTAAAATAAACCTAGAAATGAAATCATATTTTTCCATCTAGATGGTAGGTAAGTAGTTCAACCATTTTAGTCAAATGGATAATTCCATGTCATAAATAAATAATAAAAATTTAGAAATACAAAAAATAAAAAATATATAGAAAATAAAGAAATTTTGAAAAAAATTGGACACAATTACATTATTATATATTTGTCATATTAAAAAAATAAGTATGATAGGATAGGCATAATTTTATTAATGATTGACACTGAATATACAACTTAAAAACGATGGAAAATGAAACAATTTTCCTATCTAGGGGGTGGGTTAGTGGTTCAACCTTTCAAGTCAAATGGGTTAACCCATGATGTATAATTAAAAATAAAATTTTTAAAATAGAATAATACTGAATATACATCTTAAAACTAATGGGAAATGAAACAATTTTCCTATCTAGGGGTGGGTTAGTGGTTCAACCTTTTAGGTCAAATGGGTTAACTTATGATGTATCATTAAAAATAAAAAAATTAAAATAGAATAATACAAAAAATACAGAACAATTTTGGGCACATCTATAATAGGGGTGAGCATAATTCAGTTAAAACTGAATTGATAATTTTGGTTTACTTTTTTCAGGGTTTTGGTTAATTCGGTTTTTAGAATTAGAAATTTGGTTAACCAAATAAACTGAACTTCTATATATCATATGCAATATATATATATATATATATATATATATATATATATATATATATATATATATATATATATAATATAATGAAATTTGCTTTCATAATATTATATATATATATATGTTACAATGTATATAATATAGTATATACATTATTAAAATTTGGTTTTAATTGAAATAACTAAAAGCCAAATAAAAATTTTTGGYTTTTCTATTATTTGGTCTTTATTTTTTAATTTGGTTTTAAAAATTTTCAATTTATTCGCTTCGGTTTTTAATCGAATAAACTGAATGCTCACCCCTACATCTATAATATTATATCTTAATCATATAAACAAAAAATAAGTATGATGAATAGTAATTATTTTATTAGTGATATAAATTAAATGCAAATTTTAAAACCTATCTGAAAATGAAACCAATTTCATATCTAGACGATAGGTTAAGAATCTAATCTTCTAGGGAAAATGGGTCAATCTATGATGTCATAACTAAGTAATAAATATTAAAAAATATTTAGAATCTCAAAGAAAAAAACAAGCTTTGTATAAAGCATTTTGATACAGTTCTAATGTTATATATTCAAAATATTAAGTTGAAAATGCAACTAAAATAATACTATTTAGTGCATTCAATTTTTACCTCTCATCAAGTCTCACATTTAAGTCATTAAATAAATCACATTCTCTTCTCTCTCTCATTCAATCCAACATTTATGCTTTTGTTTCTCATCATTAAATTCCACTAATAAATCAATACACAATAGTTATTAATATAGTGAAATTTTATATTTTTAAAATTAACATAGAAATGAAATCATATTTTTTCATCTAGGTGGTGAGTAAGTTAGTTCAACCATTTGAGTCAAATGGATAATTCCATGATGTCATAAATAAATAATAAAAATTCAGAAATATAAAAATATAAAAAATAAAAAAAATTGAAAAAATTGGACACATTTCTTTTATTAAATATTTGTCATATTAAAAAAATAAGTATGCTAAAATAGACATAATTTTATTAATGATGGGCACAAAATATATAACTTAAAACCAATGGGAAATGAAACAATTTTCCTCTCTAGGGGGTAGATTAGTGGTTCAACCTTTCAGATCAAATGGGTTAACTCATGATGTATAATTAAAAATAAAATTTTTAAAATAGAATAATACAAAAAATATGAAAATATTTTGAGCACATCTATAAAATTATATATTAATCATATAAATAAAAAATAAGTATGATCAATAATAATTCTTTTATTAGTGATATAAATTAAATGCAAAATTTAAAACCTGTCTGAAAATGAAACCAATTTCATATCTAGATGGTAGGTTAAGAATCTAATCTTCTAGGTCAAATGGGTCAATCTATGATGTCATAACTAAGAAATAAATATTAAAAAAAATATAGAAACTCAAATAAAAATATTAGCTTTGTATAAAGCTTTTTGATACAATTCTAATGTTATATATTCAAAATATTAAACAAAAATAAATATGAAAATAAGAATTATTTTTATTAATGATGAAAATGTAATACAAGATTTAAAATCAACCAAAAAAGCAAACTGGTTTTTTCCATCTAAGTGGTGGATTAGTGGTTCAATTGTCCATAACATATGGATCAACACATGATGCTATAATTAAATAATAAAATACACAGAATTATAGAAAATATAGATAAATTTGAGAACATTCTATGATATTATATATTCATCATATAAAAAGTGTGATAAATGAGAATTATTTTCATTAATGATGGAAATGAGATAAAAATTAGGAAAAAATAAATCATTAATGTCTAACACATGACTCCGCTAACTATGTCAAATGGTTCCATGATTTAATTAGCTAGGCCACCGTAGGCAAGTGGTTTAGTGGTAAATAAACCTACAATCTTGAATTGGGTAGTCAGCTAATCAATCTAATAAATTGATTTGACCCAAATATTAAAATCCAATATCAAACAATATATTGTAATTGCATTTCCTCTTGTCAAATAAGTAATTTTTATTATATCATAAATTAAATAATAAAAAATAAAAATATAAAATTTTTTATAAATTTTATGGAAACATTTGAACATGTACTAATATTATATATTCTTCATATTAAATAAAAATATATTTGAAAAAATGAGAATTATTGTTGGTAAAAATAGAAATAGCTAAAATACAAAAAAAAATAACAAATTAATGTATTAACCATTGCCCATTTTCTTGGTTAAATAGGTTACTGGTTCTACTGGTAAGGACCTCATTTGGTTCTTAACCAAGTCAATGGTTTTTTTTTCTTTTTGCAATAAACTGGTTTAGGTTAAAATATACTAAAAAAATGTATCCAATTGACAAACCAATAAATCCAACTCTATGGTTCAACAACATGTTGAAAACTTTGATAGAAA
>NW_010729078.1:1102145-1123867 GCF_000365185.1 Nelumbo nucifera | reverse complement strand
TTTCCAGTTCATTCCCCAAACCTATTCTGAACTAACTAGAGCTTGTCCACAAGGAACTTATTTTGGATGCAAGTTTTGCAGTTTTATAATCATCACGTAGCTGAATGAATCTAGATCAACAACAAATCCGTTAACAGTAAAATGTTGTCATGTAACACCTGTCTAGTAGAAGAAGAAAAAAGATAAAAGGAAAAAGCATATACCTTTGTGCATCTTTCCGAATGCTTGCTGGGGTTCCCTCAAACAATGTGGAGAGGCTTTCAGGTGCAACAATAAACACATTTGCCATGCTGAAAACATAAATAACGTTTGCAAGTTAAGATTCTACAAACTTACCTTTTGATTGCATTCTCTTGTCTTTTTCAATTGCCCACTCACGTGGCAATTTTGGAGACAAAATCAGAAGTTTAAATTGGAAATGTGAAAGGTCCAACACTTACATGCCCAACAATTCAAACTTCTCATCAATTGTGGGAGCATTGAAACTACGCAAAAACTCCCCATACTCAATTATGTCACGCTTCAGCCGCAGCCCGCCACTGTGGAGAGACATAAGCAATTAACATAAGACATGGAAGGATGCTATCTGTACTAAGCTTGGTAAGATTGAATGGAAGAATTATGCACAACTTAATTGGATGCTGATTTAATCCTTCTCTTCCACTAAGTTGATACTGTCAGACTGCCATGGGACATGCCCTTGTGAGTTGATGTAAAGGGCTTTACTCCAAACTATGAAAGCATGATAAACCACATACTAACTGTAAAAATATAATAGGCCAAGTTGATGAGAGTGAGAATTGGGAAAAAAATGTTTAAGTCGGGTTCTTTGTTTTACTCTTTTTAGTCCATCAAAATGTACCTGAATTTACTGTAAACTGGCAATTGAAAATATGTGTACACTATAACAAGGTCTTGAAGAGAAATTACTTCTACCATGTCTTTTATCCCTTTTTACCAGGGACCCTAAATAAATCAGCCACTAGGAAAGATAAAAAACCAGAATATAAAGGAGAAAGTGTCCCCGTCCTCAACTGCAAAACAGACTCTGACCAACCATAAGCTTCTAGACAGACAAATTCTTGAAGCTTTTGCTGACCAGTAACCCAGGAACCAAACCAAACGATCTTGCCCACCACTTCACTCAGGAGCTCATCTGTCTTACTAGATTTATTTTCAAAATATTCTGCTATGCCACTCTGTCCAAATTGACCAAATGGCAGCATCAGGGATTATGAGCCACACAACTGTCCTACAGTGCTTTGTGCCATAATAATAGACTCAAACACCAGGGATCACTTGACTAAGAAATATATTTTCCTGCTATTGCGAAATTTTTATTCTCCCCCAGTGGATATTTAATTTCTTTTTCCTTCTTGAAAGCCTTCAGATGTTTTTTTTTTAAATTCTTATTTACAATTAAAATGGTTGCACATCATAGTTTGAACAAGAAATTTCCACCATGCACCATCATCCTAATGCAATATAACTGATAAATGCTCATGTAACTTTAAACAAAATGAACAAAGTCATCGAATAAACTTAATACCTGGGATTAAAGGTAAACTTCTGCCAATGACTAAGAAGTCCTTTATGCAAGCGGTTTCCCTAAAATGGCAAATTTTACTTCATTATGATATAAAAAGAATAGACTGCAGATTCTATGCTACAAAAAGATTGGTTCAAAACAGTAAAAAGAAACTGCAAAGATAAGATCCTTGCATAACATGTGTTGGAGCATAACCAGGATTTGATGATCAGATGTCAATAAGTGAGGCACTACTTTTGGTGAATATTGTCCATAATATACTCTTTCCATCCATTAATTTGTTGAATGACATTGATATTAAAATGAACAGAGGTATTCTAGTAACGCAATAGAGCTAAGTAGTGCTATAACTTTGGTCACTTCCACAAATAACTGTTAGAAGCTGTATATTTATAAATTAGGAGTATTCATGGGATTTCTCATGTATTGGAGCTATATAGTAAAATATCCATGTATATAAGGGCAATATTGTAATTTTCATTCATATTTTTATTAAGAAATAAAAGTGTATTGGGAGGGTTGGGTCTCTCATATGAACCCTTCTTGTCCCTCTTCACTTTACTCCTTTCTTTTTCTTCTCCCTCCTCAACTCCTTCCTCCAAAACCCTAATCTTCTAACTTAGGCACATCTAGGAAACTAACCCACTAACCATTCAAAAAATAAGGCTATCTAATCAAGTCTATAAACTTTTGTTCTGCATAAACTTCTTCCCTGTGAATGGATATGTTTATGGAAAAATTTTATAATAATGGATGAATATAGTAAGACTATAAGTTTCTAGGTGAATAAGATTAAAATCTTTGAAAATATCACAGGAAATCATAACATCAGGAGAAATGCTACTCTGGACTTGCCATATAATCTAAGAATACAGTAACAGTTGAGGCCAATAGCAGTAAGCATCACACATGTATGTCTATAGCATTGGAGCTATCAAGATAAAGATAAGTGGTCAATACCCATAGTGCAATACAGCTCCAATATAACAAAAATATGATATTTTGTGTTCGTTAGCATTTATCTTCAGATAACATTTCTCTAATTTTTATTTTCAATTTAACATGTTCTTATAAATTATTTGGTCTTTGAGTGCCTATTCCTGTCTGCCCATGGGCTTTCTTGGAATCTACATTTTAGAATCCAAGGGGAATCACAGAATTTGGATCTTGTCATTTGGGTTCATTTTCTTGTATCTCTTTTTATTTTTCTATCAAATGATCCCTCTCTGAGTCACAATTTGCTTGTGGGAACCTACAAAAGAGTAGGTAGGCCAAACTTACACTTAAACTAATCTCTTTGCAGGCTAGCAGTGAGACTGCCTCACACTTACACTAATCTCCTGCTCCTTTGTTGCTCCTATTTGGGATTATTTCTTCTCCCTTCTTTATTACATGTGGAATCCCCCTTCTAATATAAAGACTCTGTCCAAGACTTCTTTTTTCTTGCAACCTAACATAAAGGGTTAAGCTCTACGGAAATGCCTTAGAACAGAAGTTGTTTGGACAAAATAGGAAGAACAGAATAGGAGAATTTTTTAGGGCAAAAGTCAAACAAAAGATGCTTTATGACATTGGGTAAAAATGCTGACCATCTTTGCTTCAGCATCTTATGATGATATTGCAAGAAATTGACAAGTTATTGAAAATTCATCCATGGTGAGAACCAAGGTATGCACACCTTGGAAGCGACCCCGGATCTCCTGCTCACGAGAACTCTGCCCACCTCTACCCACAACACACTATCCCCCATGAATTGGGAACATCTCCCCCTGCATAATACTATGCAGGAGGATGAGATGTTATCCGTGTGTGGCTGCGATGTTATGTGGGTAGACATGGGCAGAGTTTGTGTGGGCAGGAGATCCGGACTCGAAGCGACTCCGGATCTCCTGCCCACGAGAACTCTGCCCACATCTACCCACAACACACTATCCCCCGTGAATTGGGAACATCTCCCTTCCTGATTTGCCATACCTTAAGCTGAACTTTTAACTTTTGCAGTTTAGGAAACCCAGTAATGTCAAGGTATTGAATTGGAGTTTTAGATGCCATGATGGTCTATAGTAGTCCTCTATTCAGGGCCATTGGGCATGAAAGCTCAATGAGGGATAAACTGTTGGCTGTGTTACAAGGACTGAAATTGGGAAGAACTTCAAATTATGGAAACATTTAGTGGAGGGAAACTCTAAATTAGTACTATGTTGGCTAAGAAACAATGCCATGGGAACTTGGACATACAGGATGCTACTTTGTTTTGGTGGAAAGAGTTTGTCTGATGGGTTGGCTAAACAAGGGGTAAATATGGTGGAAATTTATTGGGAGAGATTCCAGTGGGAATCTGATATTTCTGTAAGGAATGGAACATATAGTGTATGCAGATCTAAATTCTGCAAATTTCTGATATTTCTGTACTTTTGTCTTAACAAAGTGGGGCACCCCTAAAGGAAAATTGAAAGAAAACTTACACAAGGTGTTAGTGGAAAAAACAAAATTTGATAGAATTTATACATAACATAGTTCACCACAAATATTCCTTTAGTTACATCTTTGCTAGGAGCGGAGCAAAACTTTTGATTCTAGTTTAAGTATAAACAAATCCCTCCTTAGTTTGAGAGAAACCAGAAGATGTAAACAAATACATAACCTTTGCTTTTATAAAGCAGGAACCATAATCAGCCAAGTTTCATAAACAAGGCTATAGATGATTTTTCTGCCTTCATAGAATCAAAATTTTATAGTGGAGGGAACTGTAATCAGCAAAGCTTCATGAATAAGATTTAAATGGTTTATTTCCCTACACAAAATCAAGCTTTTATAGAAATTTATCAATTTATGAGGTGTAGTGAACCATAACCAGCCAAGTTTCACGAACAAGGTTGTAGATAGTTTTCTCCCTTGCATAAAATTAAGTGGACTGTATCTTAACTAGAGTAATCCATTGGTTGAAGTGTGGTAGAGTGGAAAGAATAGAAATGTGGTAGAGTGGAAACCTCCCCCAGAAGGTGTCATTAAATTGAACTTTGATGGGATCAGCCAAGGTAATCCTGAGCCTTCGAGTGTAGGGGGTGTGCTAAGGAATAATGACAGCAACATTGTTTCATTATTCTCAGAACCGGTGGGAGTGGGAGACTCTACAAGAGATGAGATACTAGCTGTTGTTCAGGGGATTCAGGTTGCTAACCAGCTTCGAGTGGAACATCTTCTAATTGAAGGAGATTCACAGGTGGTAGTAGGGTGGCTGTTAAATCCAAACACTGCCATATGGGGATATAGAGACCTCCTCAAAAGAGTTAAGTGGCTGACTAGAACTATGAGAGTGGATGTAAAATGGGTAAGCAGGTCGGCAAACACTGTGGCTGATTCATTGACCAAGCAAGGGGTATCTGAATATTCTGGAGAGGTCGCATCTCACGCCTCTCCTTGGGATGCTTGTACTTACTTATCTTTGGTATCTAATAAAATTTATTCAATTATCAAAAAGAAAGTTTCTTTACGTAGAGATAAGGAAAATAAAATAGAAAAGATGAACAGGATAAGAGAATAGAAGAAAGAGGTAGCATCATTCTCCTTGTAGAGAAGGTTGCATGGATAGAATGATGAAGAATGAAAAAAGATTATCTTATTTCCTACATTCAAAAATGACTTGACTTCTTTCTTCCTCTTCTCTTCTTTGATTCTCTACACCTCCTCTCTTTCTCTATTTGTTTTTATCCCTCTTATTGCTAGAACTTCTATTATTAGAATTAGCATTAGCTTCCTCTGCTAGGAGGGGGTTTTATATAGAAAGGGAAGTTGTTAAATAAATCCCTACCCCTCTTTTCATAGGATGCTGTGTGTTACCTCATTTAAAGAGTGGATTAAGGAGGGAAAAGATCCCTCTCTTAATGAGGAGACAGGTGGCATCCGTTTTAAAGATGTGGGATACCTCATAAGTCTGAATGGGCCTCTATTAATTAATACCAAATTAACTCTTTTAGGGCCCAGTGCCCATTTATATGAGCTCTACTGAGGCACATTAAATGTTTAATAAGTGGTCGGAGTCGCTTAAAAATAAATTTAAGGTCTGCTACCCACTTAAATAGACTTACTACAAGCCATTCTTCTTAAATAAATTATTTCAGCTCACTTGTAGGATTGGGCCTACATGACTAATCTAAAAAAAAGGATCTTATGAGCTGTAATTCGAAGTATCTTTATAAATTGATCTCAATCCAGCCAACTTTGAGGCTTCAATAGCCCCCCTTGAGTATTGTGAGGTCAAGAATAGCCTAAGGTTGCAATGCTCAAACAAACAAAATGCCTTTTAAGTAAGCTAAATTAAAGGCTATAGAAGTTTATATAATCTTAATTTTGCTTACCATAATTCATTTAAATGATTAAGATTAGGCTCATATTGCAATGCAACTTAAATGGACTTATTTAAGCCAATAAAAGAAAGCAATAGATCCAAATGTGATCCTTCAATCACAAGAAAAGCAAAAGGAGGATTTTTGTAAAGTGGAGGTGAGTGAAAAAGTGAGTGTAGTGAGCAAGAAAGGAAATGTATTATTTTGTAATTGTATAGGACTGAGAAAGGAAAAAAATATTTTGATAGGAGAAGATGGCTCTAGAAGCTTGTTTTATCAGGATCATTCTATTTACCCAATGACCTGAGTCAGCAATACATGGGTACAGGTGAGGGATACTTCATTGTAGTGGTAAAATATATTGGGTTCAGACAGGATCTAACCCTTGGACAAGTCCTCACACTGGGCACCCATACCTGAAACCATGCAACATGGTTAGAAGCATTTACCATAAAAAATGAACTTCAACCATAACATTTCTGAAATTTAAACAAAAGTCTGGAAGGGACTTTGTGACATTCAGACTGAAAGTCAAACAAAATGCTTCAAAGTTCTGGCTCAATTACCAAAACTTTGACCCAAGTATTGTAATTTTAAACAGATGTGATTCAGTCCTCTAAATATGAGATTAGTTTCTGATTACAGCAACAAAAGGAAGAAGAAGAAGAAGAGAGTTCGATGGATTCACTCTCTCCTCTCTCTTATCTTTTATTAATCAAACTTAATCAAGGTTAATTACAAATTTACCCTTAAGTGGGCGGCCAGCACATCAATAACTTAAAAGAAATAAAAAAGGAGTTAACAGGCCCATTAACACATAAACAATAAAAAGAACACTACTTAACAAGAGAACAAACACAAGGGCCCATTTGGCCCAGTCTCTCTACACCCCCCTCAAGCTGAGCATAGATATCAATCATGCCCAGCTTGCTTATACAGTGTGTCAATTTTCCTTTTGGAACACCTTTGGTCAATACATTAGCCAATTGCTCTTCTGAAGCAATGAATGGCAAGCAAATTTCCCCTGAAGCAACACACTCCCGTTAAAATGTCTATCAACCTCTTTGTGCTTAATTCTGTCATGCTGAACAAGATTATGTGCAACGTTGATAGCTGCCTGGTTGTCACAATATAGTATCATTGGCTTCTCACAATCAATACCCAATACCCATCTCTCCTAAAAGTGATCTAAGCCACAATAATTCTGAAACTCCATGTGCCATTGCCCACTTTGCCCCAGCTGAAGATCTGGCCACTATAGACGGTTTTTTACTCCTACATGAGACAATGTTCCCAGCCACCAAATTATAGTATCTTGAGGTGGATCTCCTATCATCAATACAACTGGCCCAATTGGCACCAATGTATGCTTCCAACTTCATATGTGCATGCTTGGAAAACATAATACCTTTCCTTGGAGTGCCTTTCAAGTAACACAAAACTCTACAACCGCTAAATGTGTAGCACTAGGTGAATGCATAAACTGACTAATGACACTCACTGCATATGAAATATCTAACTGAGACATGCAAAGACATAACAACTTCCCAAGCAGTCTCTGGAACACTCCCATATCAAACAACAGTTCACCATTAGTAGCAGAAAGCTTGTGATTTAAGTCTATAAGGGTAGAAGCTGGTCCGACACCAAGTTTGTCAGTCTCTGCAAGTAAATCAAGGACATACTTGCATTGAGAAATGAAGATACCATCCTCACATCTAGCAACTTCAATTCCCAAGAAATATTTGAGATCTCCCAACTCTTTGATTTCAACTCAGTGTTAAGAAATTGTTTGTCTAAACACTTCCTGGGTGTCATTACTAGTAACTACAATGTCATCAACATAAACTGTTTTCAGCAAGAAGAAGAAGAAGAAGAAGAAGAATGACGTGAGAGCCAAAAGGAAATTGCTGCTGGCGGTGCCCAACATTGCTATTTATATGTTAGGGCGAACAAGACAAAATAAAAAAAGGAGGAAAAGGCGAAAAAGATGTCAATCATCCCCAACTTGTCACAAAGATCATAATGTCGTAGTGAACATAATCCTTTAAAATAAGAACATCTGCAAGTTGTTCATCAGACATAATGTAGGGAGTGCACACTTGTCCCTTCTCAATTTTCTCTCTGATGAAATGTTTGTCCACTTCAATATGCTTGGTTCTATCATGGAGAACTGGGTTGGCTGCGATGTTGATGGCAGCTTTGTTATCACAATAGAGTGACATAGGATCATCAAAAGGAAATCCTAATTCACTCAATAGGTTCTTGATCCACAGTAACTCTACAACTCCATGTGACAGCCGTGTATTCTGCCTCTGCACTTGACTTGGCCACCACACTCTGTTTTTTGCTTCTCAAAGTCACAAGGTTTCCACCAACAAAGGTACAACATCCGCTAGTGGATTTTCAGTTATTCACTGAGCCGGCCCAATCTGCATCTATATACACTTCTACTCTCATGTGCCCATCTTTCTTAAAGAGTAAACCTGTCCCTGAAAATTTCTTTAGGTACCTAAGAACTCTGTATGCTACCTCTAGGTGTGCCTCCTTGGGTGCATGCATGAACTGACTGAGGACACCCACAGCATATGCTATGTCAGGCCTGGTCATGGATAGGTAGAGAAACTTGCCTACAAGTCTTTAGTACTGCCTTGGATCTTTCAAGAATTCACCACTTCAATCCCCAAGTTTGTGATTTACATCTATAGGTGTGTCAGCTAGTTTAGCTCCTAGCTTCCCTGTATCCTTTAGGAGATCTAGGGTGTACTTCCTTTGGGAAATGAAGATGCCTTGCTAAGAGCAAGCACCCTCAATACCAAGAAAGTAACGCAAGTGCCCCAGGACCTTTACCTCAAATTGTGTAGCAAGAAATTTTTTTAACCTCTGAATCTCTGAGACCCAGTCTCCAGTGATGACAATATCATCTACATAGACAATCAAGGCTATTGTTTTTCCTTGCTCCCTCTTTACAAAAAGTGTGTGATCAGATTGGCACTGCTTAAAACCCATCTGTTGAACTGCTTGATGAAACCTGCTAAACCAAGCTCTTGGAGATTGCTTTAGACCATACAAAGATTTCTTCAATTTGCAAACTTTTTGTTCACTTCCCTTAGCACAGAAACCAAGGGGTTGAGTCATATACACTTCCTCTTCCAATCACCATTCAAGAAGGCATTCTTTATGTCAAGTTGGTGAAGTTCCCATTCAAGATTTGTAGCTAAAGACAGGAGAACCCGAATAGAGTTCATTTTTGCAACTGGAGTAAAAGTCTCGGCATAATCAACTCCATGCACATGTGTGAAACCTTTCGCAACTAGCCGAGCCTTGTACCTTTCCACAGACCCATCTGCCTTATGTTTTATAAAGAAGACCCATTTGCACCCTATAGGTTCCTTTCCCTTAGGAAGATCTACCAGTTCCCATGTGCCATTCTTATGGAGAGCATTGATCTCTTCTTTCATTGCACCTGTCCACTCAGGAACAAGTAAGGCCTCCACAACACTCTTGAGAAGGGGAATACTATCAAAGGAAGATAGAAAAGCATGAAAGGAAGATGAGACATTCTTATAGGATAAAAAATGAGATATAGGGTGGTGTGTGGTGCATGATCTAACACCTTTCCTTTTTGCAATAGGGAGGTTCAGATCACAACTTGAAGTGTCAATATCAATAGGTTCAAGAACATCAACAAGAACAATAGTACCTGGGTGGGGTGAAGGATCCAGCCCTTGAGATTCTGATGGCATTGATGGCATGGTTTCCGGTGGCTCTGTGGCTATTGAACTCTGTTGGCCTTGATTTTTGTAGCGCAATCTCCGAAAGACACGAAATGGAGGAGGCTCAGGAATAGAGGGCAACAAAACTTGAGTCTGACTCTGTTTCTCCTCAACTCTACTCTCCCCCTRAGGAGAAACAAGGAAGTAGGGAACATCTTCAAAGAAAGAGACATCCATAGAGACAGTATTTTTTAGACATAGGGTCAAAACAACGATAGCCTTTCTGAGCAAGGGGATAACCAAGAAAAATATACACAATAGCTTTGGGATCAAGCTTACCACGAGTAGGAGAGAGATCATGAACAAAACACTTACATCCAATGACCCGCATAGGGATAGGAAACAAAGGAGCCGATGAGGGGACCTATATTCCAATACCTAAGATGGTGTTCTATTGATGACATAGGCAGTAGTTAGAATAGCATCTACCCAAAATCTTTTAGGAACATTCATTTGTAACATTAATCCTCGAGCAACTTCAAGGAAATGTCGATTTTTTCTTTCTGCAACCCCATTTTGTTGTGGGGTTCTGGCACAAGAGCTCCTGTATTGAGAGCCACAGGAGGCAAAGAAATCTGTGAGGTCTCTATGGAAATATTCCTTGGCATTATCTGATTGGAAGATTCGGATCTCGAATTGAAATTGGGTGTAAACCATATGCTGAAAGTCTTTCACAATTTTAGGAACTTCCTCCCGTGAGTGCATAGGATAAATCCAAGTGTAACGAGAGAAGTCATCAACAAAGGAAATAAAATACTTGTAACCATTCTCAGTTGGAATATTAATAAGTCCCCACACATCTGAATACACAATTTGAAAAGGGAATTCTGATCTTTTAGTACGTAAAGGGAATGAGGTTCTAAAATGTTTACTCAGTTGGCACACTTCTAGTACAGATCTGGGAATCTCATGTGAAGAAACAAAGGCAAGAAAGGAATAATATGTTGGGGAAAAAAGGTTGTAGGATAGGTGTTTGGAGATGTAATGGACAATACACTTCCGCTTGCCCAGTGTTTTAAAAGCACAAAGGCCAATTTGCACTTGAGGCGCAAGGCACAAGGCGAGGCGCACGCCTTTTTGAGCAAGGCACAAAATTCCAAAAAAAATGCTAAAAAAAGTCGGAAAATTCAAAAAAAAATGCCAAAAAATTTAAAGAAATGCAAAAAATATTAAACATAATGTTAATAAAAAATATAAACTTAAATTTTAAAATAAATGTTTTAAAAACCTATTATCTAAAATTAAAATACATAAACATAACATGTAAAGTGTATTCAAATGAAAATTTAAAAATAAAAGCAAACATATAAAGCATTTTCAAGCATATGAAACCCACAATCTCTTTTTTTCCTTAATTGCATTGCTTCAAGTAGCTAATGTGATGTAAAACATGTTGCATTCTTGATTCTATGAGTCACCTTTGTACCACGCCCCTCGAGGCTAGCCCGAACAAGTCTATGTTAGGGTCTGAAATTCTTATTTCTCACATAAAAAATAATGATTGTATAACTTTCATTGCCTTTTAAGAAGGTATTTTATTGCAATGAATGAATGAACAACATTAGCAAATAGGGGGTTCTCGGCCATTAGACTAAAAGAAAAAGCAAAAAGTGTAAAACTTTAAAAAGGCGCATGCCTGGGCTGAGGCGCACCAGACGTATGCCTTTTGAAAGGGGTGCACCTAGGACCTGGGCAAGGCGCATACCCTAAAATGTGCCTCGCCAATGCGCCTAGGTGAAACTCAAGCGCGCCTTTTAATTCACTGTGCTTGCCCTTGCGAAGGGCAATAGGAAGATCAAGGTATGAGAAGGTAGCAAAGGGGTCAAAGGAAGATTGACTTGTGACCTCAATAGTGATGGAGGTGCAAGAAGCTCAATTCAAGGAGTGAAAACAGCTTGCTCATACCTGAGTCTTTGTCTTTGGTACCACCTTTGGACAATGGGATGTGAAGGAAATGTGGAAAGATGAACTAGAGGAGGAGGGGGAGTAGGAACATGTGAATTAGACACAATAAGAGGGGATGACTCAACAAAAGACTTAGTAGGGACTGGAAGAGGAACAACTGGGGACATAGCAAACGGCTCATCAAAATGCTCCTCCTCAAGAGAAGTACCAAAGAAATGAAGACTCAGCAAATATGACATCCTAGAAACAAAGCAGGTGCCACGAACTGGATTGAAACAACAATAGCCCTTCTGTGTGGAGGCATATCCTAGGAAGACACACTTGTGTGCTTTAGGTTCATATTTGTGTCTCTGTTGACTATAAACATGTAACTAGTAGGTGCACCCAAAAACTCGAAGAGGAAGAGAAGAGACCCTCATCCAGAAAAAAAAAGGTTAAAGAGGTTTTGAAACCCAAAACCTGGGAAGGCATACAATTAATCAAGCATGTAGTAGTAAGAACAACACCCCCCCCCCAAAAAAAAATAAAAAATAAAAAAAAAACCTTAATAATAACATAGAAAGAAAAGAGGAGACTTCTAGCAACCTCAACCACATGGCAGTTCTTCCTTTCTACCACTCCATTTTGTTGTGGAGTGTAGGAATAAGAACTTTGATGAATATGGCATCAAGATAGGATGAAAGATTCTTCTCAAAATATGCTTTGGTATTATCAGATTGGAATCTTTTGATCTGAGAGTTAAATTGGATAAGGATAAGCTCATGAAATTTTTGCACAATAGTTGGTACTATATCCTAGGATCTCATAAGGTAAATCCATGTATACTGAGAAAAATCATCAATAAAAAGGATAAAATACTTGTAACCTCCATTACAGGTAAATGATATGGCCCCCACATATCAGAGTACACAACATGGAAAGGAGAAATTGATTTTTTATTACTCACTAAATAAGGTTGTCTACAATGTTTTGCAAGTTCACATGACTCACAATGAAGACTCGACAGAGATATTCCCTTAAACATATCGGGAAACAAATGACTTGAAGCAAAAAAGATAACTGACCAAAATGCAAATGACTTAACATGACTCTATCAACTAACTCTGATAAGACAAACTCTAAAGGTACTACATTAGGTGGTCCAAGACTTCTATCAAGTGTGTCCAGCATTCCATTCACCTCATGGCCACTTCTAATCATCCTCTAAGATTTCAGGTCCTAAAAAACATAATGAGTAGGAAAGTTATGATGCAATTCATGGATATAATCAAGCTACAAATAGATAAGAGGTTGGTATTAAGCTTAGGGACATAAAAAACCGAGGGTAAAACAAGGGAGTCAAGAGGCCTTAATATCTCCTTTGCCAGAGATGGGGGCAAAAGAAGTTAGATATGCTAGTCATATGGTCTGATGCACCAGAATCAATAATCCAAGGGATTTTATGATTACCTGAAATAGTAGCATGATTTGCAAAAACACGAATACTTGAGTGGGCAAATGCAGATGAAGAAGTGTTGCTTGAAGGGTTGGATGCTGCAACAGTGGTCTCCAAATGATTAATTAACCTCCCGTACCTTTCAAATTCTGCCTTTACTGTTGCCAACTACTCTATAGGAGATTTCACTTCACTTTCTCTACTTCCACCTCTCAAACATGAATACTTGTTGTTATTATTGTTCCGAAACCTGTCCAAGAGAAGCTCTGGATGAAGTTTCCAACAAGAATCTTTAGTATGTTTTGGTTTCTTGCAGTATTCACATATCATTTCTTTCTTCTCAATCAGCCCTTTTGGTTTTATCCCGGCATGTGCAAATTGCTCTGAAGGTGGTCCCTGTAACTGTACTTTCTGCCTACTTTCTTCACTGCTCACTATAGAATATGCTTGAGGCAGGGTGACCTCATCTTTGGCTAGAATATTCTGCCTAGTAATGTCAAATTTAGGGTTGAGTCATGTAACAAATTCAAACACCATGTTTCTTTCTACCAGTTTCCTAAATGCCTCTACATCCTTGGTGCTCTCCCACAAAACTGTCTCATAACATCAATCTCTTGCCACAATGACTTTAACATGGAGTGGTAGACGGCCACACTATTCTCCCCATGTCTCAGATTGTTCACATCATTCTTTAACTTATAGGCTCTTGCAACATTTAACTTCTGAGAATATGTTTCAGTAACACTATCCCAAATCTCCTTAGCTGAAGTCGTCTAAAGGTAATGCTAACTTATGTGARGCTGCATAGAGTTGAGACTAACCATCCAATCACTGTGTAGTTCTCCTACATCCATTTCTCATATGTAGGATTAGTCTCTTCAGGTTTGTTCTTACTTCTTGTGAGAAACCCCAATTTACCTTTACTACAAACATAAATTCGTATGGATTGTGCCTAGGCTAGGTAATTTATTCCATCCAGTTTAATTGTAGTCACAATAGTTAAAAAGGAATCTGTTTGACCAACCCCAGCTACCAAAATCTGTTTCAACTCACTTCCAGATTGCTCCATTGATTGAACGAAAATCAAACAATAAGTTTTTCAATCTTTATAGACCTAACTGAGGTCAGTCCAGTGCCCGAAGCCAAAATTCTAATGGGCCCAGCCTGAAGCCCAAGCCCAAGATAGTGTAAAGTTGGGCCCAAAGCTTGGATCGTGAATAGGACTAACCCGAAAGTTCAAAATCTAGGGTTTCACTACACCCGGTTGCCTAGGCAAAAGAGAGAAGAAGCCATCCCTACCAAAGCTCTCCAAACATCTCCCAACCTCAACCGCCCACTTCAAGAGATCAAAAGGGACCCTCCAAGCATTGAGCGCCACACCCAGTCCTTCTCTTCAGCCCATAACTGAAAAATCCCTCTAGTCAGCTAGGGTTTTGGGCAAAAAACAGCAGCTTCACTTCTTGGCAATCTACAGCCAGATTTCGACTCTCTAAACCCTTAACCAACTAGGCAAAAAGTTCTTTGTTCCATAAGAACTTTATCTCTCCATACACTCTTATAATCGAAGGGTGTATGGGAAAAGGAAGAAAAACAAAAAAGATGAGGAAGGACCACTCTGATACCAAGATGTGATTCAGTCCTTTAAATCCAAGATTAGTTTCTGATTACAGCAACAAAAGGAAGAGAAAAAAAAAAGGAAAACCAACAGGAAGGAGAAGATTGAGAAGAAGAAGAGGAAGAAGAAGAGAGTTCGATGGATTTTCACTCTCCTCTCTCTTATATTTTATTAATCAGACTTAATCAAGGTTAATTACAAGCCTGCACTTAAGTGGGCGGCCAGCACATCAATAACTTAAGAGAAATAAAAAAGGAGTTAATAGGCCCATAAAGAACACTACTTAACAAGAGAACAAACACTACGGCCCATTCGGCCCAGTTTTCCTACATAAACTTAAGGCAAGTTTTAATTAGGTAAAATTTAAATTTATTCACTACTTATCAAAAAAAGTTACTTTTATTCACCCACTAAACCACAATGCACATACAGACACATTCACAAATGTGTTCATGTAGATATATGAATGTATTACCAGAAACAATCAAGAGAGTTTGATAAACAGCAGTCATTGAAACACTCAACAGTCAAAGAAGATCACAAGAGAAATAGATTGGTATACCAGTTCAGTGAGGAAAGATTGTTTGTTTTGTCCTTCTAATGTAGTGAATGCAGCCTCAAGGACACGGGACAGGTATGCAACAACTCTATCCATGACAGAAACATTAATAGATGGACAACCTTAATATGAACTGTAAGTTTTCTTACGATGAAGTTGGATAACTAGATTTACCTTGTACAGGCATTTGTTGGCCGATGATCAGGAGCATTTCCATCATCAGGGGACCTATAATCTGTTGCCTTTTGTTCTGTAGACAACAAGCGCTCTACCTACAAAAATGTATTGGGGGGAGAAATTCTCATAGGAGGAAGAGAACCAATCAAAAAACTCTGACAAGGATGCAGAAGAAACATTGTCACACACTCCTCTTGTAATACTATTATCCTCCCTTATCTAAGCAATAAATAAATTTAAATCAACAGATAAAGTATATTAACTACTTGAAACCATAGGTTCTAATAGTGGCATCAATGTCCTAGAGATTCAGCACTAAAACCTTGATTGTCAAACACTCAAATGGATCAGAATATGAAATACTGAAGTCAAAAGCCTATTCCAACTATTTGCTACATGAATCTTGTTTCATTTTTCCACACTATAAAGGGAAATATCCTCTCATAAGTTCTAAATCCTCAGATATTCTCACCATRTCGATCCATGTACCTTTCAGTTTCCCCTTAGCTCTCCTAGAACCTTCAACCTGCATCAGATGATTCCTTACCGGTCCAGTTGGTTGTCTCCTCTGGACATGCATCTTAGTCTATTTTCCCTTATTCAGCTATTCTATTCAGTTGGTTCTTTCCCATCTTTCCATTCATTCATCATAACATGAATTACAATACTTTCGTAGGAAAATAAATAAGACAGGAAAACATTTGAGTTCCAAGCCTATAAATCATAGGTTTTGGCAATGACAGCATGTCTTAATAGGTAATCATTTATAGGATCTTTTATAATTTCAGAGAAAGAAATACATGGAAAAGTATACGTGATTACATGCTTTGTGTTTCCATGCCAATCTATCTGATCAAAGGATGAAAGTTTCCCAAATACAGACCTCAGCCATCACAGTTTCAATGCATTGTTGAAGTCCTTTAAGGGCAACACCTTCAGCACGAGACATAGCAGTGGCCATTTCTTCACAGGAAGCAGCATGTGCACCATCCACTGGTAATAAGAGCCGAGAAATAGATTTTGCAAAGTACTGAAGAAGAAAAGAAAATGTCACTGTTAGGATTTCATAATTAATGCCACTGTTGCCTGGCCTAAAAATCAATTGAGTATGCTCCTGGGTAACCATACTTGTTGGACTATGGCCACACTGCTGGCACAACGCTGTACAGCCACCATAAAAGTTTTGAAACTGCTTTCACCAGCAGCAGCAGCTGCTTCTGCCTACACATCATCACCAACCGAATTGATTACTGACTGAAAATTTTTTCTGCAAAGAAACCAGGATTTATTAAAGAGACATGGTTGAGTACTTACAGCAGAAGCTGCAGCAGCAGCCACCCTTCTACTGATATTTGTGCCCAGCAAAAATCTTTCCCTCAAAGCTGCAGCATCATTTAGACCATCTCTGGCCCGTTCCAGCCCATCTCTGATATATTGGCTAACCTGCAAAATAGCAAACCTGAATGCAACACTGCATGGATTGCATGAATGGGTGAAATAGAGCCCAATTAAAGACCAGTACACAACTAAAATTAATTTCACTTACTTGGTCAAGCAAGCAAGTGAATACTGCTTTTACATTGGTTGCAAGAGTAGCAGGCTGTACAATGAAACCTTGAGAATGAATTTTGGTGAACCACCAGATGAAAAAAATAAAGGCATCATACATGTCCATTGCAAATATATGCATAGAAGAACCCAAATACATCATAATGAAAAGAAGGAAAAAGGCAAATGATATCATAGTCATAGTGGCAAGTTCATACAATACCATGATGGTGAAAACTATCAGGCCTGGTAATAGATATCATATTAGTTTCATGGCATTATTAGTCTCATACCCCATGGCTTGTATTGGTGAGGAGTAATATAAAATTAACACCAGAGTTGGGCTATATTTCCACATAGAAGCTATATGTAGTCTTGGATTTATAGTGATCATCAAAACAAAAGAAACATATAGTAAAATGAACGAACAAAACAATAATTTTAAGTGGTTAGGCAGATCTGTGCACAAAAATGATCAGGAAAGATTTCAATAAAACAAAAAAGTGTACAGAACAAAATAAAAAACAAATCAAAAAGCAACTCAATACTAAAAACTTTCTCTTTCAAGAAATTCCCAACATCAGTGGGTTGATTCTTTTTTATTTATCTATTATATTACCAAATTATTCCATATATATGAGAAAGAATTTATTTCCAATTAAGAAACTACAAATTAAGCCAGAAACAAAAGACAAAATGTGCTTTTTATTTCAAGATATGTGTGCAATAATATTTTCCAAAATGTGTGGCTATATAGATTGATGCATAGGACATCCTTGTTGCATATCATGATTATGTATTTGTGCAGTTTAGGGTGCACAAACCACTTCTTTACAGAATAAAAAAGACAGAAAGAACAGTTGATCAAAGGAACTTGTGCACAAAAAATTCTTCAGCATTGAAAAACTGGGAGGCAATTTTTATTTAAAATTTGTTCAAGAAAAAAAAAATAGTGCGCTATCTTCTCACAAAACCAGACCAGAAATAAGCTTATCAAAATATTCACTAGAAGTCTAGAACCAACTTGCTGCAAACCCAAGACAATTTCAACCTGTGACCATATAATAATTCAATATTGAATTCTAATTTCAAGGAATCAAGAATTTTCTGCCAATACAGTTGAAAGAATATTGTTGCAGGGGTTACTAAACCATGGGCCTCAAGAAGAATCTGATACATAGAAGCTGTTGAGATTATGCATTGTGGGCAGGGGTATTTATGCTTTTTCTCTTTATTGGGCTCCCATTATGTAATTTTTCTTTCTAACTTAAATGAGAATTTTCTTGGCTGTGAACAGTAACACACCCTATTCTCCCAAAATTTCTTCCTCTTCTCTCTTTTCTTCTTCCTATACTCTTCATTCCAACTTTGTATCAGATCAAGTTGGGATCTAGGAAGAGCCTCCTCTACTGAACTTCAAACCAAGGAAGACCTGTTGACATCAGACCGCTGCCGGATGACATTAGTAGCCTGTATAGGTGCCAGCAGAAACCCTTGAATCTGGTTTGACCTTGTGCACCCTAAGTTTAGAAGCATTTTGGTATGGATCTTAAATCCATTTGATGCTTCCATGCTTTTTCCAAAAATTTTTGATAAAAATAAAAAATATATAATTTCGATATTTGGGGATTTTCTTCCTATTTGGAGTTGTTTCTTGCTTGAAACTTGTCGTTCTCAGGTTGTTTTACCTTCATGGAGGTATGGGAAGTGGTTCCACAATATTTTGAACCCTAGTTACACTTTGGGAGATTTTATTCACATCCTATTTTACCGCCAGTTGCGTTTTTGGCCTCCTATTGGCTCCCAATCAAGTGCTGACCTATTCTTATGGGTTTATTGTGTGCCAGTTGGTTCTTGGACTGAAGTAGGGCAGTCAAGTTGCTAGTGCAAGTCCAATGTAATTGCCTAAGGAGGTAGAAGCCATTTCCAGAATGCTCCCGGGCAATATTGATGCTTCTAGTGGTACAATAGCCATTGTAAATCTTGATGGAACCAACTTCCTAGAGTGGTCTCAATTTACCAAGCTTACCATTGGAGGGCGGGTAAGTTGAGATTCATTACAGGCAAGGAGGGGAAGCCGAAATCTGATGACCAGAAGTTTGCCAAGCAAGAATAGAAAAATTCATTGGTTCTGTCATGGCTGGTTTGTTCAGTGCAGCCACATATTGCTCAAAACTGCATGTTTCTCTCTACTATCAAGGACATTTGAAATTGTGTTACTACCACATACTCCAATGTTAGGAATACAGCTTGAATCTACCAACTCTGAAGGGAAGCCTGCAATATGCGTTAGGAGGAAAGGACTGTGACTATGTACTTCTCTTCATTACAATCTTTCTAGGAAGAAATGGATCATTTCGAGGCCTTGGAATGGAAGAATCCTCAAGATGGTGAACAATACCGAAAATATGTTGAGAAGAACTAAGTTCTTTATTTCTTGGCCAGCTTGAATGCTAAGTATGATTTTACCCGACAGCTTATCTTGAGTACAAATATTGTTTCCCTTGCCACTACATACTCCTTGGTACGGGGAGAGGAGAGTAGAATGGCTGCTATGATGCAGGCTTTAGTAATTGATCATTTGGCTTATATGTCCTCCAAACCCAAGCTATGTGTAATAGACGGGGTGTTAATAAGAAAATTGATGAAGTGGTGTGTGAATACTATAAGAAGCCCAAACACACTAAGGATTAGTGTTGGAAGCTAAATCCACATTTGAAGCCCAAGAACTTTAAGACAACAAAGAGAATGAAAATGCACATTTTGCTACTGTGGGAGATTGTCCATCTCCTAGTGTTCAAGCTCCTTCACATGATTCCTCAAATGTGATGGAGAAGCTTAGGAACCTACTGACTCAGCTTGAGAAATCTAGGTCCCCCACCTCAACTGGCTCTAGTATCCTTCCAATGCTTTTGCTAAATCAGGTAGTGCACTTGTTTGTCAATCTTCTTCTCCTAGCTCTTGGATTGTGGACTTCAGATCTAGTGCTCACATGACTGGCATGCCTTCCCACTTCACCTCTTATAAAGTAACTCCAGAGAAAGGTAAGATTGTTGTAGTTGATGGATCTTAGACTCCAATCTCAGGTCTAGATGAAGTCAAACTTACTAGTAATCTTTCCCTGAGCTCTTTCCTTCATGTTAGTTGCACAAAAATATTTTGTATTAGTTCTCTTACCAAACCCCATAATTGTTTAGTGACATTTTTCCTTCACATTGTGTTTTTCAATACCTGAGTATGGGGAGGACAATTGGAACTTGACATGAAGCTAGAGTTTACCTTTTTTATTATGTCCTGAGCAAGGATTATTGTGCCAAACCGAGTCATGTCAAAGTGAAAATTTGAGTCTTTTGAAGTTGTGTCATTACCGTCTTGGTTGTGTCTTTTAAGTTTATCAAGTTTTTGTTTCCAAACTTGTGTCAATTTGTGTCCAACTTGAGTCTACAATGTGAAGTCTATCATCCCTCAAAGCAATGTAGAACTACATATTTGCAAGTAATTGAAAAAGTAATGTTGCTTTCGATTTGATACATACCGATGTTTGGGGTCCATATTTTATTCCTTGTATGGGTGGCTAATACTTTCTCATATTCATTGATTATTACTCTCGACACTCTTGGCTTTATCTGATGAAGAGTAATAATGCAGTTCCCTCTAGTGTCTAGAATTTCTTTAGAATGGTGGAAGCTTAGTTTGAGAAGAAAATCAAGATAATAAGGTGTAACAATGCTAAGAAGTACTTTGAAAAGCACCTACAAGACTACAACTCTTCCTTGAAGAAAAAGGACCAATTCATCAAAGCTCATGTTCCCACACTCCATAGCAGAATGGTGTAGCAGAGAGAAAAAAATAGACATGTAGTTGAAGTTACCAAAGGGCTACTTATCAAGATGCATGTACCCACCCATTTCTTGGGAGATGTAGTTGGAGCAGTGGTGTATCTCATTAATAAACTCTTCCTTGGAGAAAAAGGACCAATTCATTAGAGCTCATGTTCCCATACTCTGTAGTAGAATGGTATAACGGAGAGAAAAAATAGACATGTAATTGAAATTGCCACAGGGATACCTTTCCAGATGCATGTACCCACTCATTTCTAGGGAGATGTAGTTAGAGCAGTGGGTGTACCACATTAATAAACTTTATGAAATCTTCACCTTCAATCTCCTCATCAACTTCTTTTCCTTAATGACCCAGTAGAAAAGTGCTGAAATAAAAAATCTATAAAAGAAAAGAATATTTCTTGTAGAAGAAGAGAAGAAAGGAGAATAGGAAGAGAAGAGATTTGAAAGAGAAAAGAGAGCACTAATGCTGGCCACCCTCTTCACTATTATTTATAGTCTAAAATAATAAAGAGTACAAAGACCAATATGCCCTTATAGGGCGACTAACACATAAAACAATTAAAATAACTACTCAAAAAGGACCCAACAAGAGTGTTGTGGTCCCTACTTCTAATCTAAATGGTAAATAATCAAAAACTACCACTATAGACTACACAATTTGTCTAAGACCTCAACACTCCCCCTCAAGTTGGGAGTAAATGCCACACATTCCCAACTTGTGTAGGTTGTATTCAAGCTTGTGTTAGACAGTGTATGCCCTTAGCTCCAATCAGATTGATGTACTTATTGTCATTTATTGCAAATGAATAAAGTGCATAATTGATTCATGTTATTATGGTGTGTTTCTGTGTAATACCCTTAAACTGGACACTTATGAGACTCGTGTTAGTTTAGAATCTTCACAGCCATTGGATAGATCTAGGGAGATTTATCCTACCAAGGCTGACACTGATGTGCCGCCAAGTTG